>OY720632.1:24733047-25164795 GCA_963169105.1 Ceriagrion tenellum
CACACGTAAACATGCGATATTATCATGAAATATCCTCAAGTGGTGTATTTTTTATCAATTGTAATACACCAATGCCATTAGACTAATGATTTTCCGACGCACGTTCGTTCTACGCAGCATAACTGCGGAACGGAAGTCCGCGTTCTGTGAAGTTTCGCTGTGTCTACATTGTATCATACTGTTATTCAAGTTTTAGTAGCATTTTGAAAATTTCTTGCAACTGATATCTCGTTAATCTCCGCCATATTACCGGGATATACAGAATTTGCAAAGCTGTTTGATCAAAAACTACGTTATAAATAATCTTCCAATAAACTCATTTAAATTAAGTATGCGCTGATTATTCGACTGAGAGAGTATCTTAAGAAATATGTAGAAAAATGAATTTGATAAAGTACATTTTCTTACTTTTCGTGTACAAAATAGAAAATGCAGCAAACTCACACTTACATGCCCATTCTACTTCTGGTGATGACCCATTGATAATAAGCATGTCCACTTCTGCATTAAGAAATCGCTCAGTTCTTCCAGTTTTGCATTGGTGCCCTTCGGTGCTCTAATAATTACCATATTTCAGGAAGAATAATTGCATTTTTGTGAAATTATTTTGCAACTAACATACGCAACTTACCCCATACTGAAAAGGTGACTGAAGCTCATTTTGCATGTCTCTATCATCTACATGCCAAGGTAATCGAGTGCTTGCATTGATAGAGAAGAAAAATTTCCAACAAATCAATGAAATTTACATGATATTAGGTATCACTTTTAAATAAAATACCAATGCAAAAAATTATATGCTCTCAAAAATACTTAGTTGGCGCGAGGAAAAGTTTTGTCCCGGAGTTCAAGCCGATTTTGGCACACACTCTCGAAATGCTGGCCACCCCTGCTCGGGATGGTGGAAAATATGTGTGAACTGATGGTTTTGAATCATATTATACATGATAGGTCTCGGATCTAAAATATCTTCTCTCTTCCCTTATTTTCCTGAAACCGAATCGGTCTTCAACCAGGAATTGTTCCACCTTCTGATTTATCCTACTCTAAGTCAGAATTTCCGCTATACGTGCATTCTGGCCAATTGATCGGAAATCTTCGCCTCTCGGCTCGTTTCTTATTTTCAATGGAGATGGTTACATTCCTTTAAGAGGACGCATCATACCCTTCGGTTAGGAATAGTTTTGTCGAAAATCCACAAGGTGGCGTCACTCGCCCCCGATCGAGGCGTTTTGGCGTCAGGAGTGTCTTACTCCAGGATAACTCTCGCACGAGGCAAAAATTGTCGGTAACTTGTAGCCCAGTGTCCCGCACGTAAGTATAAGGCAGAGCTGACATAAGCTCTGTGAGAGAAGACTGAACTATTTGCATCACCGTCCGAGCACATCATGGCCGAAAACCATTCGGGTGGCTCCTCGAAAGATACCAATTACAGATTTCTTCTTACAACCGTGACAGCTGTTACTTAGCATTCTGACAGAAGGAGGATTGATACATCTCCGTTAGTTTAAGATATTTTAATAATAATATAAGTTTTTGTAAAAATATACCCTACATCTTGCCGTTTTCCCGATGGTTTAATTAAGCTTTGAGATAAATTTTTCATATTCCAGATACGAATCTCCCTTGGCAAAGGTCTATTCTTTATACTATTAAAATTTCAAGTTGTTGACGTAAGACTTGAACAAAAAATCTGGGTTCGGAAATCATCACAAATTCGACCGGTAGAACGGGTGTGATGCGACGCCTTAAAGTCCATCGGCATTTCCACAATAGAGTGGAATCTGCTTTCCCAGAGTCCTCACTCCTACCACCTTGAGAAATTTCAAGGGCAATTGCTGGCGTCTTCCTCTCTCTGTCTTCTGCAGTATAAAGTTCTGCTCTTAATATTTATGTTAATTTTTTATCTTTACCCACAGTATATCCATCTAATATAATTCTGACGTACAAAAGTTTGACGGTGTAAAGTTTTTCGGCAAACTCTTTCTATCTCTTCACTTTTTCTTTTTTTCAATAAAGATATAATTTTCTTCAATAAAGATATAATTCGCTTCTTATGATGTTACCATTATTTGGACGCTATTTTGAGTGAATCCTGGCAGTCGTGTAAGCAGCTTCAACCTTTCCCTCGCAGAGAATGTTTATCACCTCTTTGCATAAATTTTCCATCCATTCTTCTCTTGACTTTTTTGCTTCTCGGCATATCGGGTTTTTTTAATTAAGGGAGTTCTGGGTGAGACGCCTCAGCGGTACAGATTCTCCAGTTGACGTAGGTCTCGAGAAAAACACTAGATCGCTTTGGAAGTACGAGTACTCAATCAGTTGGTCCGTAGACATATAACTAGTTGTGTAAGTTTCATCCACTGGAGAATTTTTTATTGTCTGTTATAACATCTTATTTCAAATGGACCATTTCTTCTTTCTTTCTCTGCTATAAGACATTTGGTTTACTGTAAGGCTGACTCTTGCTAACACGACGAGAAAACTCTCGCAATAGTTGAATAACGCTCTATGGAAGGCCATGGATACCGAAGATGCAAGAGATTTGAGTTGACATTCTCAAAATAAAAGGAAAAAAAATATCACTATGCTCGCAGGACCATATCTACTCCCTTCAGAAACTTTTAGGAGTGTTCTAAAGAAAAAAGAATTTGCTGATAGCCTACCACATTTTTTTATTGTTTTCATGAATGAAAAATCCTCCCACATAAGTACGGAATTTTTTCTGATGACTCAAATAACTTTTAGCCCAGGGAACCCACCCAGAAAGATCCTGTGTGTACTCCATGATCATGTAGCTCATGTTAACAGTTCCGTTTTACTAAAGTTTTCCGACGAGAATGAAATTATAATTTTGTCTAATTAGTTTAATATCCCAAGCTCTTCCATCTATTTTCCACCGTTCTTTCTTTTAAGCCACCGAAATATTATTTTAGATAAGAAGCGAAAAAATGGATAACTCATCACCCAGGAAGAAAAAATTGGTAGAATACAAGCTTCACAATTTATTGGTTTAAACCTGGATAAAGGTAGCTTCGGTCGATACGACTATTAATGGTGTTTCAGGGACTGGAATCCTCTTAACCAAGTAGCAACTATGCACTACTCATTCGCCATAAGTGATTAAGCAAACTTGTCATGTACACAGCCTCAGAGTTATTATAGTTGTATTTGTTCCTAAGCTGAAAGAAAGACGCAGGAAAAGAAAGAATCAGTCGATTAAAGGTCTCACTTCTGTAGAACATAAACAAGAAAAAAAATTAAATCTAAGACAAACAATATTTCAAAATAGTTATGGATGGACACAGCAATTAGAACCAATTCTAAAGGAAAGTACCGTGAATTCGATGAAAATTATTATTCTAAAGAGAAAAGGGTTACCTGGATAAAGTGAGCAAAGTATACCGTTGTTTCGATGAACCGTGTATATTGTACGAGGACCTCTGCAATGTTTGTGAGAAAGAAAATAATAAAGGAAAGAAATAGAGGATTGCTTAAAATATATTTTAATTACGATTTTTCCTCTATCAAATTTAAGGAGAAAGGAAATATCACATGAACACATAAATGGTTTTTCAGATCAATTGAGTGTACTCTAATTGTTGATTTTTTACCTCTATAAAAGAAATAAATAATTTCCAATTTTTTTTCAGGAGCATCATATTTTTTTCGAGGATCCCAGTTCTGGCGTTTCGACAATATTCTCATCAAGACCGAAGATGGATTTCCTCTCCAATCGTCCAATATTTGGTTTGACTGTCCAACAGAAGAAACAGAGTGAATATCAGAAATCATACCTCTAGTTTTAATTTTTAAAAGAGTGTAATGCTCTGTCCCGGACAAATGTCATGTACTTATGTGACATTCTTACCAGAATATGTCCTTAAACTAAAATGCTTTTTTACTGAATGGCTCTCGATACAACTTAAAATACATTTCAGCAGTTACATTTTTATATTTCTGTTCAAATATTTCATTTTTATTGAAGAGCCTTACAAGCCACTTTGTGACGGTGTTTTTTGTGTAAAGAGAAATAAATGATCATTTCCGGTCAATAAAAATAAATATGATCCATGAGTCATGAAATAATCATTTTTCTTCACTATGGAAACAATATTTTCATCAGGAGAAGCTTAATATGAAACATATCACAGGAATGAATGCAGTTATTCCATATGCTTTGAAGTGATGTGACTTTCACAGGGTGCTAAACCATTTGATCACCGAAGATGTTTGAATTTATCGGCATTTAGGTTCTCTGATTGGCGTATCTGATTTTACAAGGTTCCTACTAACTCCCTGCTGACAGTTGTTGACCCCGTTACCTCGTGTTACAAGTTTTTTAGGAAAAGAATCTTGATATGACAGTAAGAAATGGAGTCAAATTTCTTTACTGATAACCTTGAAACGAACGATAACGAACATTTGAAAAGTTTTTCGAGGCTCCACTTCCACCCATAACAGTAGACAGGGTTGGTGAGAGTATTAACTCTGGAAATAGATGCAACTACCACTAAAGACTTATCCGTGCACTCTCCCTCGCTCTTTACTTCTCAGTGGCTCAGCTGTTATTCGATATTAATTGTCATTTTGGCCTAAGCGAATGAAAGCGAGATGTGGCAAGGGCCCACACTGACCGATATTTATCGCTCAGTTCTTAGTCCTGACCATATTACAATTCTCATGTTCTCAAATCCCAGCATTTTTTGGGCGTCATTGATTTGCTCATCAACATCAAAAATCACTGAATACTTTCAGCTATTCAACGAAACAGATGAACTATCGTTAGCACCAATTTTTCCGGGAGAGGATTCAACTACTATCAGAGTGTCAAACCCCCATACCGGAGAGCTTTTTGAGAAAACAACATCCAGTGGCTATTTAATTCGGCATGGAGAAAGCTTCCGACCGGACCACTAATAAGGAAATCGACCTAAGGAAATTTAAGTCGAGCCACTTCCTAAGCTTCTTGTTTAATTCTCCAATGGCGATCCTTCATGATAAGTGTGGACTCAAAGGTAAGTATTTGACCGACACTTCTGGTAATCAATTTCGGGAAAAAATGGGGTGGTAAAATCAAAAACGGAACGGTATACGTTAATTTTTTCTAAACAGAAAAAGTCAAACTAACAGAGCGACACTAACTCCTTTTGTGTTGATTTTTAACAGTCGAAATATAATCCCATTTTACCCTTTATTTTTAAGATATTAATGGCAGGTAAGTAAAATATTTTTACTGAAAAACTTGCAGTACAACGCTGCTTGTTTCCAAAACTTGTTAGCAGATTTCTAAAGGCCACCTTTTGGAGACTGAAGCCCAGCGCACACTTATCCTTCCGCCTCCGTCCGCTTCCTCCCTCCCAAAATATAAGGCTAAGTGAAATACGGGTTATTCCGTGAGTTGGCGCATACTATTCCTCCCGGCCTCCGTCCGCCACCGTCCGCTCTACCCGGAATTCTCGGTTGAGAATATTTGGCAGATGCGGACGGGCGGTCGGAGCCGGACGGTAGCCAGCAGGAATAGTATGCGCTGGCTTCCGTCCGTCTCCTTCCGGAGACTCCGGGCCCAATTCCATTGTCGATCGGCTTTGGCGGACGGCGTAGTATGCGCACCCCTCGGAGAAAAACAGGAGGAAGCGGAGGAAAGCCGGACGGAGGCGGGAGGGTAAGTGTGCGCTGGCCTTAACACTGTTCGGCCCCAAGTTAGTTAAGCCCAAGTTAATGAACATCTGGAAATGTCGCTTTCATTATCACATCTACGACACCCAGGAAGGTGGTATTTTGTTTAAAATTTTAAGACCTTTAACCTAGGGTAGTTTTAAACTCAAGAGTTTAGACTTACTAAATTATAGTTAAGTAGCTCATATTTTACGTGGTTTTGCATTCTCTGGAGCAACTAATGAACAAAATCAGTCGTGCGACATCGGGAGGTGGAGATATATTTGAAAATTTTCCTTTCTAACCAGGTCTTTCTCTATTGGTTGGCATGTGGGGCATCATTCAGAGTAGTTGCTGGGTTTTTCTCGGTGCCTACCTCTACATTCAATACCATTGTGCGAGTTCTGCTGACAGAGTTCAGGAATGTAGTTCCTTTAATTGTGGCCTTTCCTGCGGGAGACTCGACAGAATTGGAGGAAGATTTTCTGCAGCATGTGGCAGCAATGTGTTCAGTGTTGGGGCCCTGGATGAAACTCATATTAGGATCACAATCAGGTAAATCCATCACGACAGTTATATAAATAGAAAGTTATATTGTTATATACAAATGCAGGGATTTTATGACGATAAGGGATTATTCCTTAATGCTTTTGCGGGTTTCCAGTGTCAGTGAATGCCATTCAAGTCTTAAGGCATTCACAAGTGTATTTAGAAAGCCTGTACCCTCCTCCGGGGTACTTCATTTTGGGAGATAATGGGTATCCATCAATGGAGCCCCCAATGTGTTTGGCTAAACCATTCTGCAATGAAAACAACCCTGCAAAGGTGGCATTCAATACTGTCCTAAGTAAAGAGAGAATTGTTATAGAGAGGGCATTTGGTATTCTAAAGACCAGGCGCTATTTTTAAAAAGGCGCTGGAGGTGAGGACACAAATGGCCATAGAGCTCACCATTGTGTGCGTAGCATTACACAATACATGTCTTTTTTTGGGGGATGTAGTAGACGGGGACAATGGCGATGAAGAACGAGCTCGCCTAATCGTGGGTCACGACAATGGGGCGTTTGTGAAAACCTATTTCGAATGTTTGAAGTGGAAACGGGGCTCCATTTTATAGAGCTATGTTCTTTTGATGTATTTTATTTAAATTTTGCATTTTTCCAATTGGTGCAGGGAGTAGGCATGGGCGTAGCAAGGTAATTTGGCTGGGGGGGCCATGGACCACCCACCTGGGGGGTACCCCCAGTTCAAGAGATGGCCCGGGAATTTTTAAAAATTAAACCTCTCATAACTTAAATTAAGTTTAATTTCTGATGACATTTTTGTAGAATACTAAAAGGGATTTTTGTAGGCAAGAAATTGATCACACCGAGTTGGAAAATAATATGGTTTTCATTTTCAACGCGGATTCACACATTTTCAGAGGGATTACTGTAAACTTTGGGATGGTTATCTCATAGTATATTAAAGACTCACAACTTCAATATTAATTTAAAGTGAAAATAAAGAAAAGTAACGAAAAATTTCCTTTACTGAAATTTTCGGTTTTTTGACCAAATTAATCAATGATGGTAGTGCCGGGAACCCTTTTTTAACAATTGCTTTTTCGATTTGAAGAATGGGTGGATATGGAAATCTTGATTTGCCGGTTGTAGACCGAACCCACGACTTGATTCTTCGCAAGAATTAAAAATTTCTTTCACATCCGCCCGAAGAGACGAGCGGAATGCTACTCGGAGAAGTCTGTAAACATACGGCGTATTTTTTATTATATTTCGCATCATGCCAATTTTAACGAATGAATTTTAATAAAAAATATAATTAATGGGAAATTTTTCGCTGCTTGTCATATGTTTTAAGTATTTTCTCGTGATCTTAAGAATGCGTTTGGAATAATGCTTTAGCGAGATTTAATAATTTTGGGTATAGAAAATTAAGTAAATTAATAAACGAACAATTTTATTAAGATATCAATAGAGCAATGGATTTTAATATTTTCATAACTTTTAAAGTATTTCAAATATTTAAACTTCTTTGTGACAAATGCAATCCGATGAAACAGTCTTGAAAATTATGTTTTTAATTTCGGATGTGTAAAGTTCGTTAATTTGGTGTTTTCATCACTTTTTTCTTTTCAAAAGAAAAGTGCTCTTATTTATAAGAATTTTCACACCAGTTCTTTTTTTTATTATCACTAACAATAAACAGCTAATACGTAAACTTTTTTGACCACATTTCTAAAATTTCTAATATCTTTCTACTTCGTTACGAAGAAGCTATTGGATATAACATATTTGATATATTCCATAAATTTGATGAGGAAATTTTTCTATAGAAATCACCAACGATTTTCGAAATTTAAACTAAAGATCCAAGTCTTCAAAAAAATGTCAAATATTTTACAACAAATCAAAATTGCCCAATAATTTAACATGAAAAATATATAGTGACAAGTGAGGGTTCCACTCGGTCTGCCTGAGGATCAATATAATTTGAAAGACAGTTACGGTTGCATTGGGCACGTACGAAAATGTCAGGCTTACCCGGAAAATATTAAGAAGGTATAGCACTCGGGTTTCCAACCGGGTGATGGTGGTCTTTGGCAACGACGCATTGCGGGCATACATCGAAAAATGCTGACCAAACCCATAAAACGTATTTTTTGAGTCCGGAAGGTAACATTTCTCAGCAACATTCTCAAATAGTTTGTGCATGACATGCCGTATTTATTTTCTTCATATACTGACTAGTTAACAATGTTTATGAGATCAAACATGAACAACTTTCGCTAAAAACGCTCACCTTGGATTTTCTCCGTAAGTTACCAAAATTAAATTCTTTCTTTACTCTAATCGATTAACTTATAGTAAAAGATTTAACAACTATTTTATAAAACTGTACTTTCTCTTTCATCCAAAGTTTTTAAACTTAAATTTTCGTTGTAACCATAGCCACACAACAAAATGTTGATCCCTAGTACTGTTTTCAGTCAAATTTTTACATATTTGTTGAGTAAAAGTAGCTCGTGCCGCCTGGTTACGCTAAGTAACTGATACCACGTCATTTTTCAAATATTCCAGATTATGAATCTAAGGAAAAACCTTGCGCATATTTGCGACCCCGAATCGCGTTTTCGAGAGCGCCGTCAAGTCCGGATCCGCCCGCCGGCGACGGGGAGTACGGTGATGCGGCAAGTGAGTAAATACGATATGGCCATCCTTCACTTTCCCATAGCGATAATCGATATATAGATATTGTAAAGAGCCATGATGAAGAATTATTTAATAAACCATGCCAAAAATGATACTCATTATCATTTCGTGGGATACCACAAGAGGTATCATGAAAAACTTCTTTCTTTGAATGCACTCGTGAAACAATCATGGGGTTTTCACATATATCCCTCACTTCGCCCGCGAAAGGACATGTGCAATTGTGTTTGACCGAAAAAGTTGCTTTTGAAGCCACAAGGCGTGAGCTGGTATCGCATGGCATCAACTTTCCAACTCTCTTTAACTACTTCAACCCCCATTAACAATTTCAACTTCCGGACTCAATAAAAAAGGTTTTTGAGTTTTTGGCCAGCTTTTTTCCATTTCAGCTCATTGTGCGTCAATGACAAAAACCACCATATTTCGGATGGAAACCCTAGAGCTATACTAATTTATTACCTCTCTGTAATTTATCTCATGTTACACAAAATAGATTTATATGTTATGAAATGGTTCTACATTCATAAACATAAGTATGTACATAGAGGCCAAAAAAGTGAAGACAGTATGAATATATTTTATGGTTTAACTGACGGTATGCCAAAAACAGTTGGTATAAAGGGGCCACCTAAATGCTACATTTTCTTATTTTAAACGTTTTCCCACTTTTAATGAAATAAAAATGCTTTGGACTCAATTCATTCATATTTATTTGAAGACATTACACGAGCCACCACGGGAGAAGCCATTGATTTCCCTCGCTGGCGATCGCTTTGAGGCCTCTATGGTCATCCAGCCGTCCATTGATATTACCTTCTGATATGGACGACTCCATAAAGAATTGCGGGAAGTGGTAGTAGTTCACCATCTGCCGGAATAAAGTGCAACTGATTAGAATTATCACACACACTAAGACACAGGGGTTCCGCTCCGCTTTGCTGCTTTGCAAATGCCGGAAAGGTGGAATTCGTGGACGACGAGCGCACAAAATTCACATGATTCCCGTTCCGCGAAGCAAAGTCTTTACATTCGCGGGGAGATATAAAGCCTCGTAACGGAGAGGAGGGCAAGGCTTGCTCTAGCTCTCCGATATATGCACATACCTCACTTACTTTACAATTAATACATTAACTGTGAGAGCCCACTGTAAATGTATTCTAACCCGGCCCGGTTTTCGACATATCTGAAATAGCTGATAAAGATTTCACTGTGTTTATTCCAAATATTTCTTACTTTTTGGTCAGAAAATATTTCTTGCCACTTGTCAAAAAAGTTTTTTTGCGGTTATGACACATTGGTTGTTGGCGACTGAAAACTATCAAGCATAACATTTAAAGTAGAAATTTATTATTGGAGGTTAAACACAAAAAATAGAAATACCTTGAGCTGAAATTTAAATGTTATCTAATAAACTTTTTTGTAATATTGAATTTTAACTCATAGGTATTGTTTTACATTTCATTCATGTATTTCTCATTGAATGTTTTCCTTAATTAATGCACCTCCTACCATTAAAATATTTAAGAGAATTAAAAAAGTCAACATTTAGGATTATAGAGTGCATCTCAGGGAAGGTTACATCACAGTTTGGTAAAAAAAATTTCAAATGAATAATTCACTGAATTGGGGGAGAATTAAGCCCATCGAATGACAGCTGATTATTATATTTTAGGTCATATGATAGAATGAATTATTTACACTGATCACTATTTCACATAAATAACTAAAACATTTATCAGTTGAGGAACAAAATGTAACACGATTCTTAAAAAGTTACGGTTGAGTACAAATTATAAGATTAATATGAAGGAATTATTAAGTGAAAGAAGAATTGCACTGTATATGAATCTAAATTACATAAGGAGAAAAGAGCACCATGATGACAATTTGAACGTAATCGTGGAAGATTTTGATTATCTCTTTAGGGATGTCAGTCATTCCTCGTAATTGCAAATCATGGAATGTTACGAGTGGCCCCTGTATGACCGTGACTAATGGGAGTGCATGATTACAACAGCACTAGCGATGAAATGTTAGGAGAGAGGAAGCTCATTAAACGAAGTACATAAAAACTAAATCAGATTTCCTTCGTAGCAGATAGCTCGGACTTACCTCCAGCGAGAAATGGCGCCGTAGGGGCCGAGTATAGATCAGGTGGTTGTGGGGGGTGGAACGATGGCGACGAGGGGGGTCTGGCGATGGCCTACGAGACGGCTGAGGTGTTGGTAGCGAAGAATAGAAAGACTTTGCCCGGGGCAGCGATAGGGCGAGAGATAGGGCTAGAGATGGTGCCGGAGATGGTGCCGGAGATAGTCCCGGAGATGGAGATGGAGCCGGCGGTAACGGAGGCGGGGTGTGGTTCCGGTTCGGTGGCGATGAGTTCGATTGAGTAAGGTTAAAGGCTTCCTTTGGGGGCATTCGAAGGCCGGCTCTACACTCAAATGTTCCATCGTCCCCATATCGGTAGTCTTCGTCTTCATCTACTGTACAACCTGCCAAGAAAGAGAGACATTTCAGATGGTCCGAGTCATATTGTTTATATACAAAATTGTTTGAAGCATTGAATGGGTGTTTCCATTAGTGATACTTATAAATAAAAGTGAAAAAATTGCCGCACAATAATTTGGATGTTTTATGATACAATGATATTTTGACACTAAACATTATAACAGTAAGGACGAGGCTAATGGGAATGCGACTTGAAACTCAAATTATATAGTTCTTATTGTAACCATGAACAGGGTTTACACTGAGGTTGTTACCATCCATCCCTTTATAATTTAATCCTCAACGAAGGCATAAAAAGGGAAGACAAATTTATAAGCAATTTACAAATAAGTATTTATTTGGTTTTATTAATAAAATTGACCTGATATCTATAATTAGCAAAAGCAAGACCATACTCAAGAATATCGTATTTATTACGAACTTACCCATTAGGAAATAACATTAAAATTGAAAATTATTTCCTAAATTTGATACCACACTTAAAATATTTGAGAAGCGACATCACTTATGAAGAGGATAAAGGAGGAAAACCGCAAGGGAGCTGAACTCAAAAGCTACTCAAATAAAATTTTACAAAACTATTGCGGTACCAAAAATAATCAGCGGATCAGAAGCTTAGACATCTTGAACAAAGGACCAAAGACAATTTGAAACGCCAGAAATAAAATACATTGGTCTATCTTGAAAAGAGAAAATCTGCCTATAGAAAATAAAAGGCCTGTGGAACATGTGGACCATATAAATATAGAGACACAAGCCCAAAATAAGAAGTACAATCAGTGACAGAAGGTGCGACTATTTATTAAGACAATTAGAAAGACCATGCTGATCGCATGCTTGTTGAAAAAATATCCCAAAAATGTTTAAGATGATATGCCATTAAATGCAACCAAGAGTACGATGGTGATGGTGGGACGGACAAACCACACCGTGTTAAGAATCCACACACTGACCGACACTTTCACGCAAACTCCCTACGAACCCCACGCGCATCAGAAATGATTGGGTTTTGAAAACATAAATACATCAAGCACTGATGCCGACTGAAAAAAACCACTGAGTCGCTATAAACACGCCACCAGACTCTAACCTAACACACCTGGGGTGGGCATTGTCACTACATGAACTTCGAAGAGGCAAAATATATTGCTAAATAGAAGCGCTACTTCCACAGACTGATCAGAGAGGCCATCTAAATAGTGAGACGACAGGATGATGGTTTTCTCGAAGAAGGAAGCGTAAACCAACGAGAGCGCAACCGAGTGATATGACGGGAAAAAATCCCACAACCGACTGATATGGCGGGCGGGGACACCTGCATCTTCATTTCAGACATGAAGAAGACAGCTGTTATGCTACGGAAACTGTCGTCAGCGAAAATGAGACTACGTGGAACAGAGCCAACTAAACCTTAACTGACGTCTAAAAAAAAAACATTTCAACTTTTAATTCACGACTTAGGCGAGTTTAGCTCTGAAATCCACTGCCGCTGAAATTATTCCCCTTGAAACACGATTGATTGAAAGTCATCCTTGGCCACAGTATGAGATTCGCTTGGTGGGTATGTATCGGAATGTAATGAAATTGGATAGGTAAATAATTTATTTTATCTGGAGGCTCTTTAATTATTAGAAACGAGCTGGTACTTACATAGCAGCGATCCCATCGCAAGGGTTCTGCAACTATATACTTTTCTTCTAATGTCCTTTTATCTCTTCTTCTTGCCGTTTTATTTTCTCAGAATCAGCTGAATCTGCTGCTTCGATAAGCACAATTCACAGTTTAATACATTCCCTAGCAACCATTGCGAAGGTACCTTCTCCGGCTCTCGGCATTGTTGTCCTTATAACATACAGGTGGTTCTACATATATCAATGTAGCATACTGATGACTTTATCAAATGGTGCACTTATTTACCAACAGGGCTGTTTAATCATACATATTCATGCACGTAAAGGACTGTTTTATTTTGAGTTTTGCCGTGCGTTTTTTCCTCCCAATATCTGAGCGGGTGGCCACGTTAAAATTAACGTGTGACTAGTTTCATGGCTCTTTGAAATGCTCCCCGTTACCGACAAACCTTCTCAGGATAAATGAGTGTTCTCTCTTTTGAACTTCACACTTTTTACTCTCAATTAGGTGCCAATGGAGGGATGGAGGTGGTTCGAGGAATCTTCCGGAGACTGCTCATTTCTAATGAAAAAGTTTAACCCCACGAAATTTAAATTTAAAGTCTTATGTGTCTAATAAATTTTTTCTCGTTTAGTTTCCATTTTATCCCTTTTGATTCTTATTTGAAATGACTGTTTCGAGAATATCGACAATCTAGGCGTCTCTTTCGAGGACATTTATCCCCTGGAGATTAGTAGACGTGCACTCGTTCGTTCGTATCGCTATGTATTTAAACGTTTATGAATTGGTTGAGAAAACTCATGTCAGAAAAACAGATCTTGTGTATGATATCTGGAAATAAAAGAGTCTTTATTACTTTTCTAACTAATTTCCACTGATTAATCCAAATCCTGTGAGAGAAAACAACAATTTGCACTAACGTTGGCAAAACGATCATTATTTGCTGGAGAATAATCGTTTGAGAAATGCAAATATTGGTTACTGTTATCTGGAATTTAAAAAGTATATTTTTCTTTTCGAAAAGTTATTCACAGAGTGACATAAATCCTGTGAGAGAAAAAAATTTTCCTTGACAACTGCAAAACGATTATTATTTGGTGGTGAAAAATCATCTCAGAATTGCAAATCATGATTATGATTTCTGTGAATTATAATTTGCTTTTCAAACTTATTTTCACCTAGTAATCAAATCCTCAGAGAGAAAACAACTATTTGCATTAACTTCTGCAATATCAATGTTATTTTCTGGAGAAGTTTGTTCTAGAAATATAAATTTAGAACAGGTAATGGTTATAGAAAAGCAAATCTTCATTACGGACTCTTTCTTAACTTGCGACTAGGACTGCAATAAGATTATTATTTTCTGGAGAATAATCATTCTAGAAATACAAATCTTGATTATGGTATCTTGAATTGAAAAACATATAATTTGCTTTTCGTCCTGATTTTTACAGTGTGATCAAAATCGTATGAAATAAAAAACGATTTCCGCTAACGTCTATAAAATTATAATTATTTGGAGGAGAAAAGTCATTCTTGAAATGCAAACCATGATAATCATATCTGGAATTAAAAAAGTATATTTCGCTTTTCCATCTAACTTTCATCGTACACTCCAATTTTTGTTATAGAAAATAACAATTTGCGCAGACGTCTTAAAAACGATAGTTAATTGTTGGAGAAAAATCGTTTTAGAAATGCAAATATGTCTATGTTATCTGGCATTAAAATAATTTACTTTGGCTTTCGAACTGACCTTTATTGGGTAATCCAAATCCTGTGGGAGAAAACATTTTCCGTAAACGTCGGCTAAACGATTGTTATTTTCTCGAGAATATACGTTCTAAATATTCAACTCTTATATTTTACTTTTGGAACTGATTTTCACTACGTAATTCTAATCCTGTATGAAATACATTTATTTTCGCTAAAGACTGCAAAACAATTATAATTTGTCGGAGAAAATTCGTTCTAGAAATGCATACTTGATTATGATATATGGCGTAAAAAGGTATGCATTGCCGTTAGAGCTGACTTTCAAAGTGTATTTCAAATCGTCTAGGAGAAAATAATTAAAATTTGCCGGAGAAAATTCGTTCTAGAAATGTAAATCTTATTTATGATATCTGGAATATGAAAAGTATATTTTGCATGTCGACATGATTTTCACTGTGTGATCCAAATCCTGAGAGAGAGAATAAGAATTTGCGGTCAAGTCTTCTAAACGAAAATTATTCAATCAAAATTCCATCAAAATTCCGAAAAAAAACTAAGAATTTCCGCTTAAGTCAGCAAAACAATTTTTATTTGTTGAAGAAAAATAGTTCTGCTTATCTTGAAAATGATATCAGGAGTAAAAAAGTATATTATGCTGTTAGATCTTACTTTTATTGTGTAATACAAAAAACTCGGAAAAAAACAGGCAGGAAGCGGAGGGAAGCCGGACGGAGGCGGGAGGGTAAGTGTGCGCTGGCCTTAACACTGTTTGGCCCCAAGTTAGTTAAGCCCAAGTTAATGAACATTTGGAAATGTCGCTTTCATTATCAGATCTACAAAACCCAGGAAGGTGGTATTTTGTTTAAAATCTTAAGACCTTTAACCTAAGGTAGTTTTAAACTGAAGAGTTTAGACTTACTAAATTATAGTTAAGTAGCTCATATTTTACGTGGTTTTGCATTCTCTGGAGCAACTAATGAACAACATCAGTCGTGTGACATCGGGAGGTGGAGATATATTTGAAAATTTTCCTTTCTATCCAGGTGACCATCTTCCTCTATTGGTTGGCATGCGGGGTATCATTCAGAATAGTTGCTGGGTTTTTCTCGGTGCCTACCTCTACATTCAATACCATTGTGCGAGTTCTGCTGACAGAGTTCAGGAACATAGTTCCTTTAGTTGTGGCTTTTCCTGCGGGAGACTCGACAGAATTGGAGGAAGATTTGCTGAAGCATGTGGCAGCAATGTGTTCAGTACGGCTGTTACGGCCCTGAATGGAACTCATATTAGGATCACAGTCTGGTAAATCCATCACGACAGTTATATAAATAGAAAGTTATATTATTATATACAAATGCAGGGATTTTATGACGATAAGGGATTATTCCTTAATGCTTTTGCGGGTTTCCAGGGTCAGTGCATGACACTAAAGTCTAAAGGCATTCACAAGTGTATTCAGAAAGCCTGTACCCTCCTCCGGGGTACTTCATTTTGGGAGATAATGGGTATCCATCTATGGAGCCCCCAATGTGTTTGGCTAAACCATTCTGCAATGAAAACAACCCTGCAAAGGTGGCATTCAATACTGTCCTAAGTAAAGAGAGAATTGTTATAGAGAGGGCATTTGGTATTCTAAAGACCAGGCGCTATTTTTAAAAAGGCGCTGGAGGTGAGGACACAAATGGCCATAGAGCTCACCATTGTGTGCGTTGCATTACACAATACATGTCTTTTTTTGGGGGATGTAGTAGACGGGGACAATGGTGATGAAGAACGTGCTCGCCTAATCGTGTGTCACGACAATGGGGCGTTTGTGAAAACCAATTTCGCAGGTTTCAAGTGGAAACGGGGCTCCATTTTATAGAGCTATGTTCTTTTGATGTATTTTATTTAAATTTTGCATTTTTCCAATTGGTGCAGGGAGTAGGCATGGGCGTAGCAAGGTAATTTGGTTGGGGGGGCCATGGACCACCCTCCTTGGGGATACCCCCAGTTCAAGAGGGGGCCCGGGAATTTTTAAAAATTAAACTTCTTTCTTTAACAATTGCTTTTTCGATTTGAAGAATGGATGGATTTGGAAATCTTGATTTTCCGGTTGTAGACCGAACCCACGACTTGATTCTTCGCAGGACTGAAAAACTTCTTTCACATCCGCCCGAGGTGACGGGCAGGCCGATTGCTACTCGGAGAAGTCTGTAAACATACGGCATGATGTCTTCATTTATTTCTGTTATGACATTTTTAAGGTTGACCTCAATTTCCTTGTTTTTAAATATATTTCTCCAAACTGTTCTGATCTGCATCAGATCCACTCGTCAAATTCCTATAAAATTATTTTTGACCAAAATTATTGACCAAAAACTAAAATGGCTTAAAGCCCGTATTTTAACAGCTGAATCAATAAATCGAACACCATTGGACTCTACTGGACGAGACGCATCTGATCCACAAGTCAAATTACAGAAAAAGTCATTTGTGAGGAAAATTAATTTCCAAATATTTAAATGCTCTAGAGCCCGCAATTTTAAAGCTAGAGCGATTAATCGAACGTCATTAGACTCTCCTGGACGAGAAACATCTTGACTACTAGTCAAATGCTAGATAATACATTTTTTACAAAGCATTTGACTCTTCTGCAAAAGGCCCATCTAATCCATAAGTAAAATTTAGGCGCTTCTGATCCATTATTCATATTTTAGAAATATACTTTTACGAGGAAAATTATTTTCCAAAAATTCAAATGGCTCTGGAGCATATTTTTACAGCTGGAGCAGTAACTCTAACGTTATTAGCCTCTTCTGGACGAGGCTCATCTGAACCGAAGGTCAAACGCCAGAAAAAAGTTTTTTGAGGAAAGTAATTTTCAAAAATTCAAATGGATCTGGTGCCCGTACTTTGCCCTAGCTGGAGAGATAAATTTAACGCTATTAGGCTCTTCCGGACGAGGCGCATCTGACCCACTGAAAGGATTTTCTAAAAATTTAAACGGCCTTGTAGCCCGTATTTTTACAGCTAAAGCAATAAACCCAACGCAAAATTAATTTTTAAGGGAAATTATTTTCCATTAATTCAAACGGCTCTGAAGCCTGTATTATAATAGCTGGAGCGATAAAACTAGAACCATTAGACTCATCTTGACGAGGCGCATCTGGTCCACTAGTCAACTGCCTGAAAAAGTCATTTTTGAGGTGAATAATTTTCCAAAATTCAAAAAACCCTGGAGCTCTTATTATAATAGCTGGAACGATAAATCTAGAACCATTCGACTCTGCTTGACGAGGCGCATCTGATTCACTAGTAAAATTCCTGAAAAAGTCATATTTGAGATGAATTATTTTTCAAAATTTCATATAGTTTGGAGCCCATATTTTACCAGATAAATTCTTGGCATCTGATGCACTTGTCAAATTCGTAAAAAAGTTACATTTGACGAAAATTATTAACCAAAGATTGCAATGGCTCTGGATCACATATTTTAACAGGTTGAGCAATAAATCTTACGTCTTTAGA
The DNA here is from genome assembly GCA_963169105.1 of Ceriagrion tenellum. Classification (NCBI taxonomy): domain Eukaryota; kingdom Metazoa; phylum Arthropoda; class Insecta; order Odonata; family Coenagrionidae; genus Ceriagrion; species Ceriagrion tenellum. The sequence continues at coordinate 24,751,284 of OY720632.1, forward strand.
CTCTTCTGGACATGGCGCATGTGATTCACTATTCAAACTCCAAAATGATTTTTTTTGGAAGAAAATGATTTCCCAAAAATTTTCCCAAGGCTTTAGAGCCCGTTTACAGCTGGAACGATAGAGCCAAAGCCATTAGACTCTTCTGCAATGGGCGCATGTGATTCATAAGTCAAATTACGGAAAAATTCATTTTTGAGGAAAAATATTTTTCCTTATTTCAAATGGCTCTGGAACCGGTATTATAACAGCTGAAACGATAAATTTAATGCAATTACACTCTTATGGAATAGGCGTATCTAATATATTAGTCAAATTTTAGAAAAATGCAATGTTGGGGATATTTATTTTCTAAAAATTCAAATGGCTCTGGAGCACAAACTATTATGGATGTAGCAATAAATTTAACGTTAATAGACTCTTCTGGACGACACGAATCTGATCTACTAAATGTAATCAAATAACAAACTACACTCTTAAAAAAAGTCACTTTTTATGAAAATTATTTTTACTAAATTCTATTATCTCTAGAGCCCGTATTTTAACAGTTGAAACAATAAATCCAACGCCAATATACTTTTCTGAACAAGGCGCATCTGATCCATAGATCAATTTTCAGAAAACCTCATTTTTGAGAAAAATATTTTCAAAAATTGAAATGGCTCTGGAGCCCGTACTTTCATAGCAGGAGCAATAAATCAAACTACATTAGACTCTTTAGTATGAGGCGCATCTGATCCACCTGTCAAATTCCAGAATAATTTATTTTTGCGGAAAAATATTTTCAAAAAATTCATATGGCTCCATAAACCGTGTTTTAACAGCTGTAGCAAAAAATACAATGATATTGCACTCTTATGGACAAGGCACATCAGATAAAGTCAAATTTCAGAAAAATTCATTTTTGAGGAAAATTATTTTCCAAATATTAAATTGCTGTAGAGCCCGAAATTTAAAGCTGGAGTGATAAATCCAACGTCTTTAGAATTTCCTGAACGATGATAATCTCATCTACAGGTCAAATGCAGAAAAAATTCATTTTTTACAACGCATTAGACTCTTCTGGAAAAGGCCCATCTAATCCATAAGTAAAATTTTAAAACAATTATTTTTGAGAAAAAATATTTAAAAAAAATTTCCGTATCAAAATCTGGCACATCTGATCCACAAGTCAAATATGTGAAAAATCATTTTTGAGGAAAATTATTTTCCGAAAATTTAAATTGCTCCAGAGCCCGTATTTTAAATGCTGGAACGATAAATCTGACGCCATTAGACTTTTCTGGACGTTTAGCATCTTACCTAGTAATCAAATGCTAGAAAAATACATTTTTGAGGAAAATTATTTTCCAAATATTCAAATGGCTCTGGAGGACTAAATTTTACAGCTGGAGCAATAAATCTACAGTTATTTGTCTCTTCTGGAGTAGTCGCATCTGATCCACTATTCAAACTTTTAAAAAATATTATTTTTGAGGAAAAAAATGTTTTTCCAAAAATTCAAGTGGCTCTGGAGTCCGTTTATCAACAGCTGGAACGATAAAGCCAACCCCATTAGACTCAATAGGCCCAAGTAAATCATAAGTCAAATTCCAGAAGAATTTATTTTTGAGGAAAAATATTTTTAAAAAGTTCAAATGGCTCTGGAACCCGTATTCTAACAGCTGGAACGATAAATTTAATGCCGTTAGACTCTTCTCGAATAGGCGCATCTGATCCATTATTCATATTCTAGAAAAATACAATTATGAGGAAAATTATTTTCCATAAATTCAAATGGTTCTGGAGCATATATTTTTACAGCTGGAGCAGAAAATCTAACGTTATTAGACTCTTCTGGACGAGGCGCATCTGATCCAGTAGTCAAATATCATAAAACACCATTGTTGAGGAAAATATTTTCTAAAATTGAAATGGCTGTGGAGCCCGCATTTTACAGTAGGAGCGATAAATCCTACGCCATTAGACTTTTCTGGACTAGGCGCATCATTTTTTAAGTCTCTTGATAATCTGGTTTAGAAGTCACCTTTTATTTCCTTTTATCTTCTTGTAAACAGTTGCTGGATTTTAATGAACCCGAGATATTTGTGGTATTCATCTTCATATTCATCTTCATAGGGTCTTTTACCTTTTCACTCTCAGTGGCATAGCTTTCATGTTGTTTTACCGTTCCTCTTATAATACATGTTTTCCATTTGTCCTGCCTAAAACTAATACGGATATCATTGCTATAGATTTCTGTGATCTTAAGAGCATTTTCTAATCCTACTTTTGAATCCTAATATAATTTTAAGTCATCCATATAAAAAAGGTGAATTATTTTATAACGATAACCCTCTTTCATTATCGTCTATCCATTACCAGAGCTGTTTAGCGTGAATGAAATCCGGGATAAGGCAGGGCAGATTGCTGAAGGATGTAATAAAGGGCCCTCATCCCTCACCGTTTCACTCTGTCCCCTCAAGCCATACTCTGTTGTTCGGCTGTCAGTTCCCTCTAGCTGCTGCATGGATTCCTTCTAGCTACCACGGAGACGGACCTCCCAGCTATGGAAATCCACACGTCATCACTAGAAAATCTATACGTCTATAAATGTCTACATCAGCGGCTGGGGTGAAAATAAAAATCACTGGCCTTAAATTTTTCCTCCATATATGCGCTGATAATCAACCGTATTGTTTTTTACTTTAAACAACACTTTTTTGGAAATATTATGGGAAGTGGGAAATTTGGAAATAATGTGGGAAATATTATCTATGTACTTCCAAAAACTCCAATTAAAAACTCGAAAACCCATGAATCCCGATTTTTGAGCTCGTATTGCCAATAATAACTTAATTTTATGAAATACTCACGAAAATACCTCTGAATTTTGGAAGACTTTTAAAAATTTTGCGACTTCTAGGAGATATTTTTTTCGCAAAATTTAAGATTTTTTTCCGCACACTAATCGCCACACTGTACAAACCAATTCCAATTAAAGGGATTTTGCGGAACTCGGAGTAAACAACTGGAATTGCCAGCAAAAAATTTGATACAAACTTAATACTTGAGGTGATTGTAATGAAACAAATCGCTTCGAAAATTCTCAATTCCAAAGTCAGCGAGTTTTAATTAAAAATTCTTATTCATTGCTAGAAGAAAAAAACGCGGTAAAACAATGGTTTCAATGAGCAAGGCACGGGTATTAGACTATCTCTCAACAAGGGAGCACCTCGGTAACTCGTACCCCATGAAGTAGTGATTTTCAAGTACATATGTAGTACTGTTATTTTTTAACCGTTGTTCTCCGATGCGCAACGACAGAGTTTACGCATGCCGTTCCTTTGCTCTCGGAGTCTCCGAAAAACCTGCTCGAGTCCGCGCATTTTCCGTAATCCGCGTAAGTACCAACACTCCTTTTCCCGCACCTCATCCTTCTCCCTCCCTCACGCTACGGCAGTCTCACCCAGAAACCCAACATTGTGGGCAAGTTGTAGGGTTCTTGTGCCTCGCCTGCCTGTCGGCCAGCCGGCTTCTCTCGGTGCCCCGCTGTCCGCACGGACACACCTGAGTCCAGCCGGAGCGGCGCCAGAGTAGTCAGGAAGGCAGGCAAAAGTGTAGCAATGTGGCGCTCATCACATCGCTGCACCCATACTTGACCAACTTCGCTTCCCAGCTAGTTTGCGCAGCGTGCAGGTCTCCTGGCCAAACTTTCGCGCCCCGCAAACAAACTCCTGTGTTCTTAAGTCCCGACGCGGTGCAATAGTGATTGAAATTAGTGAAATGGTGATTGTATTATAGTGATGGATGAATTGTAGATATTTCTGGAGGAACTCTGCCTGTAGAACATCCTGCCAGTTTTAGAAGGTGAGTAAACTATAGTGAAATTATGGCTAACAGCTTAATTGCCTATAGCAGTGCTTTTGTTGCCCTTTTCTTTCAAGCAAGTACATTTTATTAAGAGTGAGATCACTAATTTCCGCCATGTGAAGCCGGAGACTTTGTCCTGCATTAAGGGATTGGTCTACTTTGAATAACTCTTACTTGTAAAATTCACTTTGTTGGCGTCGGTGGCCATCATTTGGACCAATTACAATTAAAGCCAATCCAAGTTTAGCGTATTAAACTTCTCAGTGAATTCATTTAATCTATTTTGCTTCTTTTCCTATGCATTGAAAATCCAACATTTCCTGGTGTCCTCTGTGGCCACTTGTTTAGGAAAACAGTAGGAGAGAACGATTTTGGCCTTCTAAGGGAAAAGTCTTAATTGTCCATAAAGGACCCCAGTAAACACAATCTTGGCCAAATGAGTCAAAAGATCTGTATTGCATACCATCTCCTCCTTGCCAAATTACTTCTGAATAAATGGATGTATTTTGAGAGCAAATCATGTCCTTGTGTCACCTCCTCACAAGTTATGGATTTCTGCAGGAAACAAGTAATAGCTATGGGCATCATGATCAAATGTGACAAATATTTATATTTCAACACTCTTCTAAAACACACTGTGCAGTACAAGACAAGGAAAGACCTCCACTCTGATGCCTTCCATAACTTCATTTCCTTCAATCCCTGTACTTGATTCTGACCGTGGAGGGTAAATTGATTTGATTTGCTTATCAATGACAGCAACTTTACATTCCAGCCCAATGTAATATTTTTCCACAGCAATTGAACAGCAGTTCCATATGTTCATGTACACACCCAAGCATAACAAAATGCATATAGTCAGGAGTAAACTATGCACAAAGATTAAATTGCAATAGTGATTTAAGATGTGTGGGGCCCTTCACACCTCTAACACTTTATTTTAGTGGCTGATGTACAGTCCAAGAATACCATCTCTTTCTGAAAGCTTCAGCCATATCTTCCAAAGTACTTTGATGGGTCCTCTCAGGATCTAAAGTTTCTGATATGACATATCGCTATCTGTTCATTGAACTGACTCATGTTCAGCATTTTGAGGTGTGCCACTGAATCAACTGAGGCAACCAGAGGAATAACCTTACTCATTACTTTCTTACCATGTAATTCCCAAGTGATACCTTCAGTCAAGAGCTTGTTGGCTATTTCCACAAATGGCTTTAGAAAAATCCTCATGTTTGGATCTTTGGTTCCAACACACATGCCAGCAAGGATCATATTCCTTGCGTGTTGCTAAGGAGGAAACTCATTAATCTTGGCATAGATTGGCCAAATCGTTTACTGTGGTGCCTTTCCTAAAGGGATACCACCAGTGTTAAAGGTGAATGAAAAGTTATTTGGTGATGATATAGCATCACCATTAGCGGAGAACTTTTTAAACCCAGCATAAATATCGTCCAACACATCTTCTCCCGCTTTTTTCCTCAGAAATTGCCAACTCAACCAATCTGTATCTTTTTGGTTTTCAAGAATGCCCTTGATTTGGAATTTCAGCCATAGAGATGCGAAGTAAGTTGAGGCTGAGGTTGTATTGATGACTTCTCTACAATCACATGGATTGGCTCAACTATTAGCACCATCCTTCTTCTCACCTAAATATGCCTCACAATGATGGCAGCGGAAAGGAAATGCTGTGTGATTCTGTCCTCTCTCCTGGTGCTTCAAAAAGTAATGTTTACTGGAAGGAACAACAGTGAAACCATTACCAATAGGATTAGACCAAAAATCATTTTGTGTGACTGAACGACTTCAAGGTCTGGTGGCCTAGGTGGATTGGCCAGGCACTGTGGGACTCGCCCTCGTACGGGAATACCCACTAAAACCCCCCTTCCTCTTATTTTGCCATTGGACGGCGGCTACCTCCGTCTTCATCTTCGGACTCCATCTTCATCCCTCTCCTTTCCTTGTCCTCCATTGCCAATTAGTCGTAACCTTGTTGAAGTAGTTCCATGCCGTGATTCTACCGATGATAGTTCTAGTTGTTAGTATCTTCAGTTTGTTCCTCTTAATAATTTTCTCTTCAATCCTCTTAATAATCTTCTTCTGCTGCCTTGCAGCTCCAAAGCCCCCTAGGAGATAGAGTTACACCCAGAACTTTTATTTCTTTGAGCTCCTTTTCTTCTTTGAACTTGCTGAGCATCGAGATTTTTTTGATACTAGTCAATCTTGTTCTGGTTTGCTTTGTTGAGATTCAATTGTTCGCCGACCACTTGTGCGTATATAACTAATCCTCTCTTCTCCTTCCACGCGACTAGGTCTGGGACTCTCCTGCCTTCATCTGTGATAATTGCCTTTTCCTTCTCTACTGAAAAACCTAGGTTGGTAAGATTCCTTTTGACGTATGAGACAATCACATTATGTCTCTTGATTCGTGCAGCGTGGGTCTGATGACAATTTTGGATTACATGATTCATGGTTTCTATCGAGTTGCATCCAGCTCTGCAGAATCGATTCTTGTTTCTTTCTCTTCACGATCTTGATTTAGTAGGCAAGGTGTTGATGCAAAGCTTGCAGGCGTGTATAAAATCCTTGCCGTTGAGGAATTATGTCCCATCACTAATCCAGGTGATTTGTCCTTTGACATCTCTTATGATTTCAGAGCAGTACCATCTATTGATTGGTATAATCTGTCCCGCCATCTTCTCTCTATATCCTTTCTAGAGTCTAGGCGTCTCCCGTCCTCCGCCTGGAGTCTTCTTTCTTCAAGTTCTATTTCCTTCCTCATGAAGTCTAATGGGATGTGTCCTGCGATGTACTCCGATGCTCTCAGCTGCCGCATCCTATTTCTTCTCAGGAGAGGGATATTCCATCTCATTGAAGGTATTCCTAGGCCTCTGTTTTTTGTGTCAGAGTGGAAGTAGGCGTTAGGGCAGTCTTTGGGTAGCAGCAGCCATTTTCTTATCCTTCTTCTTATATCCCGGTCTAATGCTTTCATTGTTCCTAGATGTGTCCGTCCTGTCACCAATTGGAATTGAACCGCAGGATATATTAAATTCCTTTGCGTCCACAGTCTTTGCTGTGGTTTAAAGGGGACTTTGTTTAATTTGCTCAGTTTTTCCTCTAAGAACTGTCGGTGGTTGATCTTCACTTTCCCTTCAAAGATAAAAGGAATTTCTAAATACTTAAATTGGTCAGATCTTTTAATCGCAGGAATTTCCATTCCAGAAATTCTAAAAGTACAGTTTGGATTCACTGCAACCTTCCTCTATTTAGGAACAACCTTGACTGATGTGGTTAGACATTTCCCAGTATTTAATTTTAAGCCACAGGTTTCAACTTGTTTAGTGGATCTTTCAAGTAGATACTTAAGTCCAACTTTAGATTCTGCTACGAAGATCAAATCGTCAGCGAAGGCTAAAATATTCACCTTCTTGTCTCCTAGTTGAATTCCTACTCCTCCCAGTGTCTTGCCCAGCATTTCATCCATTATAAGATTGAACAGTATGGGGGAAAGTGGATCCCCCTTGTTTAACTCCTCTTTTTGGATGGACGCAATCAGATATCCATTTTCTGTGTTCAATCCTCGTTTTACTACACTCTTACATAAAGTTGACTTAGTTAATGAAGGGTGGTGGGACTCCTTTGGCCTAAAGCATTTTATTAATAGAACTGTGTGAAACGGAGTCAAAAGCTTTGGAAATATCTAGTGAGGCCATAAATAAGGGTAGATGACTCAGTCATCTATATCGAAGTATTAAATCTAAGGGAAACATCCACAAACATGTCTTAAACAGTATTCCTGTTCTGCCAGTTCTGTATGAGTGAATTTCCTTTCCATGATACCCCTTGCACCCCCCACCAAAACGCAACATGCACAGCTATATGAGGTAGGGGATGTGGATGAAGGGGGAATAATAATAATAGTCTTTACATAATATTATATATAATAAAAAGAGTAACACATGTTACAACAGATATCATCAAAAAGTATATAAAACGCAAAAAATACACAATAAAAAAATAGTAATAATTACATTAGACACAAGCTTCAGATTCACCCTTGAAAAGTCAAATTAAAAAAATTCCTCCAGGAATACAAAGGGTTTAAAATTAGCCATTCCTCGATTGCCTTTTGAAACCTGCTTAAGCTGGTTACTTTAGCAGTATGCGGTATTTGTTAAAAAATTATAGTGAGAGGTTTACCGGTTGATTAAAGGTTTTCGTCAGTCTGCACTGTGTAATATTGATGTTATTTTTTGCCCAGGTGTTCTGGTCATGAACATGAGACCTAAGTGTGAATTCATTTAAATTACCTACCTACCTACTTCTAACATAAACATTGAAAAATGTGCAGATTGCATAGTGTCATCAGTTTTAACTTGCATAATAGTGGATGGCAGTGATTTCAGGGGGCAGAGCTGGTTATCAATCTCATTGCTTTCTTTTGCTGCATAGGCATAGCTTTGGTTTCTCTTGCATGCCCCCAAAGCCTTAGGCTATAGGTTAAGTGCATTTGAAAGAATTCATAGTAGGCAGGCTTAAAATATTCTTCAAGAACAGTTTTTAAGTCTCCTTATAAGGAACAGTGACTTTGAAGGTTTTTTACCAATAGTTGTATCATGGCCATTCCAAGAGAGTTTGCTATCAATATTGAAACTCAGTAGTTTAACAGGAGTTTCAATTTTACTTTAATATTAGACATAAGATAATGCATTTTTTCATCATTCATGGTAAAAACCGTGAATGTGGGAAGACAAATAATGCAGTGAAGTATTTTCAGAGTGCCTTGCAAGCACAACAACCAGCAAATTTCAAGGGAACTTTTCATACAACACAGGAATCATGCAGAAATTTTGTGCCAAAGCTCGAATTCATAGAATTTTTTAAAATGAAAAATTGCTGGAATAACACTCATTTCCCCTGGCCATTCAATATTAAAGAAGTGTTAATAGTTTATTAGATGGACTGTTGGTAAGGATAATACATTCTTAGATTTAAAAAAATTAATATGGCTATGAAAATGATACATAGTAACAATGTGGTCAGGTAGGGATGTAGATTTCTGAAAAATTACTTTGAACTTCAAATGGAGTTATTGCTATAACAAGAAGATTACTTGTTAAATATGAGTTACACAGCTGATAATAAAATAATTTACTTACCAATAATTTCTTCCACCCTACCTTAATCTAATGCAAGCTTTGCTTCGACAGACTTTTTCAAAAACACTTTGGCCTTAGTCCCTGCTAGCGTGCAAGTCCCCAGCTCCTCCAGGGAGCCAAAAACTAGTACACAAGGCTAGTATTGTGAATACTTATCCATCCAATACTTTCGAAAACACTGAAGTATTGGAGCTGGAGACTAGTACTTACATGATGCTAGTATTGTGAATACTTCCCCTCTGTGTACTATAGTTCTGAGCTTCATGTACTAAGTATTTGGGTCTGTGTACTTATTATTGGGCTCTAAATACTACTTTTTTACACGGGAAGATATATATGGTAGTATTGAAGATGGCTTAAAATTCCTCAGTAGAGCCCTCATCCACATTCAATATTGGCATCTGCAACCATGGTTGAAGTGGATGGCCAGAGTCACCTGCAACTATGATGATGCAAATGATATCAGGTATGTTGTCTATCATATTAGACTTGAGAGTTTTCATTAGAGCCTCTCCAATTTTTCTCCAAATGATATGTGAGAATATGCATTTACCATAATGATTATTGACACAGAAATACCATACCAATACTTAGTTGTTAAACTTTGAGCATGTTACAATCAGGACCTGAGAGAATCAGCTAAGAATCTCATCAATTTGTGATCACTACAAGTAAAGCTGTGTGATTTTACATGAATTGATTCTTTTTTACTGCATTATAACCAGTGTTGGTAAAAGTACCTACTGAGAAAAAGTAATTGGCCTCAATTACAGTTACTTTATAAAAAAGTAATCAATTACAAGGACAAATTACAGATTTTAAACCATACATATTCAGTAAAATGACAGTTACAATCACAATTACTTCTTGCAAGATCGTCCACCCGGCAACTGTCGAAGCTGTCGGTGCAGTAGAAATGTGGAACAATTGAGTCAGAAATTGCTATAGCCTGCAATTTCACTATCAATACATACTATTATAATTGCTGTCATGTTTTGTACCAATCATGAATAGACTACAACATAAGGGTGGCTGAACCCAAACAGGCAAATTGGGATACTCAGAGATTCAAAGTTGTCTGTGGGTCTAGGTAAATCAGTGAATACGTAAATGCGATGAAGTAAATTATGCAACTTTAATGTGTACAAAATCGAAAATTATATGACAAACAGAAAATAATTATTAACGGAAAACAAACCTTAAAATTGTGAGATGATAAAAGTCTTAACCTAACACATCCTTGTTGACCTTGCAGAATAGTTGCATATTGAAATTTTCATCATTGGGTTCTCTTTGGTGACAGCACCTCCATGCACACACTAAATAGCCTTTCAACAGGAGCACTTTATGGAATACCTGTGTTATATTTAACAAAGAGAGACTTCAGTGGTGGAAATTTTAATAGTAATGAAAGATCTGTTGTCATACAGGACACATAGGAAAGTGTCTCCTTCAGGGCTGGAGACACCAAATCCTCCTCCAAATGAGGGAAGATTGAAAAATAACGCTTCCTCATCACTGCCTGTCTCCACACTCAAATTTTAAATGGAGGCTTCAACAGCTGCTAGTAAGCTGGAGTTGCAAACAACCTCCTTAAATGCAACTACTGCCTTGTTCTTTGCATTCCCAACGAGCCATGAAAACTTATGCAAATACAGGAAAAGTAAACATTACAAGTAATCCGATTACTTTTACTCGATTACTTACCAACACTGATTATAACATGCAATCAAAAAGTACTAACTTAAATATTAATAATATCTGCCAAAGATCACAGTACTAGTGTTAACATATTTCATACAACCACTCATCTTGTATGTATTTGGATTGTATATTCTTCAACGGAGCATCAGATATATTATAGTATGCATTCTCTCTGCAATTATAACCTTGCCTTCTATCTATATATTAATAATATATGAATTTGAGAGAAAACTAGTGCACACCTGGACTTTATAAAGGATATGTGGCCCAAATGCATGCATTATAGGCCTCCTTCTGCATGAATACATTTTTATAGCTTAAGGGATTCGATGGGAGAAAAATGCCTATTAAAACTGACTGATAATTGGTTTCTTACAATATTTAGCTGATTTCTGAAACTGGTCATAAAATTGGTTAAAATAGAGGTTCAAAAATGCATATGTTTCATAAATAACAGTAGGCATTGAAAGAAAATTTGGAGGCTGCATAGATAGAAGGCATGGTTAGAAATGCAGAGAGAATGCATATAATAATACATCTGATGTTCGGTTGAAGAATATACAATCCAAATACATATAGGATGAGTGATTGTATGAAATATATTAACACTAGCAATGTGATCTTTGGCAGAGAATTTTATAGGTAGTAATGTACTGGCTAAGTATGTCGTTCATTCACGCCATTCATTCACATTCATCGTTCAATCCTAAGATGGGTTGACTTCAGCCCTCCACTCTTCCATATCTAATGCTAGTTCTCTTACCTCATGATAGCTCTTCCCATGTATTTTCTTCTTCATTTGGTCCATGAACTTATTCCTGGGATTTTTTCCACTATCTTATCATCAATTATGTTGTGCACAAACCCATTCTACCGCAGTGAGTGCCCAATCCATCTGGTTTTTCTTTTCTGCATGGTGTTCCATATGGTCCTTTCCCCTTCTTCTCTTCTGTAAACTTCATCATTTCTTATTTTGTTCATCTAATTTATCTTCAGCATCCTCCTCCAGCACCATGTTTTGAAGGTTTCTAGTCTGTTATGGTTATCTTTTCCAATGGTCCATGTTTCTGATCCATTGAGAGCTCCACATCAATGTTTTCACGTACTGTTTCCTGTTCCTAGTCTTATCTTCTTTGAACACAGCAGTTGTTTTTTTCCCATCAATGCTGCCTTAGCTTGGGCTGTTCTTTACTTTATTTCCATTGTTACTACGTCATCTGTCCCATGTGATGGCACTTCCGAGATAGGTGAAGGAATCCACTTGCCCTGATTTCTCTTCTCTTTTCTCTTCCTTATTCTAGGATTTGTGTCTTTGTCTTATTTTTTCATGTTGTATTCTTGGAGAACATGGTCCACTGCATTTGGTGACCTTTGAAGATTATTACGATTTCCAACCATGGCTGCGATATCATCTGCAAAGGGGAGAATGTTTATTTCATCTCAATTTTTCTTCATTCCCCACAGTCCTATTTCTTGTGCTTCTTATTCCACTTACTAGTACCTGTTAAATAGTGCAGAAGAGAGTTTGTATCCTTATGAACCTCCTTTGCCAATTTTTGTAATTTTTGCACTCCTTCAAGCTTCAGGAGTGAGTGACCCTTGGGGTCACCACAGGTTAATTGGCGCACAAAAGCAAACAATTGAAATGCATACACATATACAAGGTCATCATAAAACAAATGAATTACACAATGGTCCTTCCTCTTAGAAATGCAGAGAGAATGCAGACAATAATCCTTTCCTTACAATAATCTCAGTTGACAAAATATAACATCACATCCCTCCCCAGCATATATAACATGGATTCCCACCCTATCCCCTAAAAAAAATGAGTCATGCAGATGTGTCGCTGGATTGAAAATACAATTTCACCAGACACAAAAAAAGAATGTAATATGAAGAAAAATATTTGTCATTCACAAACCCCTCAACTTGTCACTTCCAATTCACACACACTTCCCAGGACACAGCCTAGAGCAAAGATATAAAAAAGGTAAATTCAATTCACACTTATAAACCTCCACAGTATCCCATAGTTTCAAAGTCAAAAATTCAAATGAAATTAAGTTTCAATCGAAATTCTCTTGAAGATGTATTGAAAATTGAAACATAATTTGTACACTATCTCTGTTGAGATTCCCTTGAAATTCCCTGCTGAATCACCCATGAAATTCTTTGTTGAGACTCCCTTGAAATATTATGTTGAAACTTTCTTAAAATGTTATGCAGTATAATAGTTTACCAGCTCATAAATCTCAAACCATTATTCTTTACCTAAGTGACAGATATGTATTCCATCTTCAGGGCTATGGAATGGATAAAAATTAAACATATTTAACACTGAAATATAGCAACGGAAAGGCAACAGACTGCCAGCACCGTGAACGCGCTGGTGCAAAAGCTGCGTAATCACAATCCTATGAGAGAAAACGAAAATTTGCGATCACGACTGCGAAAAGATATTATTTGTTGGAGAAAAGTCATCCTGGAAATGCCCATGTTGATTATGATATCTGGAATTAAATAAGAATATTTTGCTTTTCAAGGTTATATTAACAGTGTAATCCAATTCCTGTGAGAGAAAACCAAAAATTTGCGCTCACGTCTGAAAAACGATTATTATTTGCCGGAGAAAAGTCATTCTAGAAATGAAAATCTTCATTATGAAATCTGGAATTAAAATAAATTTTGATCTCTCGAAGTGACTTTCACTGTGTTATCCAAATCCAGAAAAAAAAGAAATTGGTCGCTCACGTCTTCATAACGATAATTATTTGCTCAAAAAAAGTCAATGTAAAAATGCAAATCTTGTTTATGATATCTCGAATTAAAAAGAATATTATGCTTTTCGAATTGTGTTATCCAAATACTGTGATGTAGAACAAATTGGCACCTACGTCTGAAAAATGATTATAATACGGTCGAGAAAAGTCATTTAAAATGCCAATATTGAATATGATATCTGGAAATAAATAAGAATATTAAGCTCTTTAATGTAATTCTAACTGTGTTATACAAATCCTGTAAGAGAAAACAAAAATTCGTACTCACGTCAGTAAAATGATTACTATTTGCTGGAGATAATTTATTCTAGAAATGCAAATCTTCTTTATGATATCTGGATCAAAAAAGTATACATTTTTTCAAAGTGACGTTAACGGTGTAGTCAAATTCATATGAGAGAAAACAACAAATTGCGCTCGCATCTGAGAAACGATTATTATTATTTCCTGGAGAAAAGTCATTCTATAAATTCAATAATTGATTATGATTACTGGAAATAAAAATGGATATTTTGCTTTTCAAAGTGACTTTCACATTGTTATACACATTGTTTTAGTGAAAACGAAAATTTTCGCTCACGCCTGAAAAAAGTTTTATTTATTGGAGAAAAGTCAATGTAGAAATCCAAACATAGATTTTGATATCTGGAATTAAATAAAAATATTCTGCTGTTCGAATTGATTTTTACTGTGACTTCCAAATCCTGTGAGAGAAAAAGAAAATTTGCAGGGAAGTCTTAAAAACGGTTATTATTTCGTAGAGAAAAGTCATTTTAGAAATACCAATATTGAATATCTGGAATTTAATAAATATATTTTGTTATTCAAATTAATTGCCTTTTGTTATACGAATACATTTGTAGTAGAAGAAATTTGCGTTCACGTCAGCAAGACGATTAATATTTGCTGGAGAAAAGACATTCCAAAAATGCTAATCTTAAATATGATATTTGGAATTAAAAAAGAATATTTTGCTTTTGGAAGTGTCTTTTACTGTGTAATCAAATCCTATTAGAGAAAGCAACAATTTGCACTCACGTGCGCAATAAGTCAATTGTTTGCCGAAGAAAAATCATTAATGAAATGCAAATATTGATTATGATATCTGGAATTATAAAAGAATATTTTGCTTTACGGAGTTATTTTCAGTCTTTAATCCAAATCCTGTAAAAAAAAATTGCGCTCAAAGTCTGAAAAACAATTACTATTTCCTGGAGAAAAGTAATTCGAGAAAAGCAAATATTGCTTTAGATATCGGGAATTAAAAAAGAATATTTGTTTTTATGTTACTTTCACAGTGTTATCCGACTCCAGTGTCAGGAAACAACAAGTTCCGCTCACGTCTGCAAAACGATTATTAATTACTGGTGAAAAGTCATTCTAGAGATGCAAACCTTGATTATTTTATCCCAATTTAAAAAAGAATATTTTTCTTTTCAATGTAATTTTCACTGTTTAATCCAAATCCTGAGAGAGAATACAAAATTAGCCCTTACGTCTGAAAAAAAATTATTATTTGCTGGAGAGAAATCATTCCAGAAATTCAAGTCTTAATTGTGATCATGATATCTCAAACTAGGAAAGCATGTTTTGCTAGTCGAACTAATTTTCAATGTGTAGTGCATATCCTGTGAGTGAAAACAACAATATACACTAAAGTCTGCAATAAGGTCATTATTTGATGGAGAAAAATCGTTCTAGAAATTCTAATTTTGAATTTGAATTCTGGAAATTAAAAAAAACCTTATTATATTAAAAAAGATTTTTACTGTGTAATCCAAATCCTTAGAGAAAACAACAATTTGATTTATTATTTGGTGAAGACAAGTCATTCTATAAATTCCTTCTCGATTATGATTACTGGCATTAACAAAGTATATTTTCCAATTCGAAATGGTTTTCACAGTATAATCCAAATCCTGTGAGAGAAAACAGCAATTTGCGTTAACGTCGGCAGAACGATTATTATTAATTGAGTAAAAAGGTTTCTAGAAATGCATTTCCTGATTATGATATCTGGAAATAGAAAGATATATGTTGCCTTTCAAACTGATTTAAAATGCTAAATCCACATCCTGTGAAAAAAAACAAATATTCGCGTTAACGTCTGCAAAACTATTATTACTTCCTGTAGAAACATCGTTCTAGATGTGCAAATAAAAGGTACATTTTGCTTTTCGAACTGATTTTAACTGAGTTATCGAATTCCTGTGAGAGAAAATAACAACTTTCGCCAAGGTCTGAAAAACGATTAATATTTGCTGGAGAATATTCGTTCAAGAATAGCAAATCTTGATAATGGTTTCTGATATTATATAAGTTAATTTTGATATTCGAATCGATTTTCACTGTGTAATCCAAATCCTGTGAGTGAAAAAAAAATTGCGGTAACGTCTGGAACACTATCATTATTTGCTGGAGAAAAATAGTTCCAGATGTGCATATCTTGGTCATTATATCAGGAATTGAAAGTATCTTTTGCCTTTCGAACTGATTCTGTATTCTGATGCCTGTATTATTAAATTATTCTTTTGATTGATTGATCCATGATGAAACAATGAATTTTAAACATCGAATAATGACATGAATATGTCCAGTCAATGAGTCGATAATTTAGAGGGGGACTAAATAACTGTCAGAGGTTTGCAAAGTTTTTGGATATTTTGGTAGGGGCACAAGGCGAAATTAAAGTCTACGTTGGCGGGTATTCCTTTCAAATCTGTCATAAAATTTCCATTCCTATCCGGCAAAGAGTTTGCAATTGAAGTTATTTTGAGTATTTAAAATTTTGGTTAGGCACATGACTTTTTTGGAAAGGATGGTAGGAATACGCTGGAATGATAGCATATGTATTTACTCGTATGTTTGCGATAATTTTCGATAGTACGGTCACCTATAAAAAGTTGGATGGTCAGGCCTAGATATTTTACACTTTTGATCTAGTTGATTTCCATGTAAGAATGATTATTTTGTTCATGGAGAGAAGGTAAATGAGGTAATTTTCTAATTATTTAAGGGTTTTAGAAGGATCTGGCTCGAACAAATTATACTGAGTAGTATTGAAGATGTCTTTATTAAGTATAGTTGAAATGAATTAGATACAGGCATGCGTTTCAAAATTTAAGCAGTTGCGTCGCTTGATAACGAAGAAATAAGCATAGTCACCTTAATCTCCTGACGGGTCCCTGAATTAATACAAAGAGTGACAACGTGGGAGCAGATATATTTCGCCAAGGGCCGATGAACCATGTTCTTGACTTTACCATGGCTTCTTTCACGACTGAACTTCATTGAGGTAGGCTCTACATGTTTGATGCCCTCCATGACGTTAGCGAAGAAAGAGAAGAACTAGAGGAAGAGTTACTTTGATTGATAAAATCTGAATGAGTTACCATCTACGACATTTTGTAGCCATAGAAAATCACCCTGATTCCTCAAATATTTCGCATCATGCCACTTTTTACGAATGAGTTATAATCAAAAATATTATTGTTGGGAAGCTTTTCACTGCATGTCATGTGTTTTAAGTATTTTATCGTGATCTTAAGAATGCGTTTGGAATAATTCTTTAGCGTGATTTAATAATTTTGGGTATAGAAAATTATGTATATTAATAAATGAAAAATTTCTGAGGATATCAATAGAGCAATGGATTTTAAAATTTGCATTACTTTTAAAGTATTTCAAATATTTAAATTTCTTTGTGACAAATGCAATCCGATGAAACAGTCTTGAAAATTTTGTTTTTAATTTCGGATGTGTAAAGTTCGTTAATTTGGTGTTGTCATCACTTTTTTCTTTTCAAAAGAAAAGTGCTCTATTTTATAAGAATTTTCACACCAGTTCTTTTTTTTATTATCACTAACAATAAACAGCTAATACGTAAACTTTTTTGACCACATTTCTAAAATTTCTAATATCTTTCTACTTCGTTACGAAGATGCTATTGGATATAACATATTTGATATATTCCATAAATTTGATGAGGAAATTTTTCTATAGAAATCACCAACGATTTTCGAAATTTAAACTAAAGATCCAAGTCTTCAAAAAAATGTCAAATATTTTACAACAAATCAAAATTGCCCAATAATTTAACATGAAAAATATATAGTGACAAGTGAGGGTTCCACTCGGTCTGCCTGAGGATCAATATAATTTGAAAGACAGTTACGGTTGCATTGGGCACGTACGAAAATGTCAGCCTTACCCGGAAAATACTAAGAAGGTATAGCACTCGGGTTTCCAACCGGGTGATGGTGGTCTTTGGCAACGACGCATTGCGGGCATACATCGAAAAATGCTGACCAAACCCATTAAACGTATTTTTTGAGTCCGGGAGGTAACATTTGTCAGCAACATTCTCAAATACTTTGTGCATGACATGCCGTATTTATTTTATTCATATACTGACTAGTTAACAATGTTTATGAGATCAAACATGAACAACTTTCGCTAAAAACGCTCACCTTGGATTTTCTCCGTAAGTTACCAAAATGAAATTCTTTCTTTACTCTAATCGATTAACTTATAGTAAAAGATTTAACAACTATTTTATAAAACTGTACTTTCTCTTTAATCCAAAGTTTTTAAACTTAAATTTTCGTTGTAACCATAGCCACACAACAAAATGTTGATCCCTAGTACTGTTTTCAGTCAAATTTTTACATATTTGTTGAGTAAAAGTAGCTCGTGCCGCCTGGATACGCTAAGTAACTGATACCACGTCATTTTTCAAATATTCCAGATTATGAATCTAAGGAAAAACCTTGCGCATATTTGCGACCCCGAATATCATATCGCAATTTCGAGAGCGCCGTCAAGTCCGGATACGCCCGCCGGCGACGGGGAGTACGGTGATGCGGCAAGTGAGTAAATACGATATGGCCATCTTTCACTTTCCCATAGCGATAATCGATATATAGATATTGTAAAGAGCCATGATGAAGAATCATTTAATAAACCATGCCAAAAATGATACTCATTATCATTTCGTGGGATACCACAAGAGGTATCATGAAAAACTTCTTTCTTTGAATGCACTCGTGAAACAATCATGGGGTTTTCACATATATCCCTCACTTCGCCCGCGAAAGGACATGTGCAATTGTGTTTGACCGAAAAAGTTGCTTTTGAAGCCACAAGGCATGAGCTGGTGTCGCATGGCATCAACTTTCCAACCCTCTTTAACTACTTCAACCCCCATTAACAATTTCAACTTCCGGACTCAATAAAAAAGGTTTTTGAGTTGTTGGCCAGCTTTTTTCCATTTCAGCTCATTGTGCGTCAATGACAAAAACCACCATATTTCGGATGGAAACCCTAGAGCTATACTGATTTATTACCTCTCTGTAATTTATCTCATGTTACACAAAATAGATTTATATGTTATGAAATGGTTCTACATTCATAAACATAAGTATGTACATAGAGGCCAAAAAAGTGAAGACAGTATGAATATATTTTATGGTTTAACTGACGGTATGACAAAAACAGTTGGTATAAAGGGGCCACCTAAATGCTACATTTTCTTATTTTAAACGTTTTCCCACCCTTAATGTAATAAAAATGCTTTGGACTCAATTCATTCATATTTATTTGAAGACATTACACGAGCCACCACGGGAGAAGCCATTGATTTCCCTCGCTGGCGATCGCTTTGAGGCCTCTATGGTCATCCAGCCGTCCATTGATATTACCTTCTGATATGGACGACTCCATAAAGAATTGCGGGAAGTGGTAGTAGTTCACCATCTGCCGGAATAAAGTGCAACTGATTAGAATTATCACACACACTAAGACACACGGGTTCCGCTCCGCTTTGCTGCTTTGCAAATGCCGGAAAGGTTGAATTCGTGGACGACGAGCGCACAAAAATCACATGATTCCCGTTCCGCGAAGCAAAGTCTTTACATTCGCGGGGAGATACGAAGCCTCGTAACGGAGAGGAGGGCAAGGCTTGCTCTAGCTCTCCGATATATGCACATACCTCACTTACTTTACAATTAATACATTAACTGTGAGAGCCCACTGTAAATGTATTCTAACCCGGCCCGATTTTCGACATATCTGAAAGAGCTGATAAAGATTTCATTGTGTTTATTCCAAATATTTCTTACTTTTTGGTCAGAAAATATTTCTTGCCACTTGTCAAAAAAGTTTTTTTGCGGTTATGACACATTGGTTGTTGGTGACTGAAAACTATCAAGCATAACATTTAAAGTAGAAATTTATTATTGGAGGTTGAAAACAAAAAATAGAAATACCTTGAGCTGAAATTTAAATGTTATCTAATAAACTTTTGGTAGTATTGAATTTTAACTCATAGGTATTGTTTTACTTTTCATTCATGTATTTCTCATTGAATGTTTTCCTTAATTAATGCACCTCCTACCATTAAAATATTTAAGAGAATTAAAAAAGTCAACATTTAGGATTATAGAGTGCATCTCAGGGAAGGTTAAATCACAGTTTGGTAAAAAAAATTTCAAATGAATAATTCACTGAATTGGGGGAGAATTAAGCCCATCGAATGACAGCTGATTATTATATTTTAGGTCATATGATAGAATGAATTATTTACACTGATCACTATTTCACATAAATAACTAAAACATTTATCAGTTGAGGAACAAAATGTAACACGATTCTTAAAAAGTTACGGTTGAGTACAAATTATAAGATTAATATGAAGGAATTATTAAGTGAAAGAAGAATTGCACTGTATATGAATCTAAATTACATAAGGAGAAAAGAGCACCATGATGACAATTTGAACGTAATCGTGGAAGATTTTGATTATCTCTTTAGGGATGTCAGTCATTCCTCGTAATTGCAAATCATGGAATGTGACGAGTGGCCCCTGTATGACCGTGACTAATGGGTGTGCATGATTACAACAGCACTAGCGATGAAATGTTAGGAGAGAGGAAGCTCATTAAACGAAGTACATAAAAACTAAATCAGATTTCCTTCGTAGCAGATAGCTCGGACTTACCTCAAGCGAGAAATGGCGCCGTAGGGGCCGAGTATAGATCAGGTGGTTGTGGGGGGTGGAACGATGGCGACGAGGGGGGTCTGGCGATGGCCTACGAGACGGCTGAGGTGTTGGTAGCGAAGAATAGAAAGACTTTGCCCGGGGCAGCGATGGGGCGAGAGATAGGGCTAGAGATGGTGCCGGAGATGGTGCCGGAGATAGTCCCGGAGATGGAGATGGAGCCGGCGGTAACGGAGGCGGGGTGTGGTTCCGGTTCGGTGGCGATGAGTTCGATTGAGTAATGTTAAAGGCTTCCTTTGGGGGCTTTCGAAGGCCGGCTCTACACTCCAATGTTCCATCGTCCCCATATCGGTAGTCTTCGTCTTCATCTACTCTACAACCTGCCAAGAAAGAGAGACATTTCAGATGGTCCGAGTCATATTGTTTATATACAAAATTGTTTGAAGCATTGAATGGGTGCTTCCATTAGTGATACTTATAAATAAAAGTGAAAAAATTGCCGCACAATAATTTGCATGTTTTATGATACAATAATATATTGACACTAAACATTATAACAGTAAGGACGAGGCTTATGGGATTGCGACTTTAAACACAAATTATACAGTTCTTATTGTAATCATCAACAGGGTTTACACTGAGGTGGTTACCATCCATCCCTTTATAATTTAATCCTCAACGAAGACATAAAAAGAGAAGACGAATTTTTAAGCAATTTACAAATAAGTATTTATTTGGTTTTATTAATAAAATTGACCTTATATCTATAATTAGCAAAAGCAAGAGTACTTTTACCATATTCAAGAATATCGTATTTATTACAAACTCACCCATTAGGAAATAAAATTAAAATTGAAAAATATTTCCTAAATTTGATACCACACTTAAAATATTTGAGAAGCGACATCACTTATGAAGAGGATAAAGGAGGAAAATCGCAAGGGAGCTGAACTCAAAAGCTACTCAAATAAAATTTTACAAAACTATCGCGGTACCAAAAATAATCCGCGGATCAGAAGTTTAGACACCTTGAACAAAGGACCATAAACATTTCGAAACGCCAGAAATAAAAAACCTTGGTCTATCTGGAAAAGAGAAAATCTGCCTTTAGAAAATAAAAGGGCTGTAAAACATGTGGACCACATAAAAATAGAGACATAAGGCAAAAATAAGAAGTACAATCAGTGACAGAAGGTGCGACTATTTATTAAGACAATTAGAAAGACCATGCTGATCTCATGCTTGTTGAAAGAATATCCCTAAAATGTTTAAGATGATTTGCCATTAAATGCAACCAAGAGTACGATGGTGATGGTGGGACGGACAAACCACACCGTGTTAAGAATCCACACACTGACCGACACTTTCACGCAAACTCCCTACGAACCCCACGCGCATCAGAAATCATTGGGTTTTGAAAACATAAATACATCAAGCACTGATGCCGACTGAGAAAAAACCGCAGAGACGCAAAAAACACGCCACCAGACTGTGACCTAACACATTTGGGGTGGGCATTGCCACTACATGAACTTATAAGAGGCAAAATATATTGCTAAATAGATGCGCTACTTCTACAGACTGATCAGAGAGGCCATCTAAATAGTGAGACGACAGGATGATGGTTTTCTCGAAGAAGAAAGCGTAAACCAGCGAGAGCGCAACCGAGTGATATGACGGGAAAAAATCCCACAACCGACTGATATGGCGAGCGGGGACACCTGCATCTTCATTTCAGACATGAAGAAGACAGCTGTTATGCTACGGAAACTGTCATCAACGAAAATGAGACTACGTGGAACAGAGCCAACTAAACCTTAACTGACGTCTAAAAAAAAAAAAATTTCAACTTTTAATTCACGACTTAGGCGAGTTTAGCTCTGAAATCCACTGCCGCTGAAATTATTCCCCTTGAAACACGATTGATTGAAATCCATCCTTGGCCACAGTATGAGATTCGCTTGGTGGGTATGTATCGGAATTTAATGAAGTTGAATAGGTAAATAATTTATTTTATCTGGAGGCTCTTTAATTATTAGAAACGAGCTGGTACTTACATAGCAGCGATCCCATCGCAAGGGTTCTGCAGCTATATACTTTTCTTCTAATGTCCTTTTATCTCTTCTTCTTGCCGTTTTATTTTCTCAGAATCAGCTGAATCTGCTGCTTCAATAAGCACAATTCACAGTTTAATACATTCCCTAGCAACCATTGCGAAGGTACCTTCTCCGGCTCTCGGCATTGTTGTCCTTATAACATACAGGTGGTTCTACATATATCAATGTAGCATACTGATGACTTTATCAAATGGTGCACTTATTTACCAACAGGGCTGTTTAATCATACATATTCATGCACGTAAAGGACTGTTTTATTTTGAGTTTTGCCGTGCGTTTTTTCCTCCCAATATCTGAGCGGGTGGCCACGTTAAAATTAACGTGTGACTAGTTTCATGGCTCTTTGAAATGCTCCCCGTTACCGACAAACCTTCTCAGGATAAATGAGTGTTCTCTCTTTTGCACTTCACACTTTTTACTCTCAATTAGGTGCCAATGGAGGGATGGAGGTGGTTCGAGGAATCTTCCGGAGACTGCTCATTTCTAATGAAAAAGTTTAACCCCACGAAATTTAAATTTAAAGTCTTATGTGTCTAATAAATTTTTTCTCGTTTAGTTTCCATTTTATCCCTTTTGATTCTTATTTGAAATGACTGTTTCGAGAATATCGACAATCTAGGCGTCTCTTTCGAGGACATTTATCCCCTGGAGAGTAGTAGACGTGCACTCGTTCGTTCGTATCGCTATGTATTTAAACGTTTATGAATTGGTTGAGAAAACTCATGTCAGAAAAACAGATCTTGTGTATGATATCTGGAAATAAAAGAGTCTTTATTACTTTTCTAACTAATTTCCACTGATTAATCCAAATCCTGTGAGAGA
The DNA here is from genome assembly GCA_963169105.1 of Ceriagrion tenellum. Taxonomy (NCBI): domain Eukaryota; kingdom Metazoa; phylum Arthropoda; class Insecta; order Odonata; family Coenagrionidae; genus Ceriagrion; species Ceriagrion tenellum. The sequence continues at coordinate 24,774,712 of OY720632.1, forward strand.
AAACAACAATTTGCACTAACGTTGGCAAAACGATCATTATTTGCTGGAGAATAATCGTTTGAGAAATGCAAATATTGGTTACTGTTATCTGGAATTTAAAAAGTATATTTTTCTTTTCGAAAAGTTATTCACAGAGTGACATAAATCCTGTGAGAGAAAAAAATTTTCGCTGACAACTGCAAAACGATTATTATTTGGTTTCTAACTTTCATCGTACACTCCAATTGCAAAGGATTTTTTTTGGAAGAAAATGATTTCCCAAAAATTTTAAAAGGATTTAGAGCCCGTTTACAGCTGGAACGATAGAGCCAAAGCCATTAGACTCTTCTGCAATGGGCGCAAGTGATTCATAAGTCAAATTACGGAAAAATTCATTTTTTAGGAAAAATATTTTTCTTTAATTCAAATTGCTCTGGAACCCGTATTATAACAGCTGAAACGATAAATTTAATGCAATTGCACTCTTATGGAATAGGCGTATCTAATATATTAGTCAAATTTTAGAAAAATGCTATGTTGGGGATATTTATTTTCTAAAAATTCAAATGGCTCTGGAGCACAAACTATTATGATTGTAGCAATAAATTTAACGTTAATAGACTCTTCTGGACGACACGAATCTGATCTACTAAATGTAATCAAATAACAAACTACACTCTTAAAAAAAGTCACTTTTTATGAAAATTATTTTTACTAAATTCTATTATCTCTAGAGCCCGTATTTTAACAGTTGAAACAATAAATCCAACGCCAATATACTTTTCTGAACAAGGCGCATCTGATCCATAGATCAATTTTCAGAAAACCTCATTTTTGAGAAAAATATTTTCAAAAATTGAAATGGCTCTGGAGCCCGTACTTTCATAGCAGGAGCAATAAATCAAACTACATTAGACTCTTTAGTATGAGGCGCATCTGATCCACCTGTCAAATTCCAGAATAATTTATTTTTGCGGAAAAATATTTTCAAAAAATTCATATGGCTCTATAAACCGTGTTTTAACAGCTGGAGCAAAAAATACAATGATATTGCACTCTTATGGACAAGGCACATCAGATAAAGTCAAATTTCAGAAAAATTCATTTTTGAGGAAAATTATTTTCCAAATATTAAATTGCTGTAGAGCCCGAAATTTAAAGCTGGAGTGATAAATCCAACGTCTTTAGAATTTCCTGAACGATGATAATCTCATCTACAGGTCAAATGCAGAAAAAATTCATTTTTTACAACGCATTAGACTCTTCTGGAAAAGGCCCATATAATCCAAGAGTAAAATTTTAAAACAATTATTTTTGAGAAAAAATATTTAAAAAAAATTTCCGTATCAAAATCTGGCACATCTGATCCACAAGTCAAATATGTGAAAAATCATTTTTGAGGAAAATTATTTTCCGAAAATTTAAATTGCTCCAGAGCCCGTATTTTAAATGCTGGAACGATAAATCTGACGCCATTAGACTTTTCTGGACGTTTAGCATCTTACCTAGTAATCAAATGCTAGAAAAATACATTTTTGAGGAAAATTATTTTCCAAATATTCAAATGGCTCTGGAGGACTAAATTTTACAGCTGGAGCAATAAATCTACAGTTATTTGTCTCTTCTGGAGTAGTCGCATCTGATCCACTATTCAAACTTTTAAAAAATATTATTTTTGAGGAAAAAAATGTTTTTCCAAAAATTCAAGTGGCTCTGGAGTCCGTTTATCAACAGCTGGAACGATAAAGCCAACCCCATTAGACTCAATAGGCCCAAGTAAATCATAAGTCAAATTCCAGAAGAATTTATTTTTGAGGAAAAATATTTTTAAAAAGTTCAAATGGCTCTGGAACCCGTATTCTAACAGCTGGAACGATAAATTTAATGCCGTTAGACTCTTCTCGAATAGGCGCATCTGATCCATTATTCATATTCTAGAAAAATACAATTATGAGGAAAATTATTTTCCATAAATTCAAATGGTTCTGGAGCATATATTTTTACAGCTGGAGCAGAAAATCTAACGTTATTAGACTCTTCTGGACGAGGCGCATCTGATCCAGTAGTCAAATATCATAAAACACCATTGTTGAGGAAAATATTTTCTAAAATTGAAATGGCTGTGGAGCCCGCATTTTACAGTAGGAGCGATAAATCCTACGCCATTAGACTTTTCTGGACTAGGCGCATCATTTTTTAAGTCTCTTGATAATCTGGTTTAGAAGTCACCTTTTATTTCCTTTTATCTTCTTGTAAACAGTTGCTGGATTTTAATGAACCCGAGATATTTGTGGTATTCATCTACCTTCATAGGGTCTTTTACCTTTTCACTCTCAGTGGCATAGCTTTCATGTTGTTTTACCGTTCCTCTTATAATACATGTTTTCCATTTGTCCTGCCTAAAACTAATACGGATATCATTGCTATAGATTTCTGTGATCTTAAGAGCATTTTCTAATCCTACTTTTGAATCCTAATATAATTTTAAGTCATCCATATAAAAAAGGTGAATTATTTTATAACGATAACCCTCTTTCATTATCGTCTATCCATTACCAGAGCTGTTTAGCGTGAATGAAATCCGGGATAAGGCTGGGTAGATTGCTGAAGGATGTAATTAAGGGCCCTCATCCCTCACCGTTTCACTCTGTCCCCTCAAGCCATACTCTGTTGTTCGGCTGTCAGTTCCCTCTAGCTGCTGCATGGATTCCTTCTAGCTACCACGGAGACGGACCTCCCAGCTATGGAAATCCACACGTCATCACTAGAAAATCTATACGTCTATAAATGTCTACATCAGCGGCTGGGGTGAAAATAAAAATCACTGGCCTTAAATTTTTCCTCCATATATGCGCTGATAATCAACCGTCTTGTTTTTTACTTTAAACAACACTTTTTTGGAAATATTATGGGAAGTGGGAAATTTGGAAATAATGTGGGAAATATTATATACTTCCAAAAACTCCATTTAAAAACTCGAAAACCCATGAATCCCGATTTTTGAGCTCGTATTGACAATAATAACTTAATTTTATAAAATACTCACGAAAATACCTCTGAATTTAGGAAGACTTTTCAAAATTTTGCGACTTCTAGGAGACATTTTTTTCGCAAAATTTAAGATTTTTTTCCGCACACTAATCGCCACACTGTACAAACCAATTCCAATTAAAGGGATTTTGCGGAACTCGGTGTAAACAACTGGAATTGCCAGCAAAAAATTTGATACAAACTTAATACTTGAGGTGATTGTAATGAAACAAATCGCTTCGAAAATTCTCAATTCCAAAGTCAGCGACTTTTAATTAAAAATTCTTATTCATTGCTAGAAGAAAAAAACGCGGTAAAACAATGGTTTCAATGAGCAAGGCACGGATCTTGTGCCTCGCCTGCCTGTCGGCCAGCCGGCTTCTCTCGGTGCCCCGCTGTCCGCACGGACACACCTGAGTCCAGCCGGAGCGGCGCCAGAGTAGTCAGGAAGGCAGGCAACAGTGTAGCAATGTGGCGCTCATCACATCGCTGCACCCATACTTGACCAACTTCGCTTCTCAGTTAGTTTGCGCAGCGTGCAGGTCACCTGGCCAAACTTTCGCGCCCCGAAAAAAACCTCCTGTGTTCTTCAGTCCCGACGCGGTGCAATAGTGATTGAAATTAGTGAAATGGTGATTGTATTATAGTGATGGATGAATTGTAGATATTTCTGGAGGAACTCTGCCTGTAGAACATCCTGCCAGTTTTAGAAGGTGAGTAAACTATAGTGAAATTATGGCTTACAGCTTAATTGCCTATAGCAGTGCTTTTGTTGCCCTTTTCTTTCAAGCAAGTACATTTTATTAAGAGTGAGATCACTAATTTCCGCCATGTGAAGCCGGAGACTTTGTCCTGCATTAAGGGATTGGTCTACTTTGAATAACTCTTACTTGTAAAATTCACTTTGTTGGCGTCGGTGGCCATCATTTGGACCAATTACAATTAAAGCCAGTCCAAGTTTAGCGTATTAAACTTCTCAGTGAATTCATTTAATCTATTTTGCTTCTTTTCCTATGCATTGAAAATCAAACATTTCCTGGTGTCCTCTGTGGCCACTTGTTTAGGAAAACAGTAGGAGAGAACGATTTTGGCCTTCTAAGGGAAAAGTCTTAATTGTCCATAAAGGACCTCAGTAAACACAATCTTGGCCAAATGAGGCAAAAGATCAGTATTGCATACCATCTCCTCCTTGCCAAATTACTTCTGAATAAATGGATGTATTTTGAGAGCAAATCATGTCCTTGTGTCACCTCCTCACAAGTTATGGATTTCTGCAGGAAACAAGTAATAGCTATGGGCATCATGATCAAATGTGACAAATACTTATATTTCAACACTCTTCTGAAACACACTGTGCAGTACAAGACAAGGAAAGACCTCCACTCTGATGCCTTCCATAACTTCATTTCCTTCAATCCCTGTACTTGATTCTGACCGTGGAGGGTAAATTGATTTGATTTGCTTATCAATGACAGCAACTTTACATTCCAGCCCAATGTAATATTTTTCCACAGCAATTGAACAGCAGTTCCATATGTTCATGTACACACCCAAGCAAAACAAAATGTATATAGTCAGGAGGAAACCATACACCAAGTTAAATTGCAATAGTGACTTAAGATGTGTGGGGCCCTTCACACCTCTAACACTTTATTTTAGTGGCTGATGTACAGTCCAAGAATACCATCTCTTTCTGAAAGCTTCAGCCATATCTTCCAAAGTACTTTGATGGGTCCTCTCAGGATCTAAAGTTTCTGATATGACATATCGCTATCTGTTCATTGAACTGACTCATGTTCAGCATTTTGAAGTGTGCCACTGAATCAACTGAGGCAACCAGAGGAATAACCTTACTCATTACTTTCTTACCATGTAATTCCCAAGTGATACCTTCAGTCAAGAGCTTGTTGGCTATTTCCACAAATGGCTTTAGAAAAATCCTCATGTTTGGATCTTTGGTTCCAACACACATGCCAGCAAGGATCATATTCCTTGCGTGTTGCTAAGGAGGAAACTCATTAATCTTGGCATAGATTGGCCAAATCGTTTACTGTGGTGCCTTTCCTAAAGGGATACCACCAGTGTTAAAGGTGAATGAAAAGTTATTTGGTGATGATATAGCATCACCATTAGTGGAGAACTTTTTAAACCCAGCTCCATGATAAATATCGTCCAACACATCTTCTCCCGCTTTTTTCCTCAGATATTGCCAACTCAACCAATCTGTATCTTTTTGGTTTTCAAGAATGCCCTTGATTTGGAATTTCAGCCATAGAGATGCGAAGTAAGTTGAGGCTGAAGTTGTATTGATGACTTCTCTACAATCACATGGATTGGCTCAACTATTAGCACCATCCTTCTTCTCACCTAAATATGCCTCACAATGATGGCAGCGGAAAGGAAATGCTGTGTGATTCTGTCCTCTCTCCTGGTGCTTCAAAAAGTAATGTTTACTGGAAGGAACAACAGTGAAACCATTACCAATAGGATTAGACCAAAAATCATTTTGTGTGACTGAAGGACTTCACGGTCTGGTGGCCTAGGTGGATTGGCCAGGCACTGTGGGACTCGCCCTCGTACGGGAATACCCACTAAAACCCCCCTTCCTCTTATTTTGCCATTGGACGGCGGCTACCTCCGTCTTCATCTTCGGACTCCATCTTCATCCCTCTCCTTTCCTTGTCCTCCATTGCCAATTAGTCGTAACCTTGTTGATGTAGTTCCATGCCGTGATTCTACCGATGATAGTTCTAGTTGTTAGTATCTTCAGTTTGTTCCTCTTAATAATTTTCTCTTCAATCCTCTTAATAATCTTCTTCTGCTGCCTTGCAGCTCCAAAGCCCCCTAGTAGATAGAGTTACACCCAGAACTTTTATTTCTTTGAGCTCCTTTTCTTCTTTGAACTTGCTGAGCATCGAGATTTTTTTGATACTAGTCAATCTTGTTCTGGTTTGCTTTGTTGAGATTCAATTGTTCGCCGACCACTTGTGCGTAGATAACTAATCCTCTCTTCTCCTTCCACGCGACTAGGTCTGGGACTCTCCTGCCTTCATCTGTGATAATTGCCTTTTCCTTCTCTACTGAAAAACCTAGGTTGGAAAGATTCCCTTTGACGTATGAGACAATCACATTATGTCTCTTGATTCGTGCAGCGTGGGTCTGATGACAATTTTGGATTACATGATTCATGGTTTCTATCGAGTTGCATCCAGCTCTGCAGAATCGATTCTTGTTTCTTTCTCTTCACGATCTTGATTTAGTAGGCAAGGTGTTGATGCAAAGCTTGCAGGCATGTATAAAATCCTTGCCGTTGAGGAATTATGTCCCATCACTAATCCAGGTGATTTGTCCTTTGACATCTCTTATGATTTCAGAGCAGTACCGTCTATTGATTGGTATAATCTGTCCCGCCATCTTCTCTCTATATCCTTTCCAGAGTCTAGGCGTCTCCCGTCCTCCGCCTGGAGTCTTCTTTCTTCCAGTTCTATTTCCTTCCTTATGAAGTCTAATGGGATGTGTCCTGCGATGTACTCCGATGCTCTCAGCTGCCGCATCCTATTTCTTCTCAGGAGAGGGATATTCCATCTCATTGAAGGTATTCCTAGGCCTCTGTTTTTTGTGTCAGAGTGGAAGTAGGCGTTAGGGCAGTCTTTGGGTAGCAGGAGCCATTTTCTTATCCTTCTTCTTATATCCCGGTCTAATGCTTTCATTGTTCCTAGATGTGTCCATCCTGTCACCAATTGGAATTGAACCGCAGGATATATTAAATTCCTTTGCGTCCACAGTCTTTGCTGTGGTTTAAAGGGGACTTTGTTTAATTTGCTCAGTTTTTCCTCTAAGAACTGTCGGTGGTTGATCTTCACTTTCCCTTCAAAGATAAAAGGAATTTCTAAATACTTAAATTGGTCAGATCTTTTAATCGCAGGAATTTCCATTCAGAAATTCTAAAAGTACAGTTTGGATTCACTGCAACCTTCCTCTATTTAGGAACAACCTTGACTGATGTGGTTAGACATTTCCCAGTATTTAATTTTAAGCCACAGGTTTCAACTTGTTTAGTGGATCTTTCAAGTAGATACTTAAGTCCAACTTAAGATTCTGCTACGAAGATCAAATCGTCAGCGAAGGCTAAAATATTCACCTTCTTGTCTCCTAGTTGAATCCCTACTCCTTCCGGTGTCTTGCCCAGCATTTCATCCATTATAAGATTGAACAGTATGGGGGAAAGTGGATCCCCCTTGTTTAACTCCTCTTTTTGGATGGACACAATCAGATATCCATTTTCTGTGTTCAATCCTCGTTTTACTACACTCATACATAAAGTTGACTTAGTTAATGAAGGGTGGTGGGACTCCTTTGGCCTCAAGCATTTTAATAATAGAACTGTGTGAAACGGAGTCAAAAGCTTTGGAAATATCTAGTGAGGCCATAAATAAGGGTAGATGACTCAGTCGTCTATATCGGAGTATTAAATCTAAGAGAAACATCCACAAACATGTCTTAAACAGTATTCCTGTTCTCCCAGTTCTGTATGAGTGAATTTCCTTTCCATGATACCCCTTGCACCCCCCACCAAAACGCAACATGCACAGCTATATGAGGTAGGGGATGTGGATGAAGGGGGAATAATAATAAAAATAATAATAATAGTCTTTACATAATATTATATATAATAAAAAGAGTAACACATGTTACAATAGATATCATCAAAAAGTATATAAAATGCAAAAAATACACAATAAAAAAATAGTAATAATTACATTAGACACAAGCTTCAGATTCACCCTTGAAAAGTCAAATTCAAAAAATTCCTCCAGGAATACAAAGGGTTTAAAATTAGCCATTCCTTGATTGCCTTTTGAAACCTGCCTAAGCTGGTTACTTTAGCAGAATGCGGTATTTGTTAAACAATTTTAGTGAAAGGTTTACCGGTTGTTTAAAGGTTTTCGTCAGTCTGCACTGTGTAATATTGATGTTATTTTTTACCCAGATGTCCTAGTCATGAACATGAGACCTAAGTGTGAATTCATTTAAATTACCTACCTACCTACTTCTGACATAAACATTGAAAAATGTACAGATTGCATAGTGTCATCAGTTTTAACTTACATAATAGTGGATGGCAGTGATTTCGGGGGGCAGAGCTGGTTATCAATCTCATTGCTTTCTTTTGCTACATAGGCAGAGCTTTGGTTTCTCTTGCATACCCCCAAAGCCTTAGTCCCTGCTAGCGTGCAAGTCCCCAGCTCCTCCAGAGAACCAAAAACTAGTACACAAGGCTAGTATTGTGAATACTTATCCATCCAATACTTTCCAACATTGAAGTATTGGAGCTGGAGACTGGTACTTACATGATGCTAGTGTTGTGAATACTTCCCCTCTGTGTACTATAGTACTGAGCTTCATGTACTAAGTATTTGGGTCTGTGTACTTATTATTGTGCTCTGAATACTACTTTTTTACACGGGAAGATACATATGGTAGTATTGAAGATGGCATAAAATTCCTCAGTAGAGCCCTCATCCACATTCAATATTGGCATCTGCAACCATGGTTGAAGTGGATGGCCAAAGTCACCTGCAACTATGATGATGCAAATGATATCAGGGTATGTTGTCTATCATATTAGACTTGAGAGTTGTCATTAGAGCATCTCCAATTTTTCTCCAAATGATATGTGAGAATATGCATTTACCATAATTGATTATTGACACAGAAATACCATACCAATACTTAGTTGTTAAACTTTGAGCATGTTACAATCAGGACCTGAGAGAATCAGCTAAGAATCTCATCAATTTGTGATCACTGCAAGTAAAGCTGTGTGATTTTACATGAATTGATTCTTTTTTACTGCATTATAACCAGTGTTGGTAAAAGTACCTACTGAGAAAAAGTAATTGGCCTCAATTACAGTTACTTTATAAAAAAAGTAATCAATTACAAGGACAAATTACAGATTTTAAACCATACATATTCAGTAAAATGACAGTTACAATCACAATTACTTCTTGCAAGATCGTCCACCAGGCAACTGTCGAATCTGTCGGTGCAGTAGAAATGTGGAACAATTGAGTCAGAAATTGCTATAGCCTGCAATTTCACTAGCAATACATACTATTATAATTGCTGTCATGTTTTGTACCAATCATGAGTAGACTACAACATAAGGGTGGCTGAACCCAAACAGGCAAATTGGGATACTCAGAGATTCAAAGTTGTCTGTGGGTCTAGGTAAATCAGTGAATACGTAAATGCGATGAAGTAAATCATGCAACTTTAATGTGTACAAAATTGAAAATTATATGACAAACAGAAAATAATTATTAACTAAAAACAAACCTTAAAATTGTGAGATGATAAAAGTCTTAACCTAACACATCCTTGTTGACCTTGCAGAATAGTTGCATATTGAAATTTTCATCATTGGGTTCTCTTTGGTTACAGCACCTCCATGCACACACTAAATAGCCTTTCAATAGGAGCACTGTATGGAATACCTGTGTTATATATGGAATATGTGTTATATAGATATGTGATATGGATATGTGGCCCAAATGCATGCATTATAGGCCTCCTTCTGCATGAATAAATTTTAATAGCTTAAGGGATTCGATGGGAGAAAAATGCCTATTAAAACTGACTGAGAATTGGTTGCTTACAATATTTAGCTGATTTCTGAAACTGGTCATAAAATTGGTTAAAATAGAGGTTCAAAAATGCATATGTTTCATAAATAACAGTAGGCATTGAAAGAAAATGTGGAGGCTGCATAGATAGAACGCAAGGTTAGAAATGTTGAGAGAATGCATATAATAATACATCTGATGTTCGGTTGAAGAATATACAATCCAAATACATATAGGATGAGTGATTGTATGAAATATATTAACACTAGCAATGTGATCTTTGGCAGAGAATTTTATACGTAGTAATGTACTGGCTAAGTATGTCGTTCATTCACGCCATTCATTCACATTCATCGTTCAATCCTAAGATGGGTTGACTTCAGCCCTCCACTCTTCCATATCTAATGCTAGTTCTCTTACCTCATGATAGCTCTTCCCATGTATTTTCTTCTTCATTTGGTCCATGAACTTATTCCTGGGATTTTTTCCACTATCTTATCATCAATTATGTTGTTCACAAGCCCATTCTACCGCAGTGAGTGCCCAATCCATCTGGTTTTTCTTTTCTGCATGGTGTTCCATATGGTCCTTTCCCCTTCTTCTCTTCTGTAAACTTCATCATTTTTTATTTTGTTCATCTAATTTATCTTCAGCATCCTCCTCCAGTACCATGTTTTGAAGGTTTCTAGTCTGTTATGGTTATCTTTTCCAATGGTCCATGTTTCTGATCCATTGAGAGCTCCACATCAATGTTTTCACGTACTGTTTCCTGTTCCTAGTCTTATCTTCTTTAAACACAGCAGTTGTTTTTTCCCATCAATGCTGCCTTAGCTTTGGCTTTTCTTTACTTTATTTCCATTGTTACTACGTCATCTGTCCCATGTGATGGCACTTCCGAGATAGGTGAAGGAATCCACTTGCCCTGATTACTCTTCTCTTTTCTCTTCCTTATTCTAGGATTTGTGTCTTTGTCTTATTTTTTCATGTTGTATTCTTGGAGAACATGGTCCACTGCATTTGGTGACCTTTGAAGATTATTACGATTTCCAACCATGGCTGCGATATCATCTGCAAAGGGGAGAATGTTTATTTCATCTCAATTTTTCTTCATTCCCCACAGTCCTATTTTTTGTGCTTCTTATTCGTCTTGCAAGTACCTGTTAAATAGTGCAGAAGAGAGTTTGTATCCTTATGAACCTCCTTTGCCAATTTTTGTAATGTCTGCACTCCTTCAAGCTTCAGGAGTGAGTGACCTTTGGGGTCACCACAGGTTAATTGGCGCACAAAAGCAAACAATTGAAATGCATACACATATACAAGGTCATCATAAAACAAATGAATTACACAATGGTCCTTCCTCTTAGAAATGCAGAGAGAGTGCAGACAATAATCCTTTCCTTACAATAATCTCAGTTGACAAAATATAACATCACATACCTCCCCAGCATATATAACATGGATTCCCACCCTATCCCCTAAAAAAAATGAGTCATGCAGATGTGTCGCTGGATTGAAAATACAATTTCACCAGACACAAAAAAAGAATGTAATATGAAGAAAAATATTTGTCATTCACAAACCCCTCAACTTGTCACTTCCAATTCACACACACTTCCCAGGACACAGCCTAGAGCAAAGATATAAAAAAAGGTAATTCAATTCACACTTATAAACCTCCACAGTATCCCATAGTTTCAAAGTCAAAAATTCAAATGAAACTAAGTTTCAATCGAAACTCTCTTGAAGATGTATTGAAAATTGAAACATAATTTGTACACTATCTCTGTTGAGATTCCCTTGAAATTCCCTGCTGATACACCCATGAAATTCTTTGTTGAGACTCCCTTGAAATATTATGTTGAAACTTTCTTAAAATGTTATGCAGTATAATAGTTTACCAGCTCATAAATCTCAAACCATTATTCTTTACCTAAGTGACAGATATGTATTCCATCTTCAGGGCTATGGAATGGATAAAAATTAAACATATTTAACACTGAAATATAGCAACGGAAAGGCAACGGACTGCCAGCACCGTCAACGCGCTGGTGCAAAAGCTGTGTAATCACAATCCTATGAGAGAAAACGAAAATTTGCGATCACGACTGCGAAAAGATATTATTTGTTGGAGAAAAGTCATCCTGGAAATGCCCATGTTGATTATGATATCTGGAATTAAATGAGAATATTTTGCTTTTCAAGGTTATATTAACAGTGTAATCCAATTCCTGTGAGAGAAAACCAAAAATTTGCGCTCACGTCTGAAAAACGATTATTATTTGCCGGAGAAAAGTCATTCTAGAAATGAAAATCTTGATTATGAAATCTGGAATTAAAATAAATTTGATCTCTCGAAGTGACTTTCACTGTGTTATCCAAATCCAGAAAAAAAAGAAATTGGTCGCTCACGTCTTCATAACGATAATTATTTGCTCAAAAAAAGTCAATGTAAAAATGCAAATCTTGTTTATGATATCTCGAATTAAAAAGAATATTATGCTTTTCGAATTGTGTTATCCAAATACTGTGATGTAGAACAAATTGGCACCTACGTCTGAAAAATGATTATAATTTGGTCGAGAAAAGTCATTTAAAATGCCAATATTGAATATGATATCTGGAAATAAATAAGAATATTAAGCTCTTTAATGTAATTCTAACTGTGTTATACAAATCCTGTAAGAGAAAACAAAAATTCGTACTCACGTCAGTAAAATGATTACTATTTGCTGGAGATAATTTATTCTAGAAATGCAAATCTTCTTTATGATATCTGGATCAAAAAAGTATACATTTTTTCAAAGTGACGTTAACGGTGTAGTCAAATTCATATGAGAGAAAACAACAAATTGCGCTCGCATCTGAGAAACGATTATTATTATTTCCTGGAGAAAAGTCATTCTATAAATTCAATAATTGATTATGATTACTGGAAATAAAAATGGATATTTTGCTTTTCAAAGTGACTTTCACATTGTTATACACATTGTTTTAGTGAAAACGAAAATTTTCGCTCACGCCTGAAAAAAGTTTTATTTATTGGAGAAAAGTCAATGTAGAAATCCAAACATAGATTTTGATATCTGGAATTAAATAAAAATATTCTGCTGTTCGAATTGATTTTTACTGTGACTTCCAAATCCTGTGAGAGAAAAAGAAAATTTGCAGGGAAGTCTTAAAAACGGTTATTATTTCGTAGAGAAAAGTCATTTTAGAAATACCAATATTGAATATCTGGAATTTAATAAATATATTTTGTTATTCAAATTAATTGCCTTTTGTTATACGAATACATTTGTAGTAGAAGAAATTTGCGTTCACGTCAGCAAGACGATTAATATTTGCTGGAGAAAAGACATTCCAAAAATGCTAATCTTAAATATGATATTTGGAATTAAAAGAGAATATTTTGCCTTTGGAAGTGTCTTTTACTGTGTAATCAAATCCTATTAGAGAAAGCAACAATTTGCACTCACGTGCGCAATAAGTCAATTGTTTGCCGAAGAAAAATCATTAATGAAATGCAAATATTGATTATGATATCTGGAATTATAAAAAAATATTTTGCTTTACGGAGTTATTTTCAGTCTTTAATCCAAATCCTGTAAAAAAAAATTGCGCTCAAAGTCTGCAAAACAATTACTATTTCCTGGAGAAAAGTAATTCGAGAAAAGCAAATATTGCTTTAGATATCGGGAATTAAAAAAGAATATTTGTTTTTATGTTACTTTCACAGTGTAATCCAACTCTAGTGTCAGGAAACAACAAGTTACGCTCACGTCTGCAAAACGATTATTAATTACTGGTGAAAAGTCATTCTAGAGATGCAAACCTTGATTATTTTATCCCGAATTAAAAAAGAATATTTTTCTTTTCAATGTAATTTTCACTGTTTAATCCAAATCCTGAGAGAGAATACAAAATTAGCCCTTACGTCTGAAAAAAAATTATTATTTGCTGGAGAGAAATCATTCCAGAAATTCAAGTCTTAATTGTGATCATGATATCTCAAACTAGGAAAGCATGTTTTGCTAGTCGAACTAATTTTCAATGTTTAGTGCATATCCTGTGAGTGAAAACAACAATATACACTAAAGTCTGCAATAAGGTCATTATTTGATGGCGAAAAATCGTTCTAGAAATTCTAATTTTGAATTTGAATTCTGGAAATAAAAAAAAACCTTATTCTATTAAAAAAGATTTTCACTGTGTAATCCAAATCCTTAGAGAAAACAACAATTTGATTTATTATTTGGTGAAGACAAGTCATTCTATAAATTCCTTCTCGATTATGATTACTGGCATTAACAAAGTATATTTTCCAATTCGAAATGGTTTTCACAGTATAATCCAAATCCTGTGAGAGAAAACAGCAATTTGCGTTAACGTCGGCAGAACGATTATTATTAATTGAGTAAAAAGGTTTCTAGAAATGCATTTCCTGATTATGATATCTGGAAATAGAAAGATATATGTTGCCTTTCAAACTGATTTGAAATGTTAAATCCACATCCTGTGAAAAAAACAACAATTCGCGCTAACGTCTGCAAAACTATTATTACTTCCTGTAGAAACATCGTTCTAGATGTGCAAATAAAAGGTACATTTTGCTTTTCGAACTGATTTTAACTGAGTTATCGAATTCCTGTAGGAGAAAATAACAACTTTCGCCAAGGTCTGAAAAACGATTATTATTTGCCGGAGAATATTCGTTCAAGAATAGCAAATCTTGATAATGGTTTCTGATATTATAAAAGTTAATTTTGCTATTCGAATCGATTTTCACTGTGTAATCCAAATCCTGTGAGTGAAAAAAAAATTGCGGTAACGTCTGGAACACTATCATTATTTGCTGGAGAAAAATAGTTCCAGATGTGCATATCTTGGTCATTATATCAGGAATTGAAAGTATCTTTTGCCTTTCGAACTGATTCTGTATTCTGATGCCTGTATTATTAAATTATTCTTTTGATTGATTGATCAATGATGAAACAATGAATTTTAAACATCGAATAATGACATGACTATGTCCAGTCAATTAGTCGATAATTTAGAGGGGGACTAAATAACTGTCAGAGGTTTGCAAAGTTTTTGGATATTTTGGTAGGGCACAAGGCGAAATTAAAGTCTACGTTGGCGGGTATTCCTTTCAAATCTGTCATGAAATTTCCATTCCTATCCGGCAAAGAGTTTCATAATGTTTGGATCTATGTCCCAATTGAAGTTATTTTGAGTATTTAAAATTTTGGTTAGGCACATGACTTTTTTGGAAAGGATGGTAGGAATACGCTGGAATGATAGCATATGTATTTACTCGTATGTTTGCGATAATTTTCGATAGTACGGTCACCTATAAAAAGTTGGATGGTCAGGCCTAGATATTTTACACTTTTGATCTAGTTGATTTCCATGTAAGAATGATTATTTTGTTCATGGAGAGAAGGTAAATGAGGTAATTTTCTAATTATTTAAGGGTTTTAGAAGGATCTGGCTCGAACAAATTATACTGAGTAGTATTGAAGATGTCTTTATTAAGTATAGTTGAAATGAATTAGATACAGGCATGCGTTTCAAAATTTAAGCAGTTGCGTCGCTTGATAACGAAGAAATAAGCATAGTCACCTTAATCTCCTGACGGGTCCCTGAATTAATACAAAGAGTGACAACGTGGGAGCAGATATATTTCGCCAAGGGCCGTTGAACCATGTTCTTGACTTTACCATGGCTTCTTTCACGACTGAACTTCATTGAGGTAGGCTCTATATGTTTGATGCCCTCCAGGACGTTAGCGAAGAAAGAGAAGAACTAGAGGAAGAGTTACTTTGATTGATAAAATCTGAATGAGTTACCATCTACGACATTTTGTAGCCATAGAAAATCACCCTGATTCCTCAAATATTTCGCATCATGCCACTTTTTACGAATGAATTATAATCAAAAATATTATTGTTGGGAAGCTTTTCACTGCATGTCATGTGTTTTAAGTATTTTGTCGTGATCTTAAGAATGCGTTTGGAATAATTCTTTAGCGTGATTTAATAATTTTGGGTATAGAAAATTATGTATATTAATAAATGAAAAATTTCTGAGGATATCAATAGAGCAATGGATTTAACAATTTGCATTACTTTTAAAGTATTTCAAATATTTAAATTTCTTTTTGACAAATGCAATCCGATGAAACAGTCTTGAAAATTATGTTTTTAATTTCGGATGTGTAAAGTTCGTTAATTTGGTGTTGTCATCACTTTTTTCTTTTCAAAAGAAAAGTGCTCTTATTTATAAGAATTTTCACACCAGTTCTTTTTTTTATTATCACTAACAAGAAACAGCTAATACGTAAACTTTTTTGACCATATTTCTAAAATTTCTAATATCTTTCTACTTCGTTACGAAGATGCTATTGGATATAACATATTTGATATATTCCATAAATTTGATGAAGAAATTTTTCTATAGAAATCACCAACGATTTTCTAAATTTAAACTAAAGATCCAAGTCTTCAAAAAAATGTCAAATATTTTACAACAAATCAAAATTGCCCAATAATTTAACATGAAAAATATATAGTGACAAGTGAGGGTTCCACTCGGTTGCCTGAGGATCAATATAATTTGAAAGACAGTTACGGATGCATTGGGCACGTACGAAAATGTCAGGCTTACCCGTAAAATACTAAGAAGGTATAGCACTCGGGTTTCCAACCGGGTGATGGTGGTCTTTGGCAACGACGCATTGCGGGCATACATCGAAAAATGCTGACCAAACCCATAAAACGTATTTTTTGAGTCCGGAAGGTAACATTTCTCAGCAACATTCTCAAATAGTTTGTGCATGACATGCCGTATTTATTTTATTCATGTACTGACTAGTTAACAATGTTTATGAGATCAAACATGAACAAATTTCGCTAAAAACGCTCACCTTGGATTTTCTCCGTAAGTTACCAAAATTAAATTCTTTCTTTACTCTAATCGATTAATTTATAGTAAAAGATTTAACAACTATTTTATAAAACTATACTTTCTCTTTCATCCAAAGTTTTTAAACTTAAATTTTCGTTGTAACCATAGCCACACAACAAAATGTTGAACCCTAGTACTGTTTTCAGTCCAATTTTTACATATTTGTTGAGTAAAAGTAGCTCGTGCCGCCTGGTTACGTAACTGATACCACGTCATTTTTCAAATATTCCAGATTATGAATCTAAGGAAAAACCTTGCGCATATTTGCGACCCCGAATCGCGTTTTCGAGAGCGCCGTCAAGTCCGGATCCGCCCGCCGGTGACGGGGAGTACGGTGATGCGGCAAATGAGTAAATACGATATGGCCATCTTTCACTTTCCCATAGCGATAATCGATATATAGATATTGTAAAGAGCCATGATGAAGAATTATTTAATAAACCATGCCAAAAATGATACTCATTATCATTTCGTGGGATACCACAAGAGGTATCATGAAAAACTTCTTTCTTTGAATGCACTCGTGAAACAATCATGGGGTTTTCACATATATCCCTCACTTCGCCCGCGAAAGGACATGTGCAATTGTGTTTGACCGAAAAAGTTGCTTTTGAAGCCACAAGGCATGAGCTGGTGTCGCATGGCATCAACTTTCCAACCCTCTTTAACTACTTCAACCCCCATTAACAATTTCAACTTCCGGACTCAATAAAAAAGGTTTTTGAGTTTTTGGCCAGCTTTTTTCCATTTCAGCTCATTGTGCGTCAATGACAAAAACCACCATATTTCGGATGGAAACCCTAGAGCTATACTGATTTATTACCTCTCTGTAATTTATCTCATGTTACACAAAATAGATTTATATGTTATGAAATGGTTCTACATTCATAAACATAAGTATGCACATAGAGGCCAAAAAAGTGAAGACAGTATGAATATATTTTATGGTTTAACTGACGGTATGCCAAAAACAGTTGGTATAAAGGGGCCACCTAAATGCTACATTTTCTTATTTTAAACGTTTTCCCACTTTTAATGAAATAAAAATGCTTTGGACTCAATTCATTCATATTTATTTGAAGACATTACACGAGCCACCACGGGAGAAGCCATTGATTTCCCTCGCTGGCGATCGCTTTGAGGCCTCTATGGTCATCCAGCCGTCCATTGATATTACCTTCTGATATGGACGACTCCATAAAGAATTGCGGGAAGTGGTAGTAGTTCACCATCTGCCGGAATAAAGTGCAACTGATTAGAATTATCACACACACTAAGACACACGGGTTCCGCTCCGCTTTGCTGCTTTGCAAATGCCGGAAAGGTTGAATTCGTGGACGACGAGCGCACAAAAATCACATGATTCCCGTTCCGCGAAGCAAAGTCTTTACATTCGCGGGGAGATATAAAGCCTCGTAACGGAGAGGAGGGCAAGGCTTGCTCTAGCTCTCCGATATATGCACATACCTCACTTACTTAACAATTAATACATTAACTGTGAGAGCCCACTGTAAATGTATTCTAACCCGGCCCGGTTTTCGACATATCTGAAATAGCTGATAAAGATTTCACTGTGTTTATTCCAAATATTTCTTACTTTTTGGTCAGAAAATATTTCTTGCCACTTGTCAAAAAAGTTTTTTTGCGGTTATGACACATTGGTTGTTGGTGACTGAAAACTATCAAGCATAACATTTAAAGTAGAAATTTATTATTGAAGGTTGAACACAAAAAATAGAAATACCTTGAGCTGAAATTTAAATGTTATCTAATAAACTTTTTTGTAATATTGAATTTTAACTCATAGGTATTGTTTTACTTTTCATTCATGTATTTCTCATTGAATGTTTTCCTTAATTAATGCACCTCCTACCATTTAAATATTTAAGAGAATTAAAAAAGTCAACATTTAGGATTATAGAGTGCATCTCAGGGAAGGTTACATCACAGTTTGGTAAAAAAAATTTCAAATAAATAATTAACTGAATTGGGGGACAATTTAGTCCATCGAATGACAGCTGATTATTATATTTTAGGTAATATGATAGAATGAATTATTTACACTGATCACTATTTCACATAAATAACTAAAACATTTATCAGTTGAGGAACAAAATGTAATACCATTCTTAAAAAGTTACGTTTGAGTACAAATTATAACAATAATATGAAGGAATTATTAAGTGAAAGAAGAATTGCACTGTATATGAATCAAAATTACATAATGAGAAAAGAGCACCATGATGACAATTTGAACGTAATCGTGGAACATTTTGATTATCTCTTTAGGGATGTCAGTCATTCCTCGTAATTGCAAATCATGGAATGTTACGAGTGGCGCCTGTTTGACCGTGACTAATGGGTGTGCATGATTACAACAGCACTAGCGATGAAATGTTAGGAGAAAGGAAGCTCATTAAACGAAGTACATAAAAACTAAATCAGATTTCCTTCGTAGCAGATAGGTCCGACTTACCTCCAGCGAGAAATGGCGCCGTAGGGGCCGAGTATAGATCAGGTGGTTGTGGGGGGTGGAACGATGGCGCCGAGGGGGGTCTGGCGATGGCCTACGAGACGGCTGAGGTGTTGGTAGCGAAGAATAGAAAGACTTTGCCTGGGGCAGCGATGGGGCGAGAGATAGGGCTAGAGATGGTGCCGGAGATGGTGCCGGAGATAGTCCCGGAGATGGAGATGGAGCCGGCGGTAACGGAGGCGGGGTGTGGTTCCGGTTCGGTGGCGATGAGTTCGATTGAGTAAGGTTAAAGGCTTCCTTTGGGGGCATTCGAAGGCCGGCTCTACACTCGAATGTTCCATCGTCCCCATATCGGTAGTCTTCGTCTTCATCTACTGTACAACCTGCCAAGAAAGAGAGACATTTCAGATGGTCCGAGTCATATGGTTTATATACAAAATTGTTTGAAGCATTGAATGGGTGTTTCCATTAGTGATACTTATAAATAAAAGTGAAAAAATTGCCGCACAATAATTTGGATGTTTTATGATACAATGATATTTTGACACTAAACATTATAACAGTAAGGACGAGGCTTATGGGAATGCGACTTGAAACTCAAATTATATAGTTCTTATTGTAATCATGAAAAGGGTTTACACTGAGGTTGTTACCATCCATCCCTTTATAATTTAATCCTCAACGAAGGCATAAGAAGGGAAGACAAATTTTTAAGCAATTTACAAATAAGTATTTATTTGGTTTTATTAATAAAATTGACCTGATATCTATAATTAGCAAAAGCAAGACCATACTCAAGAATATCGTATTTATTACGAACTTACCCATTAGGAAATAACATTAAAATTGAAAAATATTTCCTAAATTTGATACCACACTTAAAATATTCGAGAAGCGACATCACTTATGAAGTGGATAACGGAGGAGAACCGCAAGAGTGCTGAACTCAAAAGCTACTCAAATAAAATTTTACAAAACTATTACGGTACCCAAAATAATCATCGGATCAGAAGCTTAGACATCTTGAACAAAGGACCAAAGACAATTTGAAACGCCAGAAATAAAATACATTGGTCTATCTTGAAAAGAGAAAATCGCCTTTAGAAAATAAAAGGGCTGTAAAACATGTGGACCACATAAAAATAGAGACATAAGGCAAAAATAAGAAGCACAATCAGTGACAGAAGTTGCGACTATTTATTAAGACAATTAGAAAGACCATGCTGATCTCATGCTTGTTGAAAGAATATCCCTAAAATGTTTAAGATGATATGCCATTAAATGCAACCAAGAGTACGATGGTGATGGTGGGACGGACAAACCACACCGTGTTAAAAATCCACACACTGACCGACACTTTCACGCAAACTCCCTACGAACCCCACGCGCATCAGAAATCATTGGGTTTTGAAAACATAAATACATCAAGCACTGATGCCGACTGAGAAAAAACCACAGAGACGCATAAAACACGCCACCAGACTCTAACCTAACACATTTGGGGTGGGAATTGCCACTACATGAACTTCGAAGAGGCAAAATATATTGCTAAAGAGAAGCACTACCTCCACAGACTGATCAGAGAGGCCATCTAAATAGTGAGACGACAGGATGATGGTTTTCTCGAAGAAAAAAGCGTAAACCAACGAGAGCGCAACCGAGTGATATGACGGGAAAAAATCCCACAACCGACTGATATGGCGGGCGGGGACACCTACATCTTCATTTCAGACATGAAGAAGACAGCTGTTATGCTACGGAAACTGTCGTCAACGAAAATGAGACTACGTGGAACAGAGCCAACTAAACCTTCACTGACGTCTAAAAAAAAAACATTTCAACTTTTAATTCACGACTTAGGCGAGTTTAGCTCTGAAATCCACTGCCGCTGAAATTATTCCCCTTGAAACACGATTGATTGAAAGTCATCCTTGGCCACAGTATGAGATTCGCTTGGTGGGTATGTATCGGAATGTAATGAAATTGGATAGGTAAATAATTTATTTTATCTGGAGGCTCTTTAATTATTAGAAACGAGCTGGTACTTACATAGCAGCGATCCCATCGCAAGGGTTCTGCAACTATATACTTTTCTTCTAATGTCCTTTTATCTCTTCTTCTTGCCGTTTTATTTTCTCAGAATCAGCTGAATCTGCTGCTTCAATAAGCACAATTCACAGTTTGATACATTCCCTAGCAACCATTGCGAAGGTACCTTCTCCGGCTCTCGGCATTGTTGTCCTTATAACATACAGGTGGTTCTACATATATCAATGTAGCATACTGATGACTTTATCAAATGGTGCACTTATTTACCAACAGGGCTGTTTAATCATACATATTCATGCACGTAAAGGACTGTTTTATTTTGAGTTTTGCCGTGCGTTTTTTCCTCCCAATATCTGAGCGGGTGGCCACGTTAAATTTACCGCGCGACTAGTTTCATGGCTCTTTGAAATTCTCCCTGTTACCGAAAAATCTTCTCAGGATAAATGAGTGTTCTCTCTTTTGCACTTCACACTTTTTACTCTCAATTAGGTGCCAATGGAGGGATGGAGGTGGTTCGAGGAATCTTCCGGAGACTGCTCATTTCTAATGAAAAAGTTTAACCCCACGAAATTAAAATTTAAAGTCTTATGTGTCTAATAAATTTTTTCTCGTTTAGTTTCCATTTTATCCCTTTTGATTCTTATTTGAAATGACTGTTTCGAGAATATCGACAATCTAGGCGTCTCTTTCGAGGACATTTATCCCCTGGAGATTAGTAGACGTGCACTCGTTCGTTCGTATCGCTATGTATTTAAACGTTTATGAATTGGTTGAGAAAACTCATGTCAGAAAAACAGATCTTGTGTATGATATCTGGAAATAAAAGAGTCTTTATTACTTTTCTAACTAATTTCCACTGATTAATCCAAATCCTGTGAGAGAAAACAACAATTTGCACTAACGTTGGCAAAACGATCATTATTTGCTGGAGAATAATCGTTTGAGAAATGCAAATTTTGGTTACTGTTATCTGGAATTTAAAAAGTATATTTTTCTTTTCGAAAAGTTATTCACAGAGTGACATAAATCCTGTGAGAGAAAAAAATTTTCCTTGACAACTGCAAAACGATTATTATTTGGTGGTGAAAAATCATCTCAGAATTGCAAATCATGATTATGATTTCTGTGAATTATAATTTGCTTTTCAAACTTATTTTCACCCAGTAATCAAATCCTCAGAGAGAAAACAACTATTTGCATTAACTTCTGCAATATCAATGTTATTTTCTGGAGAAGTTTGTTCTAGAAATATAAATTTAGAACAGGTAATGGTTATAGAAAAGCAAATCTTCATTACGGACTCTTTCTTAACTTGCGACTAGGACTGCAATAAGATTATTATTTTCTGGAGAATAATCATTCTAGAAATACAAATCTTGATTATGGTATCTTGAATTGAAAAACATATAATTTGCTTTTCGTCCTGATTTTTACAGTGTGATCAAAATCGTATGAAATAAAAAACGATTTCCGCTAACGTCTATAAAATTATAATTATTTGGAGGAGAAAAGTCATTCTTGAAATGCAAACCATGATAATCATATCTGGAATTAAAAAAGTATATTTCGCTTTTCCATCTAACTTTCATCGTACACTCCAATTTTTGTTATAGAAAATAACAATTTGCGCAGACGTCTTAAAAACGATAGTTAATTGTTGGAGAAAAATCGTTTTAGAAATGCAAATATGTCTATGTTATCTGGCATTAAAATAATTTATTTTGCCTTTCGAACTGACCTTTATTGGGTAATCCAAATCCTGTGGGAGAAAACATTTTCCGTAAACGTCGGCTAAACGATTGTTATTTTCTCGAGAATATACGTTCTAAATATTCAACTCTTATATTTTACTTTTGGAACTGATTTTCACTACGTAATTCTAATCCTGTATGAAATACATTTATTTTCGCTAAAGACTGCAAAACAATTACAATTTGTCGGAGAAAATTCGTTCTAGAAATGCATACTTGATTATGATATATGGCGTAAAAAGGTATGCATTGCCGTTAGAGCTGACTTTCAAAGTGTATTTCAAATCGTCTAGGAGAAAATAATTAAAATTTGCCGGAGAAAATTCGTTCTAGAAATGTAAATCTTATTTATGATATCTGGAATATGAAAAGTATATTTTGCATGTCGACATGATTTTCACTGTGTGATCCAAATCCTGAGAGAGAGAATAAGAATTTGCGGTCAAGTCTTCTAAACGAAAATTATTCAATCAAAATTCCATCAAAATTCCGAAAAAAAACTAAGAATTTCCGCTTAAGTCAGCAAAACAATTTTTATTTGTTGAAGAAAAATAGTTCTGCTTATCTTGAAAATGATATCAGGAGTAAAAAAGTATATTATGCTGTTAGATCTTACTTTTATTGTGTAATACAAAAAACTCGGAAAAAAACAGGCAGGAAGCGGAGGGAAGCCGGACGGAGGCGGGAGGGTAAGTGTGCGCTGGCCTTAACACTGTTTGGCCCCAAGTTAGTTAAGCCCAAGTTAATGAACATTTGGAAATGTCGCTTTCATTATCACATCTACAAAACCCAGGAAGGTGGTATTTTGTTTAAAATCTTAAGACCTTTAACCTAAGGTAGTTTTAAACTCAAGAGTTTAGACTTACTAAATTATAGTTAAGTAGCTCATATTTTACGTGGTTTTGCATTCTCTGGAGCAACTAATGAACAACATCAGTCGTGTGACATCGGGAGGTGGAGATATATTTGAAAATTTTCCTTTCTATCCAGGTGACCATCTTCCTCTATTGGTTGGCATGCGGGGTATCATTCAGAATAGTTGCTGGGTTTTTCTCGGTGCCTACCTCTACATTCAATACCATTGTGCGAGTTCTGCTGACAGAGTTCAGGAACATAGTTCCTTTAGTTGTGGCTTTTCCTGCGGGAGACTCGACAGAATTGGAGGAAGATTTGCTGAAGCATGTGGCAGCAATGTGTTCAGTAAGGCTGTTGGGGCCCTGAATGGAACTCATATTAGGATCACAGTCTGGTAAATCCATCACGACAGTTATATAAATAGAAAGTTATATTATTATATACAAATGCAGGGATTTTATGACGATAAGGGATTATTCCTTAATGCTTTTGCGGGTTTCCAGGGTCAGTGCATGACACTAAAGTCTAAAGGCATTCACAAGTGTATTCAGAAAGCCTGTACCCTCCTCCGGGGTACTTCATTTTGGGAGATAATGGGTATCCATCTATGGAGCCCCCAATGTGTTTGGCTAAACCATTCTGCAACGAAAACAACCCTGCAAGGGTGGCATTCAATACTGTCCTAAGTAAAGAGAGAATTGTTATAGAGAGGGCATTTGGTATTCTAAAGACCAGGCGCTATTTTTAAAAAGGCGCTGGAGGTGAGGACACAAATGGCCATAGAGCTCACCATTGTGAGCGTAGCATTACACAATACATGTCTTTTTTTGGGGGATGTAGTAGACGGGGACAATGGTGATGAAGAACGTGCTCGCCTAATCGTGTGTCACGACAATGGGGCGTTTGTGAAAACCAATTTCGCAGGTTTCAAGTGGAAACGGGGCTCCATTTTATAGAGCTATGTTCTTTTGATGTATTTTATTTAAATTTTGCATTTTTCCAATTGGTGCAGGGAGTAGGCATGGGCGTAGCAAGGTAATTTGGTTGGAAGGGCCATGGACCACCCTCCTTGGGGATACCCCCAGTTCAAGAGGGGGCCCGGGAATTTTTAAAAATTAAACTTCTCATGACTAAAATTAAGCCTAATTTCTGATGACATTTGTGTAGAATACTAAAAGGGATTTTTGTAGGCAAGAAAATGATCACACCGAGTTGGAAAATAAAATGGTTTTCGTTTTCAACGGGGGTTCACACATTTTCACAGGGATTACAGTAAACTGTGGGATGGTTATATGAGAGTAAATTAAAGACTCACATCTTCAATATTAATTTAAAGTGAAAATAAAGAAAAGGAACTAAAAATTTGGTTTACTGGAATTTTCTGTTTTTTGACAAAAATGTTCAATGATGGTAGTGCCGGGAACCCTTTCTTTAACAATTGCTTTTTCGATTTGAAGAATGGATGGATTTGGAAATCTTGATTTTCCGGTTGTAGACCGAACCCACGACTTGATTCTTCGCAGGACTGAAAAACTTCTTTCACATCCGCCCGAGGTGACGGGCAGGCCGATTGCTACTCGGAGAAGTCTGTAAACATACGGCATGATGTCTTCATTTATTTCTGTTATGACATTTTTAAGGTTGACCTCAATTTCCTTGTTTTTAAATATATTTCTCCAAACTGTTCTGATCTGCATCAGATCCACTAGTCAAATTCCTATAAAATTATTTTTGACCAAAATTATTGACCAAAAACTAAAATGGCTTTAGAGCCCGTATTTTAACAGCTGAATCAATAAATCGAACACCATTGGACTCTACTGGACGAGACGCATCTGATCCACAAGTCAAATTACAGAAAAAGTCATTTGTGAGGAAAATTAATTTCAAAATATTTAAATGCTCTAGAGCCCGCAATTTTAAAGCTAGAGCGATTAATCGAACGTCATTAGACTCTCCTGGACGAGAAACATCTTGACTACTAGTCAAATGTTAGATAATACATTTTTTACAAATCATTTGACTCTTCTGCAAAAGGCCCATCTAATCCATAAGTAAAATTTAGGCGCTTCTGATCCATTATTCATATTCTAGAAATATACTTTTACGAGGAAATTATTTTCCAAAAATTCAAATGGTTCTGGAGCATATTTTTACAGCTGGAGCAGTAACTCTAACGTTATTAGCCTCTTCTGGACGAGGCTCATCTGAACCGAAGGTCAAACGCCAGAAAAAAGTTTTTTGAGGAAAGTAATTTTCAAAAATTCAAATGGATCTGGTGCCCGTACTTTGCCCTAGCTGGAGAGATAAATTTAACGCTATTAGGCTCTTCCGGACGAGGCGCATCTGACCCACTGAAAGGATTTTCTAAAAATTGAAACGGCCTTGTAGCCCGTATTTTTACAGCTAAAGCAATAAACCCAACGCAAAATTAATTTTTAAGGGAAATTATTTTCCATTAATTCAAACGGCTCTGAAGCCTGTATTATAATAGCTGGAGCGATAAAACTAGAACCATTAGACTCATCTTGACGAGGCGCATCTGGTCCACTAGTCAACTGCCTGAAAAAGTCATTTTTGAGGTGAATAATTTTCCAAAATTCAAAAAACCCTGGAGCTCTTATTATAATAGCTGGAACGATAAATCTATAACCATTCGACTCTGCTTGACGAGGCGCATCTGATTCACTAGTAAAATTCCTGAAAAAGTCATATTTGAGATGAATTATTTTTCAAAATTTCATATAGTTTGGAGCCCATATTTTACCAGATAAATTCTTGGCATCTGATGCACTTGTCAAATTCGTAAAAAAGTTACATTTGACGAAAATTATTAACCAAAGATTGCAATGGCTCTGGATCACATAATTTAACAGGTTGAGCAATAAATCTTACGTCTTTAGACTCTTCTGGACATGGCGCATGTGATTCACTATTCAAACTCCAAAATGATTTTTTTTGGAAGAAAATGATTTCCCAAAAATTTTCCCAAGGCTTTAGAGCCCGTTTACAGCTGGAACGATAGAGCCAAAGCCATTAGACTCTTCTGCAATGGGCGCATGTGATTCATAAGTCAAATTACGGAAAAATTCATTTTTGAGGAAAAATATTTTTCCTTATTTCAAATGGCTCTGGAACCGGTATTATAACAGCTGAAACGATAAATTTAATGCAATTACACTCTTATGGAATAGGCGTATCTAATATATTAGTCAAATTTTAGAAAAATGCAATGTTGGGGATATTTATTTTCTAAAAATTCAAATGGCTCTGGAGCACAAACTATTATGGATGTAGCAATAAATTTAACGTTAATAGACTCTTCTGGACGACACGAATCTGATCTACTAAATGTAATCAAATAACAAACTACACTCTTAAAAAAAGTCACTTTTTATGAAAATTATTTTTACTAAATTCTATTATCTCTAGAGCCCGTATTTTAACAGTTGAAACAATAAATCCAACGCCAATATACTTTTCTGAACAAGGCGCATCTGATCCATAGATCAATTTTCAGAAAACCTCATTTTTGAGAAAAATATTTTCAAAAATTGAAATGGCTCTGGAGCCCGTACTTTCATAGCAGGAGCAATAAATCAAACTACATTAGACTCTTTAGTATGAGGCGCATCTGATCCACCTGTCAAATTCCAGAATAATTTATTTTTGCGGAAAAATATTTTCAAAAAATTCATATGGCTCTATAAACCGTGTTTTAACAGCTGGAGCAAAAAATACAATGATATTGCACTCTTATGGACAAGGCACATCAGATAAAGTCAAATTTCAGAAAAATTCATTTTTAAGGAAAATTATTTTCCAAATATTAAATTGCTGTAGAGCCCGAAATTTAAAGCTGGAGTGATAAATCCAACGTCTTTAGAATTTCCTGAACGATGATAATCTCATCTACAGGTCAAATGCAGAAAAAATTCATTTTTTACAACGCATTAGACTCTTCTGGAAAAGGCCCATCTAATCCATAAGTAAAATTTTAAAAAAATTATTTTTGAAAAAAAATATTTTAAAAAACTTTCCGTATCAAAATCTGGCACATCTGATCCACAAGTCAAATATGTGAAAAATCATTTTTGAGGAAAATTATTTTCCAAAAATTTAAATTGCTCCAGAGCCCGTATTTTAAATGCTGGAACGATACATCTGACGCCATTAGACTTTTCTGGACGTTTAGCATCTTACCTAGTAATCAAATGCTAGAAAAATACATTTTTGAGGAAAATTATTTTCCAAATATTCAAATGGCTCTGGAGGACTAAATTTTACAGCTGGAGCAATAAATCTACAGTTATTTGTCTCTTCTGGAGTAGTCGCATCTGATCCACTATTCAAACTTTTAAATAATTTAATTTTTGAGGAAAAAAATGTTTTTCCAAAAATACAAGTGGCTCTGGAGTCCGTTTATCAACAGCTGGAACGATAAAGCCAACCCCATTAGACTCAATAGGCCCAAGTAAATCATAAGTCAAATTCCAGAAGAATTTATTTTTGAGGAAAAAATATTTTTAAAAAGTTCAAATGGCTCTGGAACCCGTATTCTAACAGCTGGAACGATAAATTTAATGCCGTTAGACTCTTCTCAAATAGGCGCATCTGATCCATTATTCATATTCTAGAAAAATACAATTATGAGGAAAATTATTTTCCATAAATTCAAATGGTTCTGGAGCATATATTTTTACAGCTGGAGCAGAAAATCTAACGTTATTAGACTCTTCTGGACGAGGCGCATCTGATCCAGTAGTCAAATATCATAAAACACCATTGTTGAGGAAAATATTTTCTAAAATTGAAATGGCTGTGGAGCCCGCATTTTACAGTAGGAGCGATAAATCCTACGCCATTAGACTTTCCTGGACTAGGCGCATCATTTTTTAAGTCTCTTGATAATCTGGATTATAAGTCACCTTTTATTTCCTTTTATCTTCTTGTAAACAGTTGCTGGATTTTAATGAACCCGAGATATTTGTGGTATTCATCTACCTTCATCCTCCCCAGTATCCCATAGTTTCAAAGTCAAAAATTCAAATGAAATTAAGTTTCAATCGAAATTCTCTTGAAGATGTATTGAAAATTGAAACATAATTTGTACACTATCTCTGTTGAGATTCCCTTGAAATTCCCTGCTGAATCACCCATGAAATTCTTTGTTGAGACTCCCTTGAAATATTATGTTGAAACTTTCTTAAAATGTTATGCAGTATAATAGTTTACCAGCTCATAAATCTCAAACCATTATTCTTTACCTAAGTGACAGATATGTATTCCATCTTCAGGGCTATGGAATGGATAAAAATTAAACATATTTAACACTGAAATATAGCAACGGAAAGGCAACGGACTGCCAGCACCGTGAACGCGCTGGTGCAAAAGCTGCGTAATCACAATCCTATGAGAGAAAACGAAAATTTGCGATCACGACTGCGAAAAGATATTATTTGTTGGAGAAAAGTCATCCTGGAAATGCCCATGTTGATTATGATATCTGGAATTAAATAAGAATATTTTGCTTTTCAAGGTTATATTAACAGTGTAATCCAATTCCTGTGAGAGAAAACCAAAAATTTGCGCTCACGTCTGAAAAACGATTATTATTTGCCGGAGAAAAGTCATTCTAGAAATGAAAATCTTCATTATGAAATCTGGAATTAAAATAAATTTTGATCTCTCGAAGTGACTTTCACTGTGTTATCCAAATCCAGAAAAAAAAGAAATTGGTCGCTCACGTCTTCATAACGATAATTATTTGCTCAAAAAAAGTCAATGTAAAAATGCAAATCTTGTTTATGATATCTCGAATTAAAAAGAATATTATGCTTTTCGAATTGTGTTATCCAAATACTGTGATGTAGAACAAATTGGCACCTACGTCTGAAAAATGATTATAATACGGTCTAGAAAAGTCATTTAAAATGCCAATATTGAATATGATATCTGGAAATAAATAAGAATATTAAGCTCTTTAATGTAATTCTAACTGTGTTATACAAATCCTGTAAGAGAAAACAAAAATTCGTACTCACGTCAGTAAAATGATTACTATTTGCTGGAGATAATTTATTCTAGAAATGCAAATCTTCTTTATGATATCTGGATCAAAAAAGTATACATTTTTTCAAAGTGACGTTAACGGTGTAGTCAAATTCATATGAGAGAAAACAACAAATTGCGCTCGCATCTGAGAAACGATTATTATTATTTCCTGGAGAAAAGTCATTCTATAAATTCAATAATTGATTATGATTACTGGAAATAAAAATGGATATTTTGCTTTTCAAAGTGACTTTCACATTGTTATACACATTGTTTTAGTGAAAACGAAAATTTTCGCTCACGCCTGAAAAAAGTTTAATTTATTGGAGAAAAGTCAATGTAGAAATCCAAACATAGATTTTGATATCTGGAATTAAATAAAAATATTCTGCTGTTCGAATTGATTTTTACTGTGACTTCCAAATCCTGTGAGAGAAAAAGAAAATTTGCAGGGAAGTCTTAAAAACGGTTATTATTTCGTAGAGAAAAGTCATTTTAGAAATACCAATATTGAATATCTGGAATTTAATAAATATATTTTGTTATTCAAATTAATTGCCTTTTGTTATACGAATACATTTGTAGTAGAAGAAATTTGCGTTCACGTCAGCAAGACGATTAATATTTGCTGGAGAAAAGACATTCCAAAAATGCTAATCTTAAATATGATATTTGGAATTAAAAAAGAATATTTTGCTTTTGGAAGTGTCTTTTACTGTGTAATCAAATCCTATTAGAGAAAGCAACAATTTGCACTCACGTGCGCAATAAGTCAATTGTTTGCCGAAGAAAAATCATTAATGAAATGCAAATATTGATTATGATATCTGGAATTATAAAAGAATATTTTGCTTTACGGAGTTATTTTCAGTCTTTAATCCAAATCCTGTAAAAAAAAATTGCGCTCAAAGTCTGCAAAACAATTACTATTTCCTGGAGAAAAGTAATTCGAGAAAAGCAAATATTGCTTTAGATATCGGGAATTAAAAAAGAATATTTGTTTTTATGTTACTTTCACAGTGTTATCCGACTCCAGTGTCAGGAAACAACAAGTTCCGCTCACGTCTGCAAAACGATTATTAATTACTGGTGAAAAGTCATTCTAGAGATGCAAACCTTGATTATTTTATCCCAATTTAAAAAAGAATATTTTTCTTTTCAATGTAATTTTCACTGTTTAATCCAAATCCTGAAAGAGAATACAAAATTAGCCCTTACGTCTGAAAAAAAATTATTATTTGCTGGAGAGAAATCATTCCAGAAATTCAAGTCTTAATTGTGATCATGATATCTCAAACTAGGAAAGCATGTTTTGCTAGTCGAACTAATTTTCAATGTGTAGTGCATATCCTGTGAGTGAAAACAACAATATACACTAAAGTCTGCAATAAGGTCATTATTTGATGGAGAAAAATCGTTCTAGAAATTCTAATTTTGAATTTGAATTCTGGAAATTAAAAAAAACCTTATTCTATTAAAAAAGATTTTCACTGTGTAATCCAAATCCTTAGAGAAAACAACAATTTGATTTATTATTTGGTGAAGACAAGTCATTCTATAAATTCCTTCTCGATTATGATTACTGGCATTAACAAAGTATATTTTCCAATTCGAAATGGTTTTCACAGTATAATCCAAATCCTGTGAGAGAAAACAGCAATTTGCGTTAACGTCGGCAGAACGATTATTATTAATTGAGTAAAAAGGTTTCTAGAAATGCATTTCCTGATTATGATATCTGGAAATAGAAAGATATATGTTGCCTTTCAAACTGATTTAAAATGCTAAATCCACATTATGTGAAAAAAAACAACAATTCGCGCTAACGTCTGCAAAACTATTATTACTTCCTGCAGAAACATCGTTCTAGATGTGCAAATAAAAGGTACATTTTGCTTTTCGAACTGATTTTAACTGAGTTATCGAATTCCTGTGAGAGAAAATAACAACTTTCGCCAAGGTCTGAAAAACGATTAATATTTGCTGGAGAATATTCGTTCAAGAATAGCAAATCTTGATAATGGTTTCTGATATTATATAAGTTAATTTTGATATTCGAATCGATTTTCACTGTGTAATCCAAATCCTGTGAGTGAAAAAAAAATTGCGGTAACGTCTGGAACACTATCATTATTTGCTGGAGAAAAATAGTTCCAGATGTGCATATCTTGGTCATTATATCAGGAATTGAAAGTATCTTTTGCCTTTCGAACTGATTCTGTATTCTGATGCCTGTATTATTAAATTATTCTTTTGATTGATTGATCCATGATGAAACAATGAATTTTAAACATCGAATAATGACATGAATATGTCCAGTCAATGAGTCGATAATTTAGAGGGGGACTAAATAACTGTCAGAGGTTTGCAAAGTTTTTGGATATTTTGGTAGGGGCACAAGGCGAAATTAAAGTCTACGTTGGCGGGTATTCCTTTCAAATCTGTCATAAAATTTCCATTCCTATCCGGCAAAGAGTTTGCAATTGAAGTTATTTTGAGTATTTAAAATTTTGGTTAGGCACATGACTTTTTTGGAAAGGATGGTAGGAATACGCTGGAATGATAGCATATGTATTTACTCGTATGTTTGCGATAATTTTCGATAGTACGGTCACCTATAAAAAGTTGGATGGTCAGGCCTAGATATTTTACACTTTTGATCTAGTTGATTTCCATGTAAGAATGATTATTTTGTTCATGGAGAGAAGGTAAATGAGGTAATTTTCTAATTATTTAAGGGTTTTAGAAGGATCTGGCTCGAACAAATTATACTGAGTAGTATTGAAGATGTCTTTATTAAGTATAGTTGAAATGAATTAGATACAGGCATGCGTTTCAAAATTTAAGCAGTTGCGTCGCTTGATAACGAAGAAATAAGCATAGTCACCTTAATCTCCTGACGGGTCCCTGAATTAATACAAAGAGTGACAACGTGGGAGCAGATATATTTCGCCAAGGGCCGATGAACCATGTTCTTGACTTTACCATGGCTTCTTTCACGACTGAACTTCATTGAGGTAGGCTCTACATGTTTGATGCCCTCCATGACGTTAGCGAAGAAAGAGAAGAACTAGAGGAAGAGTTACTTTGATTGATAAAATCTGAATGAGTTACCATCTACGACATTTTGTAGCCATAGAAAATCACCCTGATTCCTCAAATATTTCGCATCATGCCACTTTTTACGAATGAATTATAATCAAAAATATTATTGTTGGGAAGATTTTCACTGCATGTCATGTGTTTTAAGTATTTTATCGTGATCTTAAGAATGCGTTTGGAATAATTCTTTAGCGTGATTTAATAATTTTGGGTATAGAAAATTATGTATATTAATAAATGAAAAATTTCTGAGGATATCAATAGAGCAATGGATTTTACAATTTGCATTACTTTTAAAGTATTTCAAATATTTAAATTTCTTTGTGACAAATGCAATCCGATGAAACAGTCTTGAAAATTATGTTTTTAATTTCGGATGTGTAAAGTTCGTTAATTTGGTGTTGTCATCACTTTTTTCTTTTCAAAAGAAAAGTGCTCTTATTTATAAGAATTTTCACACCAGTTCTTTTTTTTATTATCACAAACAATAAACAGCTAATACGTAAACTTTTTTGACCACATTTCTAAAATTTCTAATATCTTTCTACTTCGTTACGAAGATGCCATTGGATATAACATATTTGATATATTCCATAAATTTGATGAGGAAATTTTTCTATAGAAATCACCAACGATTTTCGAAATTTAAACTAAAGATCCAAGTCTTCAAAAAAATGTCAAATATTTTACAACAAATCAAAATTGCCCAATAATTTAACATGAAAAATATATAGTGACAAGTGAGGGTTCCACTCGGTCTGCCTGAGGATCAATATAATTTGAAAGACAGTTACGGATGCATTGGGCACGTACGAAAATGTCAGCCTTACCCGGAAAATACTAAGAAGGTATAGCACTCGGGTTTCCAACCGGGTGATGGTGGTCTTTGGCAACGACGCATTGCGGGCATACATCGAAAAATGCTGACCAAACCCATAAAACGTATTTTTTGAGTCCGGAAGGTAACATTTCTCAGCAACATTCTCAAATAGTTTGTGCATGACATGCCGTTTTTATTTTATTCATATACTGACTAGTTAACAATGTTTATGAGATCAAACATGAACAACTTTTGCTAAAAACGCTCACCTTGGATTTTCTCTGTAAGTTACCAAAATTAAATTCTTTCTTTACTCTAATCGATTAACTTATAGTAAAAGATTTAACAACTATTTTATAAAACTGTACTTTCTCTTTAATCCAAAGTTTTTAAACTTAAATTTTCGTTGTAACCATAGCCACACAACAAAATGTTGATCCCTAGTACTGTTTTCAGTCAAATTTTTACATATTTGTTGAGTAAAAGTAGCACGTGCCGCCTGGATACGCTAAGTAACTGATACCACGTCATTTTTCAAATATTCCAGATTATGAATCTAAGGAAAAACCTTGCGCATATTTGCGACCCCGAATCGCGTTTTCGAGAGCGCCGTCAAGTCCGGATCCGCCCGCCGGCGACGGGGAGTACGGTGATGCGGCAAGTGAGTAAATACGATATGGCCATCTTTCACTTTCCCATAGCGATAATCGATATATAGATATTGTAAAGAGCCATGATGAAGAATTATTTAATAATCCATGCCAAAAATGATACTCATTATCATTTCGTGGGATATCACAAGAGGTATCATGAAAAACTTCTTTCTTTGAATGCACTCGTGAAACAATCATGGGGTTTTCACATATATCCCTCACTTCGCCCGCGAAAGGACATGTGCAATTGTGTTTGACCGAAAAAGTTGCTTTTGAAGCCACAAGGCGTGAGCTGGTGTCGCATGGCATCAACTTTCCAACCCTCTTTAACAATTTCAACTTCCGGACTCAATAAAAAAGGTTTTTGAGTTTTTGGCCAGCTTTTTTCCATTTCAGCTCATTGTGCGTCAATGACAAAAACCACCATATTTCGGTTGGAAACCCTAGAGCTATACTGATTTATTAACTCTCTGTAATTTATCTCATGTTACACAAAATAGATTTATATGTTATGAAATGGTTCTACATTCATAAACATAAGTATGTACATAGAGGCCAAAAAAGTGAAGACAGTATGAATATATTTTATGGTTTAACTGACGGTATGCCAAAAACAGTTGGTATAAAGGGGCCACCTAAATGCTACATTTTCTTATTTTAAACGTTTTCCCACTTTTAATGAAATAAAAATGCTTTGGACTCAATTCATTCATATTTATTTGAAGACATTACACGAGCCACCACGGGAGAAGCCCATGGGCGTAGCCAGGGAATTTGGCTGGGGGGGGCCATGGGACCACCTACCTTCCGGGGGGTACCCCCACTTCAAGAGAGGGTGCTTCTCCCCCAGAAATGTTTGAAATTGAACCTTCTCAGAACTGAAATTAAGCCTAATTGCTGATGACATTTTTGTAAAATACTGAAAGGGATTGTTGTAGGCTAGAAAATGATCACACCGAGTTGGAAAATAAAATAGCTTTTATTTTCAACGAGGATTTATACATTTTCAGAGGGATCATAGTAAATTTTGGGATGGTTATCTGCTAATAAATTAAATACAACTTCAATATTAATTTAAAGTGAAAACAAAGAAAAGAAACAAAATATTTGGTTTAAAGGAATTTTCTGTTTTTTTGACAAAAATGTTCAATGATGGTAGTGCTGGGAACCCTTTCTTTAACAAGTTTTTTTTCGATGTGAAGAATGGATAGATTTGAAAATCTTGATTGACCGGTTGTAGACCGAATCCATGACTTGATTCTTCGCATGACTGAAAAACTTCTTTCACATCCACCCGAGCTGACGGGCAGGCCGATTGCTACTTGGAGAAGTCTGTAAACATTCGGCATGATATCTTCATTTATTTCTGCTCTGACATTTTTAAGTTTGACCTCTAGTTCCTTGTTTTTTAATATATTTCTCAATACTGTAGCCTCGGCATTTAAGGAATGGGCATCAATATTCAAAATTTCTTTGTAATTATTAATGAAATCTTCAGCTTCAGTCAAGTTCAACTGAGTAAAGGCATCCGCTGCCTTTGCCAGGGGAACGGACTCAAACCTGTGCTGAAAATGTGAAATAACGTTATCCAAAACCCTGTTGTACACATTGATTTTCCAGTAATCTCGAGTGTTGGGGTTGGTGTCAGATGGTAGATCGGTCAGCTGGTTTTTTTCTACGGTAGTTTCAACATAGTAATCGCTCATTTTTGCGGGCGGCTGCTGCCTTCTTTTCTTTGAGACAGACACAGGCTCTAGCAAAATGTCGTTATTGTTCGCAAATTCTACTATCTCGGCCCATAAACCATCAAAATTATTTCTGCTCTCTGCCAAAGTAGTTTGAATGCTGGCAATAACTGAACTTGCTCTCCCGAGCGTCGCATCTGGGCCTTGCAAATACTTACTCAGCACGTTGGGCACCGATAAAACTGAATGGATTACGAAAAGATTAACAACGAATTCAGGTTGTACGATAGATCTCAACAAACCGATGGCCTCCACCATACCCCCATCTCGTGCAGCGTTGATTTCCTCCTCAAGGGCTTCCTTGATTGCGTTGAAGTTATTTTTTACAACGTTACAATTTGTGTAACGGCAGCACCATCTTGTACTACTTAAGCTCCCCATTTCTTTCCCACCCTTAATGCCTAGCTTCTTTTGGATCTCTGCTAAGATGGCATGATTACCAGGTTGTGAATAGTGCATATGGAGGGCTTCAAGAGTATTGAAGAAAATGTAAGCTGACTGGATATCGTTGCAGGAATAGACAACGGCCAAATTTACTTTGTGAGCTAAGCAGTGGATATAAATTGCCTGTGGGTGTAACTCTTTCATTTTCACCTGGAGACCTGCGTTCTTTCCTGACATTACGCTGGCACCATCGTATGATTGTCCAATCATTGGTATATCGTCCAAGCTGTATTTAGTTAAAAAATCTTGAATCATTTGGCTTAGCGACTCGGAATCTCTTGCTGTGGAACAATTTAAGAAACTGAGAAACCTTTCGATGGGCTCCAATCCTCTTACGTACCTCAAAACTACTGATAACTGTTCTTCTTTGTAACATTTGGCTTCATCAACCATCAATGAATAAAACCCACACTCCCGCACTTCCTTTACAATTTCTTGAAGAGTTAAACCGCCTGCAACTTCTATTATTTCGTTCTGAACCGTTGGGCTGCAGTAGTTAAGGCACTGCTCAAAATGTTTGGCAAAAAAGTCATCATACTTCGCAAAAAGCTTACACAATTCAACAAAGTTTCCTCTATTCTGAGATTCAGAGCTCTCATCATGTCCTCTCAGTGGCATGCCTTGACAACTGAGATAGGAAATAATATCAGCTACTTCTGTCAAGTAACGTTTTTTCTCTTCAATCTCTTCTTTACTCTGATTTACGACTCTCGCGTGTACAGTACCAGATGCGTTAGCCATTTGGTACCCCAGATACTTTTGATGACAATCCAAATGAGATCCTGATTTTTCGTGTTTTTCGATCGCATCTTTTAATTTTTTCCATTTGCAAAACCCCGTTTTAATAAACTTTTCGTTTTGGTCTCGCACAACCCCGGTAAAGAAAAGTCTACACACAAAGCAGTATGCTCGATCTTTTTCCACACTGTACTCCAACCACTGGTGTTTTTCATAGTAAGCGTCGGAAAATGATCGGTATCTGTCACCAAATAGTGTTTTCGGGAAATTAATTTTCAGTTGTTTCGGTCCAGTTTCCAAAGTACCAAGATCTGTCGGTTCAGATGCTCTTTCCTCGATTACTTCCATTTTTTCATCTGCGGCTTTCGTTGAAGTTTCAAACGTTGACGGTGCAGAGGAGGGGAATGTGCGGTCGTCTCTGGGAGGATCATCATCTTGACGTTGATCATTTTTTGGCGGGGGAGAGAGAGTTTTCTTGAAAAATGATCGAATATCTGAAACTTTCTTCATCTTGCACCTAAATAAAAACAAAATAGAAGGGAAAAATCACAAGATTGCGCGAAACATAATCAACTGCACAACACTATAGTGCTTTCCACATT
Source organism: Ceriagrion tenellum (assembly GCA_963169105.1). NCBI lineage: Eukaryota > Metazoa > Arthropoda > Insecta > Odonata > Coenagrionidae > Ceriagrion > Ceriagrion tenellum. The sequence continues at coordinate 24,812,602 of OY720632.1, forward strand.
TAGTTGACAGTATGGACTCTTATGGAGATTCGTTTCCCATGTTAATCTCCATAAGGGCGGGCGTGCGCTGTTATCAAATGCAGCATAAAAATTAATATTGCACTATGCACTGAATAAAAATGTGCCATAATGCATAAAGAGACGTTTCATTTAATGGTGTCAATAGTTTTTCGATAAAGTTTATAAAAAATATTTCCATAAACTTCCCCTACAAACGCGGTTCTTTTCACTTTTTTTCACTCGATTGTCGGCAAACCGTTCCTCGTGCTGGATTAAAACTTTTACATAAAGGTTCCTCATACCATTTTCTTCGTAACAGTGCTCATGTTTTTTGTGGTTAATTGAGCTAAAATGTTGTTATACTGATGTAAATATCTTAAGGACAAAAAATTGAATTTTTGCAAGGTAAAAAGTAGCCGCCTGCTAACTTACGTATTTTACATTGTAGGTCCATTAATGCTGCATATGAAATGTGAATAAAAGTATAAAGTTGTTTTTAGTGCTTAAATCATATCTTTATCTCAATCGTGAAGGGAGTTACAACGTTTTTATCTTAAGAAAAATGATTACGGCGCCGTCGAGGCGCGATGTTTGCTCAGTCTGCAAGTGAAGACAGGAGGCAATTAGCAACGGCAGCATCATATATCATAGTTGGTGTTTTGTGACTTGACTAAATTGCTTCGAGAGAAATAAAGAACCTTATCTGCAGGATGAAACCCTCACGTCATCCCGATTCCCTGTCACAAGACACCGGCGTCATTTCATTTGGAAACTTACCTTTTCACTCCGCGCGTTATCACGTAATCCGCAAGATGCACCGGTTTGCTGTCACTGGGAGCGCCGCGGGAACCACACTTTTAACACCACACTCACCACAGTGGTTGAAGAAAAACTGGCCAACTGGCGCCAGCACTCCAGCACAGCGCGACGTACGACGCGCGGCTTGTCTGTCAATGTAAACCAACAACAATCCTGTCGATGCTTGTAGAGGCGGGCGAGCCGGCGCGGCGGGTGGAATGGTGAGGTGAGGTGGCAAGGGAGGGGGGAAGAAACAGCCAGGCAAGCGCGCTGCCGGGCAGAGACTAGAGGTCCTACGTAGGGTAATATAGTAACTCTTCTGAAACGAGTGCCGAGCACCTCAGCTACACCGCTGGAGCCAGACGAAGCAGACGAACAAAGCAGCAGTGCCTGTCCGCGGCGCACATTTTCAAACTTCGCAGTGCTGCCCCGGCTGCTTCAGTGTAAATTGTAGCTTACCTTCGGCCAAAATATAGAACCAAAGGGACCGCACCGCCGTGCTGTGGCTCGGCCGCAGGCGCGCGGTTGCCAGCGCTGTGTGAAGCGTGGCCACCACAATTTAGATTTGTCAAATTTTTCTGGGGGGGGCCACGAGCCTTCTGGGGGGGGCCGGGCCCCCCCAGGGACCCCCCTAGCTACGCCCATGGAGAAGCCATTGATTTCCCTCGCTGGCGATCGCTTTGAGGCCTCTATGGTCATCCAGCCGTCCATTGATATTACCTTCTGATATGGACGACTCCATAAAGAATTGCGGGAAGTGGTAGTAGTTCACCATCTGCCGGAATAAAGTGCAACTGATTAGAATTATCACACACACTAAGACACACGGGTTCCGCTCCGCTTTGCTGCTTTGCAAATGCCGGAAAGGTTGAATTCGTGGACGACGAGCGCACAAAAATCACATGATTCCCGTTCCGCGAAGCAAAGTCTTTACATTCGCGGGGAGATATAAAGCCTCGTAACGGAGAGGAGGGCAAGGCTTGCTCTAGCTCTCCGATATATGCACATACCTCACTTACTTTACAATTAATACATTAACTGCGAAAGCCCACTGTAAATGTATTCTAACCCGGCCCGGGGTTCGACATATCTGAAATAGCTGATAAAGATTTCACTGTGTTTATTCCAAATATTTCTTACTTTTTGGTCAGAAAATATTTCTTGCCACTTGTCAAAAAATTTTTTTTGCGGTTATGACACATTGGTTGTTGGTGACTGAAAACTATCAAGCATAACATTTAAAGTAGAAATTTATTATTGAAGGTTGAACACAAAAAATAGAAATACCTTGAGCTGAAATTTAAATGTTATCTAATAAACTTTTGGTAGTATTGAATTTTAACTCATAGGTATTGTTTTACGATTTACACTGATCACTATTTCACATAAATAACTAAAACATTCATCAGTTGAGGAACAAAATGTAATACGATTCTTAAAAAGTTTCCGTTGAGTACAAATTATTACATTAATACGAAGGAATTATTTAGTGAAAGAAGAATTGCACGTAATATGAATCAAAATTTCATAATGAGAAAAGAGCACCATGATGACAATTTGAACGTAATCTTGGAACATTTTGATTATCTCTTTAGGGATGTCAGTCATTCCTCGTAATTGCAAATCATGGAATGTTACGAGTGGCCCCTGTTTGACCGTGACTAATGGGTGTGCATGATTACAACAGCACTAGCGATGAAATGTTAGGAGAGAGGAAGCTCATTAAACGAAGTACATTAAAACTAAATCAGATTTCCTTCGTAGCAGATAGCTCGGACTTACCTCCAGCGAGAAATGGCGCCGTAGGGGCCGAGTATAGATCAGGTGGTTGTGGGGGGTGGAACGATGGCGCCGAGGGGGGTCTGGCGATGGCCTACGAGAGGGCTGAGGTGTTGGTAGCGAAGAATAGAAAGACTTGGCCCGGGGCAGCGATGGGGCCAGAGATAGGGCCAGAGATGGTGCCGGAGATGGTGCCGGAGATGGTGCCGGAGATAGTCCCGGAGATGGAGATGGAGCCGGCGGTAACGGAGGCGGGGTGTGGTTCCGGTTCGGTGGCAATGACTTCGATTGAGTAAGGTTAAAGGCTTCCTTTGGGGGCATTCGAAGGCCGGCTCTACACTCAAATGTTCCATCGTCCCCATATCGGTAGTCTTCGTCTTCATCTACTCTACAACCTGCCAAGAAAGAGAGACATTTCAGATGGTCCGAGTCATATTGTTTATATACAAAATTGTTTGAAGCATTGAATGGGTGTTTCCATTAGTGATACTTATAAATAAAAGTGAAAAAATTGCCGCACAATAATTTGGATGTTTTATGATACAATGATATTTTGACACTAAACATTATAACAGTAAGGACGAGGCTTATGGGATTGCGACTTGAAACACAAATTATACAGTTCTTATTGTAATCATCAAAAGGGTTTACACTGAGGTTGTTACCATCCATCCCTTTATAATTTAATCCTCAACGAAGGCATAAAAAGGGAAGACAAATTTTTAAGCAATTTACAAATAAGTATTTATTTGGTTTTATTAATAAAATTGACCTGATATCTATAATTAGCAAAAGCAAGACCATACTCAAGAATATCGTATTTATTACGAACTTACCCATTAGGAAATAACATTAAAATTGAAAATTATTTCCGAAATTTGATACCACAATTAAAATATTTGAGAAGCGACATCACTTATGAAGAGGATAAAGGAGGAAAACCGCAAGAGAGCTGAACTCAAAAGCTACTCAAATAAAATTTTAGAAAACTATTGCGGTACCCAAAATAATCAGCGGATCAGAAGCTTAGACATCTTGAACAAAGGACCAAAGACAATTTGAAACGCCAGAAATAAAATACATTGGTCTATCTTGAAAAGAGAAAATCTGCCTTTAGAAAATAAAAGGGCTGTAGAACATGTGGACCACATAACAATAGAGACATAAGGCAAAAATAAGAAGTACAATCAGTGACAGAAGGTGCGACTATTTATTAAGACAATTAGAAAGACCATGCTGATCTCATGCTTGTTGAAAGAATATCCCTAAAATGTTTAAGATGATATGCCATTAAATGCAACCAAGAGTACGATGGTGATGGTGGGACGGACAAACCACACCGTGTTAAGAATCCACACACTGACCGACACTTTCACGCAAACTCCCTACGAACCCCACGCGCATCAGAAATCATTGGGTTTTGAAAACATAAATACATCAAGCACTGATGCCGACTGAGAAAAAAACCGCAGAGACGAAAAAACACGCCACCAGACTGTGACCTAACACATTTGGGGTGGGCATTGCCACTACATGAACTTATAAGAGGCAAAATATATTGCTAAATAGATGCGCTACTTCTACAGACTGATCAGAGAGGCCATCTAAATAGTGAGACGACAGGATGATGGTTTTCTCGAAGAAGAAAGCGTAAACCAGCGAGAGCGCAACCGAGTGATATGACGGGAAAAAATCCCACAACCGACTGATATGGCGAGCGGGGACACCTGCATCTTCATTTCAGACATGAAGAAGACAGCTGTTATGCTACGGAAACTGTCATCAACGAAAATGAGACTACGTGGAACAGAGCCAACTAAACCTTAACTGACGTCTAAAAAAAAAAAAATTTCAACTTTTAATTCACGACTTAGGCGAGTTTAGCTCTGAAATCCACTGCCGCTGAAATTATTCCCCTTGAAACACGATTGATTGAAATCCATCCTTGGCCACAGTATGAGATTCGCTTGGTGGGTATGTATCGGAATTTAATGAAGTTGAATAGGTAAATAATTTATTTTATCTGGAGGCTCTTTAATTATTAGAAACGAGCTGGTACTTACATAGCAGCGATCCCATCGCAAGGGTTCTGCAGCTATATACTTTTCTTCTAATGTCCTTTTATCTCTTCTTCTTGCTATGTTATTTTCTCAGAATCGGCTAAATCTCCTGCTTCGATAAGCACAATTCACAGTTTAATACATTCCCTAGCAACCATTGCGAAGGTACCTTCTCCGGCTCTCGGCATTGTTGTCCTTATAACATACAGGTGGTTCTACATATATCAATGTAGCATACTGATGACTTTATCAAATGATGCACTTTTTTACCAACATGGCTGTTTTATCATACATATTCATGCACGTAAAGGACTGTTTTATTTTGAGTTCGGCCGCGCGTTTTTTCCTCCAATATCTGAGCGGGTGGCCACGTTAAAATTAACGTGTGACTAGTTTCATGGCTCTTTGAAATGCTCCCCGTTACCGACAAACCTTCTCAGGATAAATGAGTGTTCTCTCTTTTGCACTTCACACTTTTTACTCTCAATTAGGTGCCAATGGAGGGATGGAGGTGGTTCGAGGAATCTTCCGGAGACTGCTCATTTCTAATGAAAAAGTTGAGACCCACGAAATTAAAATTTAAAGTCTTATGTGTCTAATAAATTTTTTCTCGTGTAGTTTCCATTTTATCCCTTTTGATTCTTATTTGAAATGACTGTTTCGAGAATATCGACAATCTAGGCGTCTCTTTCGTGGACAGTTATCCCCTGGAGAGTAGTCGACGTGCACTCGTTCGTTCGTATCGCTATGTATTTAAACCTTTTTCTCCTAGACGATTTGAAATACACCTTGAAAGTCAGCTCTAACGGGATTATTCCTTAATGCTTTTGCGGGTTTCCAGGGTCAGTGCATGACACTAAAGTCTTAAGGCATTCACAAGTGTATTTAGAAAGCCTGTACCCTCCTCCGGGGTACTTCATTTTGGGAGATAATGGGTATCCATCTATGGAGCCCCCAATGTATTTGGCTACACCATTCTGCAATGAAAACAACCCTGCAAAGGTGGCATTCAATACTGTCCTAAGTAAAGAGAGAATTGTTATAGAGAGGGCATTTGGTATTCTAAAGACCAGGCGCTATTTTTAAAAAGGCGCTGGAGGTGAGGACACAAATGGCCATAGAGCTCACCATTGTGTGCGTTGCATTACACAATATATGTCTTTTTTTGGGGGATGTAGTAGACGGGGACGATGGCGATGAAGAACGTGCTCGCCTAATCGTGGGTCACGACAATGGGGCGTTTGTGAAAACCAATTTCGAATGTTTGAAGTGGAAACGGGGCTCCATTTTATAGAGCTATGTTCTTTTGATGTATTTTATTTAAATTTTGCATTTTTCCAATTGGTGTAGGAAGTAGGCATGGGCGTAGCAAGGTAATTTGGTTAGGGGGGCCATGGACCACCCTCCTGGGGGGTACCCCCAGTTCAAGAGGGGGCCCGGGAATTTTTAAAAATTAAACTTCTCATGACTAAAATTAAGCCTAATTTCTGATGACATTTTTGTAGAATACTAAAAGGGATTTTTGTAGGCAAGAAAATGATCACACCGAGTTGGAAAATAAAATGGTTTTCGTTTTCAACGGGGATTCACACATTTTCACAGGGATTACAGTAAACTGTGGGATGGTTATATGAGAGTAAATTAAAGACTCACATCTTCAATATTAATTAAAAGTTAAAATAAAGAAAAGTAACGAAAAATTTCCTTTACTGAAATTTTCGGTTTTTTGACCAAATTAATCAATGATGGTAGTGCCGGGAACCCTTTTTTAACAATTGCTTTTTCGATTTGAAGAATGGATGGATTTGGAAATCTTGATTTTCCGGTTGTAGACCGAACCCACGACTTGATTCTTCGCAGGACTGAAAAACTTCTTTCACATCCGCCCGAGGTGACGGGCAGGCCGATTGCTACTCGGAGAAGTCTGTAAACATACGGCATGATGTCTTCATTTATTTCTGTTATGACATTTTTAAGGTTGACCTCAATTTCCTTGTTTTTTAATATATTTCTCCAAACTGTTCTGATCTGCATCAGATCCACTAGTCAAATTCCTATAAAATTATTTTTGACCAAAATTATTGACCAAAAACTAAAATGTCTTAAAGCCCGTATTTTAACAGCTGAATCAATAAATCTAACACCATTGGACTCTACTGGACGAGACGCATCTGATCCACAAGTCAAATTACAGAAAAAGTCATTTGTGAGGAAAATTAATTTCAAAATATTTAAATGCTCTAGAGCCCGCAATTTTAAAGCTAGAGCGATTAATCGAACTTCATTAGACTCTCCTGGACGAGAAGCATCTTGACTACTAGTCAAATGCTAGAAAATACATTTTTTACAAAGCATTTGACTCTTCTGCAAAAGGCCCATCTAATCCATAAGTAAAATTTAGGGGCTTCTGATCCATTAATCATATTCTAGAAATATACTTTTACGAGGAAAATTAGTTTCCAATTCCAAATTCAAATGGCTCTGGAGCACATATTTTTACAGCTGGAGCAGTAACTCTAACGTTATTAGCCTCATCTGGACGAGGCGCTTCTGAACCGAAGGCCAAACGCCAGAAAAAAGTTTTTTGAGGAAAGTAATTTTCAAAAATTCAAATGGATCTGGTGCCCGTACTTTGCCCTAGCTGGAGAGATAAATTTAACGCTATTAGGCTCTTCCGGACGAGGCGCATCTGACCCACTGAAAGGATTTTCTAAAAATTTAAACGGCCATGTAGCCCGTATTTTTACAGCTAAAGCAATAAACCCAACGCCATTACACTTTTCTGGACTAGGCGCATCTGATCCATAAAAGAAATTCCAGAAAAATTAATTTTTAAGGGATATTATTTTCCATTAATTCAAACGGATGTGAAGCCTGTATTATAATAGCTGGAGCGATAAAACTAAAACCATTAGACTCATCTTGACGAGGCGCATCTGGTCCACTAGTCAACTTCCTGAAAAAGTCATTTTTGAGGTGAATTATTTTTCAAAAATTCAAATAACCCTGGAGCTCTTATTATAATAGCTGGAACGATAAATCTAGAACCATTCGACTCTGCTTGACGAGGCGCATCTGATTCACTAGTAAAATTCCTGAAAAAGTCATTTTTGAGATGAATTATTTTTCAAAATTTCATATAGTTTGGAGCCCATATTTTACCAGCTAGAAGGATAAATTCTTGGCAGGGCGCATCTGATGCACTTGTCAAATTCCTAAAAAAGTTACATTTGACGAAAATTATTAACCAAAGAATGGCTCTGGAGCACATATTTTAACAGGTTGAGCAATAAATCTTACGTCTTTAGACTCTTCTGGACATGGCGCATGTGATTCACTATTCAAACTCCAAAATGAATTTTTTTTGAAGAAAATGACATTCCAAAAATTTTAAATGGCTTTAGACCCCTTTTACAGCTGGAACGATAGAGTCAAAGCCATTAGACTCTTCTGCAATGGGCGCATGTGATTCATAAGTCAAATTACGGAAAAATTCATTTTTTAGGAAAAATATTTTTCTTTAATTCAAATTGCTATGGAACCCGTATTATAACAGCTGAAACGATAAATTTAATGCAATTACACTCTTATGGAATAGGCGTATCTAATATATTAGTCAAATTTAAAAAAAACCAATGTTGGGGATATTTATTTTCTAAAAATTCAAATGGCTCTGGAGCACAAACTATTATGGATGTAGCAATAAATTTAACGTTAATAGACTCTTCTGGACGACACGAATCTGATCTACTAAATGTAATCAAATAACAAACTACACTCTTAAAAAAAGTCACTTTTTATGAAAATTATTTTTACTAAATTCTATTATCTCTAGAGCCCGTATTTTAACAGTTGAAACAATAAATCCAACGCCAATATACTTTTCTGAACAAGGCGCATCTGATCCATAGATCAATTTTCAGAAAACCTCATTTTTGAGAAAAATATTTTCAAAAATTGAAATGGATCTGGAGCCCGTACTTTCATAGCAGGAGCAATAAATCAAACTACATTAGACTCTTTAGTATGAGGCGCATCTGATCCACCTGTCAAATTCCAGAATAATTTATTTTTGCGGAAAAATATTTTCAAAAAATTCATATGGCTCTATAAACCGTGTTTTAACAGCTGGAGCAAAAAATACAATGATATTGCACTCTTATGGACAAGGCTCATCAGATAAAGTCAAATTTCAGAAAAATTCATTTTTGAGGAAAATTATTTTCCAAATATTAAATTGCTGTAGAGCCCGAAATTTAAAGCTGGAGTGATAAATCCAACGTCTTTAGAATTTCCTGAACGATGATAATCTCATCTACAGGTCAAATGCAGAAAAAATTCATTTTTTACAACGCATTAGACTCTTCTGGAAAAGGCCCATCTAATCCATAAGTAAAATTTAAAAAAAATTATTTTTGAGAAAAAATATTTAAAAAAAATTTCCGTATCAAAATCTGGCACATCTGATCCACAAGTCAAATATGTGAAAAATCATTTTTGAGGAAAATTATTTTCCAAAAATTTAAATTGCTCCAGAGCCTGTATTTTAAATGCTGGAACGATACATCTGACGCCATTAGACTTTTCTGGACGTTTAGCATCTTACCTAGTAGTCAAATGCTAGAAAAATACATTTTTGAGGAAAATTATTTTCCAAATATTCAAATGGCTCTGGAGGACTAAATTTTACAGCTGGAGCAATAAATCTACAGTTATTTGTCTCTTCTGGAGTAGTCGCATCTGATCCACTATTCAAACTTTTAAAAAATATTATTTTTGAGGAAAAAAATGTTTTTCCAAAAATTCAAGTGGCTCTGGGGTCCGTTTATCAACAGCTGGAACGATAAAGCCAACCCCATTAGACTCAATAGGCCCAAGTAAATCATAAGTCAAATTCCAGAAGAATTTATTTTTGAGGAAAAATATTTTTAAAAAGTTCAAATGGCTCTGGAACCCGTATTCTAACAGCTGGAACGATAAATTTAATGCCGTTAGACTCTTCTCAAAGAGGCGCATCTGATCCATTATTCACATTCTATAAAAATACAATTATGAGGAAATTTATTTTCCATAAATTCAAATGGCTCTGGAGTACATATTTTTACATCTGTAGCAAAAAATCTAATGTTATTAGACTTTTCTGGACGATGCGATGTGTGGCGCCCTTCACGCCTCTAACACTTTATTTTAGTGGCTGATGTACAGTCCAAGAATACCATCTTTCCCGTCTCTTTCAGAAAGCTTCAGCCATATCTTCCAAAGAACTTTGATGGGTCCTCTCAGGATCTAAAGTTTCTGATATGACATATCGCTATCTGTTCATTGAACTGACTCATGTTCAGCATTTTGAAGTGTGCCACTGAATCAACTGAGGCAACCAGAGGAATAACCTTACTCATTACTTTCTTACCATGTAATTCCCAAGTGATACCTTCAGTCAAGAGCTTGTTGGCTATTTCCACAAATGGCTTTAGAAAAATCCTCATGTTTGGATTTTTGGTTCCAACACACATGCCAGCAAGGATCATATTCCTTGCGTGTTGCTAAGGAGGAAACTCATTAATCTTGGCATAGATTGGCCAAATCGTTTACTGTGGTGCCTTTCCTAAAGGGATACCACCTAAATTTGCTAAAGGTGAATGAAAAGTTATTTGGTGATGATATAGCATCACCATTACCGGAGAACTTTTTAAACCCAGCTCCATGATAAATATCGTCCAACACATCTTCTCCCGCTTTTTTCCTCAGAAATTGCCAACTCAACCAATCTGTATCTTTTTGGTTTTCAAGAATGCCCTTGATTTGGAATTTCAGCCATAGAGATGCGAAGTAAGTTGAGGCTGAGGTTGTATTGATGACTTCTCTACAATCACATGGATTGGCTCAACTATTAGCACCATCCTTCTTCTCACCTAAATATGCCTCACAATGATGGCAGCGGAAAGGAAATGCTGTGTGATCCTGTCCTCTCTCCTGGTGCTTCAAAAAGTAATGTTTACTGGAAGGAACAACAGTGAAACCATTACCAATAGGATTAGACCAAAAATCATTTTGTGTGACTGAAGGACTTCAAGTTATGGTGGCCTAGGTGGATTGGCCAGGCACTGTGGGACTCGCCCTCGTACGGGAATACCCACTAAAACCCCCCTTCCTCTTATTTTGCCATTGGACGGCGGCTACCTCCGTCTTCATCTTCGGACTCCATCTTCATCCCTCTCCTTTCCTTGTCCTCCATTGCCAATTAGTCGTAACCTTGTTGAAGTAGTTCCATGCCGTGATTCTACCGATGATAGTTCTAGTTGTTAGTATCTTCAGTTTGTTCCTCTTAATAATTTTCTCTTCAATCCTCTTAATAATCTTCTTCTGCTGCCTTGCAGGTCCAAAGCCCCCTAGTAGATAGAGTTACACCCAGAACTTTTATTTCTTTGAGCTCCTTTTCTTCTTTGAACTTGCTGAGCATCGAGATTTTTTTGATACTAGTCAATCTTGTTCTGGTTTGCTTTGTTGAGATTCAATTGTTCGCCGACCACTTGTGCGTAGATAACTAATCCTCTCTTCTCCTTCCACGCGACTAGGTCTGGGACTCTCCTGCCTTCATCTGTGATAATTGCCTTTTCCTTCTCTACTGAAAAACCTAGGTTGGAAAGATTCCTTTTGACGTATGAGACAATCACATTATGTCTCTTGATTCGTGCAGCGTGGGTCTGATGACAATTTTGGATTACATGATTCATGGTTTCTATCGAGTTGCATCCAGCTCTGCAGAATCGATTCTTGTTTCTTTCTCTTCACGATCTTGATTTAGTAGGCAAGGTGTTGATGCAAAGCTTGCAGGCGTGTATAAAATCCTTGCCGTTGAGGAATTATGTCCCATCACTAATCCAGGTGATTTGTCCTTTGACGTCTCTTATGATTTCAGAGCAGTACCATCTATTGATTGGTATAATCTGTCCCGCCATCTTCTCTCTATATCCTTTCCAGAGTCTAGGCGTCTCCCGTCCTCCGCCTGGAGTCTTCTTTCTTCAAGTTCTATTTCCTTCCTTATGAAGTCTAATGGGATGTGTCCTGCGATGTACTCCGATGCTCTCAGCTGCCGCATCCTATTTCTTCTCAGGAGAAGGATATTCCATCTCATTGAAGGTATTCCTAGGCCTCTGTTTTTTGTGTCAGAGTGGAAGTAGGCGTTAGGGCAGTCTTTGGGTAGCAGGAGCCATTTTCTTATCCTTCTTCTTATATCCCGGTCTAATGCTTTCATTGTTCCTAGATGTGTCCGTCCTGTCGCCAATTGGAATTGAACCGCAGGATATATTAAATTCCTTTGCGTCCACAGTCTTTGCTGTGGTTTAAAGGGGACTTTGTTTAATTTGCTCAGTTTTTCCTCTAAGAACTGTCGGTGGTTGATCTTCACTTTCCCTTCAAAGATAAAAGGAATTTCTAAATACTTAAATTGGTCAGATCTTTTAATCACAGGAATTTCCATTCCAGAAATTCTAAAAGTACAGTTTGGATTCACTGCAACCTTCCTCTATTTAGGAACAACCTTGACTGATGTGGTTAGACATTTCCCAGTATTTAATTTTAAGCCATAGGTTTCAAGTTGTTTAGTGGATCTTTCAAGTAGATACTTAAGTCCAACTTAAGATTCTGCTACGAAGATCAAATCGTCGGCGAAGGCTAAAATATTCACCTTCTTGTCTCCTAGTTGAATTCCTACTCCTTCCAGTGTCTTGCCCAGCATTTCATCCATTATAAGATTGAACAGTAATGGGGAAAGTGGATCCCCCTTGTTTAACTCCTCTTTTTGGATGGATACAATCAGATATCCATTTTCTGTGTTCAATCCTCGTTTTATTACACTCATACATAAAGTTGACTTAGTTGATGAAGGGTGGCGGGACTCCTTTGGCCTCAAGCATTTTAATAATAGAACTGTGTGAAATGGAGTCAAATGCTTTGGAAATATCTAGTGAGGCCATAAATAAGGGTAGATGACTCAGTCATCTATATCGAAGTATTAAATCTAAGAGAAACATCCACAAACATGTCTTAAACAGTATTCCTGTTCTTTCAGTTCTGTATGAGTGAATTTCCTTTCCATGATTCCCCTTGCACCCCCCACCAAAACGCAACATGCACAGCTATATGAGGTAGGGGATGTGGATGAAGGGGGAATAATAATAATAGTCTTTACATAATATTATATATAAGAAAAAGAGTAACACATGTTACAATAGATGTCATCAAAAAGTATATAAAATCCAAAAAATACACAATAAAAAAATAGTAATAATTACATTAGACACAAGCTTCAGATTCACCCTTGAAAAGTCAAATTCAAAAAATTCTTCCAGGAATACATAGGGTTTAAAATTAGCCATTCCTCGATTGCCTTTTGAAACCTGCTTAAGCTGGTTACTTTAGCAGAATGCAGTATTTGTTAAAAAATTTTAGTGAAAAGTTTACCGGTTGTTTAAAGGTTTTCGTCAGTCTGCATTGTGTAATATTGATGTTATTTTTTGCCCAGGTGTTCTAGTCATGAACATGAGACCTAAGTGTGAATTCATTTAAATTACCTACCTACCTACTTCTGACATAAAAATTGAAAAATGTACAGATTGCATAGTGTCATCAGTTTTAACTTGCATAATAGTGGATGGCAGTGATTTCGGGGGGCAGAGCTGGTTATCAATCTCATTGCTTTCTTTTGCTACATAGGCAGAGCTTTGGTTTCTCTTGCATGCCCCCAAAGCCTTAGTCCCTGCTAGCGTGCAAGTCCCCAGCTCCTCCAGAGAACCAAAAACTAGTACACAAGGCTATTATTGTGAATACTTATCCATCCAATACTTTCCAACATTGAAGTATTGGAGCTGGAGACTAGTACTTACATGATGCTAGTGTTGTGAATACTTCCCCTCTGTGTACTATAGTACTGAGCTTCATGTACTAAGTATTTGGGTCTGTGTACTTATTATTGGGCTCTGAATACTACTTTTTTACACGGGAAGATACATATGGTAGTATTGAAGATGGCATAAAATTCCTCAGTAGAGCCCTCATCCACATTCAATATTGGCATCTGCAACCATGGTTGAAGTGGATGGCCAGAGTCACCTGCAACTATGATGATGCAAATGATATCAGGGTATGTTGTCTATCATATTAGACTTGAGAGTTGTCATTAGAGCATCTCCAATTTTTCTCCAAATGATATGTAAGAATATGCATTTACCATAATTGATTATTGACACAGAAATACCATACCAATACTTAGTTGTTAAACTTTGAGCGTGTTACAATCAGGACCTGAGAGAATCAGCTAAGAATCTCATCAATTTGTGATCACTGCAAGTAAAGCTGTGTGATTTTACATGAATTGATTCTTTTTTACTGCATTATAACCAGTTTTGGTAAAAGTACCTACTGTGAAAAAGTAATTGGCCTCAATTACAGTTACTTTATAAAAAAAGTAATCAATTACAAGGACAAATTACAGATTTTAAACCATACATATTCAGTAAAATGACAGTTACAATCACAATTACTTCTTGCAAGATCGTCCACCAGGCAACTCTTTAATTTTGAAACGCATGGTTGTATCTAATTCATTTCAACTATACTTAACATTGCGTAAAGAACTGTCATAGGCCAACGCCGTGTATTTCTTGATACATTGTATGCCGCGCATAACTGATCTAGTGTATCTACTCCCGATTATGTCATGTTATAAAAAGTTATCATTTCTGGCTTTCTTTCGTCGCCAGTACATTCATCAATATTTTTGTCATGGTGCATGGTTGAAATCATAATCACATTCTTATTCTTTCTTGGAATGTATGACGCCAAAGTACAATCCTTATGGAAAGCAAATAAACTGGATTTTTCAGGGCGATTTTTTGTTTCAACGAAACAAGGAGGCAATTCCCGCTTATTTTTGCAAATTGTTCCAACCATGGTTAGACGGCATTTCAAGAGATCATTTGCTAAACCAAAACTGGTGAACCAATTGTCAATCGTTATATTTCGACCAGTACTGCTGATAGGGGAGCATAACCTCTTCACGACATCAGAAGGACTGTTGCTGACTGAATACGGTCCATTGGGTTGTTTGCCAGCATAAATTTCTTAGTTATAAGCATAAAAATCTCGAGCAACTACCAAAGCAAAAATTTTTATCCCGTATTTGTTAGGCTTACTTGGGATGTATTGCCGAAAACCCTCAAGTTTCTCATCAATAGTTGTGTATTCACCAATAGTGTAAGCACTCTCACAATTGCTGACAAATTTTTCAAATATCTCTCGAATCGGAGCTAGCCTATCAATTTTTTTCTGTCTTCCCTGGTGTTTTTTTCGTCAAAACGTAAACATTGCAGCAACAAAATTGAAACGTTTCCTTGACATAACCACTGGAAACATCTCAATCCCAGTCTTATCAGAAGCCCAAATGTCAGCAGAGTTTAGGCGATTCATTTTACGGACACCAGCTAAATAAAGAAGGCCAAATAATGCCCTAATCTCAATAGCATCTGTCTCCTTAGCATCTGTCTCCTTAGCATCTCGATCTCGGGTATACCTATCTCCAACGGATTGAATTTGGATATTTGTATTTTCTGTAATTGTTCTAAGCATTTCATTATCAAAAAAACACTCCCAGCAAGCTAAAACAGAATCAGCATTTTTAGCCTGACCTTTTACCCCAGGAAGTTGTGAAAATATATTATGCGCTCTTGTTCGAACGTTTTTAGGTGGTGAATCTGTTACCCACTTTGTTACTTTGTCTTTACCGAGTAGTTGAGCTGAAGCACTAGTCTCAGAGTCACTGTCACTATAGTTCTCCTCACTGCTGTCCATTTCCTGCTCAGTCTCCGAGCTGCCTTCCCTTTCCTCAACGTTGTCCTCTTCATCTTCCAACTCCCCTTCGGACGACACTGGTTCAGATGAGTCAAGACACTGAGTAAGCAACCGCGTAATTTCTTCTACGTCTGATGGCTTATTTGGATCGTACTTCATTTTCTTTGCCATTACTGTAAGATGAAAAAAAATACCAAAGTTAATATAGTTGTGCCTTGAAAGTAAAGAATTATTGTATGGTAAATTAAAAAAAAATTGTATTGAAAAAGTATAACATGCTGAGTAATAGAAATTTTTTAATTACAAGAATGATTTATCAATTAATTTTTAGATGAAAGGATACTCACGGTTCTGTGGCGGAAACTCTGGCGCAGTTGAAACTTCAGCGAGGAGAGCACCTCCAATTACTGTAGACTCTCGAGTCAGAATGACCGTGTCCTTATAGCCTCCGGGTTGCGAAGTGATTTCTTGTCTGCCGAGTTGTGAAGTGAATACACTTTTCGAGAAGAGGTCTATTTATACAAGCCATCACTGCTAATTCTAGATGTGCAGATCCTGATTAACATATCTCGATTTAAATAAGTATATTTTGCTATTCGAACTGATTTTCATTGTGTAATCGAATTCCTGTGAGAGATAACAAAAACATGCGCCAAAGACCGCAATAAGATTATTATTTCCTGTAGAAAAATCGTTTTAGAGATGCAAATTTTGAGTATGGTATCTTGAATATAAAAATATATAATTTGCTATTCGTCCTGATTTTCACTGTGTAATCCAAATCGTGTGAAATAAAAAAACAATTTCCGCTAACGGCTATAAAATGATAACTACTTGGAGGATGAAAGTCATTATAGAAATGCAAATCTGGCATTAAAAAAATTTATTTTGCCTTTAGAAATTTATTTTTACTGTGTAATCAATATCCTGTGAGAGAAAAATACAATTTCCACTATCGTCTGCAAAACGTTTATTATAAGCTCCAGAAAAATCGTTCTAGAAATAAAAACTTCATTATTGAATCTGGAATAAAAAAAGTATATTTGGCTTTTATAACTCATTTTCAGTAAAGTAACAGAAATCATGTGAGAGAATACTACAATTAGCGCTAACGTCTGCAAAACGATTATCAAATTCTGGAGAAAAATCGTTCTGGAAATACAAATCTTGATCCTGATATCTGGAATTAAAAAATTATATTTCGTTAGTCGAGCCGATTTTTACTGGAAAATCCAAATCCTGTGAGAAAAAAAAAGAGATTTTGTGCTAAGGTCTGCATTAGATTATTATTTGCTGTACAAAAATCGTTCTAGGAAAGTAAATCTTAATTATGATATCTGGAATTAAGAAAATATATTTTGCCGTTCAAACTGATTTAAACTGTTACATCCAAACCTGTGAAGGAGAACAATATTTTCACTTTTGTCTTCAAAACGATATATATTTGGTGGAGAAAAGACATTCTAGAAATGCAAATCTTGATTATGATATCTAGAATTTAAAAAGTATACTTGGCTTATATAACTGATTTTCAGTCAAGTAAAATAAATCATGTGAGAAAAGACTACAATTAGCGCTAACGTCTGCAAATCGATTATCATTTGCTGGAGAAAAATCGTTCTGGAAATACAAATCTTGATTTTGATATATGGAATTAAAAAAGTATATTTTGCTATTCGAACCGATTTTTACTGGAAAATTCAAATCCTGTGAGAGAATACAACAATTTGCGCTAACGTTTGCAAAACGGTTATTATATGCTGGAGAAAAATTGTTCTGGAATTGCAAAACTTGATTATGATATCTGAAAATAAAAAAAGTATATTTCGCTTTAGGAGCTGGTAATTCACTGTGTAACCCAATTCATCTGAGAGAAAAGAGCAAATTGCATTAACGTGACCAAAAGATTTATAAATTGCTGAAGAATTAACGTCCTAGAAATTAAAATCTTTATTATGATTTTTGGAATTAAAAAGGTTTGTTTTGCTATTCGAACTGATTTTAACTGTGTAATCCAAATCCAAGTGAGAGAAAACAGCAATTTCCGCCAGTATCTGCAAAGCGATTAATATTCTATGGAGAAAAATCGTTCTTAAAATACAAATCTTGATTATAATATATAGAATGAAGAAAGCATGTTATGCTATTCGTACCGATAATTAATGTCTAATCCAAATCCGCTGTGAGAACAACAATTTGCGCTAACGTGTGCAAAACGATTATTATTTGTCGAGGAAAAATAGTTCAAGAGAAATAAATCTTAATTTTGATAACTTGAATTATTAATAATAATAATAAACTTTATTCACGGGTAATTAAACCCAATTTCACTTGAAATACATAAAGTACATAAAACAAATAATGACTTGTATAAAGAATTGCACATACAATCAATTAACCTAAATCATGTAAAATATAAAGGTCAGTTTCACATATCAGAAAGAATATAAAGGATAATTTTTGATCTATTAAATATATGTTAACGTGGGATGGAACTATAAGCTTCAGACATACAATTTTATTCATAAAAATAGGAAAGTCAAGAATTTTTCATTTTACTTCCTTACAACAGTCAAGGTTTTTCATTGTAATTTCTTAAAAACTAGTCATCATAAATAATATAAAAAAATATGATGATATATACGCTTCAGACAAACAAATTCAATTCATAAAAATACAATAGCCAAGATTTTTCAATTTGATTTCTTAAAAATTTGTCATCATAAAAAATATGATAAAATATACGTTTCAGACAAAAAAAAAATTAATTCATAAAAATAAAATAGTCAAGATTTAACATTGTAATTTCTTAAAATCTTGTCATCATATATTAAAAAAAATATAATAATATATACGCTTCAGACAAAAAAAAAACATTCATAAAAATACAATAGACCAGATTTTTCAGTTTAATTTCTTAAATACTTGTCATCATAAATAATGTAAAGAAATATATATAAAAGGATAGCAGAGACATTAAAAATCTGTTAAAAACAAAAAAAAACAAATATATATATATATATATATATATATATATATATATATATATATATATATATATATATATATATATATATATATATATATATATATATATATATATATATATATACTACAATATATATATATATATATATATATAAAACACCTTGACTGAAAGGAAACATTAATATATTAATGTTTCCTTTCACTAAATTTGGTTTACACAGTAAAATTCCGTTCTAATGCAAAATATATTTTTATATCAAGATGACATTATCAAGATTTGCATTTCTTAAACGATTATTTGCCAGCTAATAAAAATTGTTTTGCAGACGTTAGTGCAAATTGCTGTTTTCTCTAACAGGACTTGGAATACTAAGGGTAAATCAGATCGTAAAAAAAATATACTTTTTAAAATTCCAAATATCATAATCAGGATTTGCATTTATAGAAAGACTTTTTTTTAAAGGAAATAATAATCCTTTTGCAGACGTTATCGAAAATTTTTGCTCTTTCTCACAAGTATTAGATTACACGGAGAAAAATAATTCGAATAATAAAATAATCGATTTTATTTCCATATATATATATATATATATTCTAATCAAGATTTACATTTCTAGAACGCTTTTTCACCTGCAAATTATTATCTTTTTGCAGATATTAGCCCATAATGTTGGCTTGTCTCAATGAATTTGCATTAGACAGTGAAATTCAGTTCAAACAGCTGAATATATTTGTTAAATTATAGATTATATATTTAAGAATTACATTTAAAGTTCGATTTTTCTCCAGCAAATATTAGCCCAATTGCAGACGTTAGCGCACATTGTTGTTTTCTCTCATAGGATTTGAATAAAACAGTTGAAATCAGTTCGAATAGCAAAATATACTTATTAAAATCCAAATATGATAATTGAGATTTGCCTTCCTAGAACGATTTTTTCCAGCATATAATAACCATTTTGCAGACGTAGGCTCAAATTGTTATTTTCTCTCACATCTCGCATATTTAGATTACAGTGAATAACATTTCGAAAAGCATAAAATACTTTTTTAGTTCAAGATATCAGAATAGAGATTTTCATTTTTAGAACGATTTTTTCTCCAGCAAATAATAATCGTATTGCAGACATTATCGCAAATTGTATTTTTTGTAAATTAGTAATTGGATTGCACAGATAAGCTAAATTCGAAAAGCAAAATATACTCCAATAATTCCAGATCCCTTATGGAAATTTCAGATCAGGTCTGATTTGAAAATTCCAGATCAGGAAGTGAGCTGATTAAAATCCTGATCAGGTCTGATCTGGAAAACCAGATCAGGTTTGTTCTGGAAAACCTAATATTAGAAAACATTAGAAGATGAGCTGATGTATAATAGTACAAACACATTAAAAGTTAAATTTAACAGTTTACATTTGCATTTTACATAAAGGTGTCATTATAGGTCAGATTGGAACTTATTTTCTTTATTTATAAATTGATATGCTGAGTTGGATCAAACTGAAGTTAAGATTTATATCAATTACCTGTCCTGATTCTCAGGACATATCTGATTGTTTAGTTCATGGACCGGTGACCGATCCTCATATCAGAACTGAAGTGGTTCAGATCAGACGCCTCATCTGGTCCAGATCAGTCCTGAAGTGGTTCAGATCAGACCTGATCTGGATCAGATCAGACCTCATCTGGTCCACATCAGACTGATATGACCGATCCTCATATCAGAACTGAAGTGGTTCAGATCAGACGCCTCATCTGGTCCAGATCAGTCCTGAAGTGGATCAGATCAGACCTGATCTGGATTAGATCAGACCTGATCTGGATCAGATCAAGTCTGATCAGGTCAGATCAGACCTGATCTGAAATTTCCATAAGGGATGACACATCCAAGATATGCTTTTCTAGAACGATTTTTCTCCAGGAAATAAAAATTGTTTTGCAGACGTTAGCAAAAATTGTTTTCGTCTCACAGAATTCTTATTACACAGTGAAAAGTATTTCGAAGAGCAATATATATTTTATTTTATTCTAGATATTATAATCAAGATTTGAATTTCTAGAGTGATCTTTCTTGACCAAATAATTGTCGTTTGAAGACTATAGCGCAAGATGTTATTTTCTCACTCAGGATTTACCAATTTCTCAGGATTTCAAACCACCATCTGGCGTAGGGGTGCGATCCCACCACCCAGAAATTGCTGCAGTCAGAACCCAGCTTTAATAGCTGTTGCGGGAGTTGTCCCCAAGTACTATATGTATTTATTAGATGAAAAACGTTCATGTGGCCATCTAAATTAGTTCTCCTTTTTTAACTTTCATTAACGCGTTTGGCATAAACCGTCCCTGGGCCATCTGTTTAGAGGTCAATCTCTTGATATGTATGATTTTTTTTCTATTAAATTCTTCAATGGCATAACCATGCATTCCCATACACGAAAAATTTTTAACTAGGTTTAAGGATTGAATTAAATGGAGAATTTTTCTATACTTGATAAATCAATGTCTCACACCAACATGTTTGCTATTGCCTTAATATTAATTCTAAATGTTTGATATTCATTATGATGCAATATTCTCCAATTTCCATGCTTTAGCTAAAAATGGGCATATTCCAATAAATTTCTATGCTACTTGGCTTTGTTTAGTGCCTCACTGGAGACATGCAGTGGTTTTTTTTGGTGTTTTCAAAATATTTATGCTGTGGACAGGAATTCTGTTTGCTTTTTTGACAGGTTTCTGTTTGTGATGCTTTTCTCATATCTCTGCCTATTTAGTGGTATTGGTTGGGAATACATTTTTCTTCTCACTTTGGATGATTATTCTTGATTATGATGTCACCCATGAAACGATTTCTCTCTCTCTTCTAGTGGCATTGAATTTGATTGCATTTTTTCATGGGGAGTCGTTCTTTAGTTTATTTTGACATGCTTAACTAGCAGAAAAAAGGTGATCTCTAGCTAAATTCTTGATTAATCACCTGCTATGGTTCTAGTGTAATTATCTAGTGGTATAATCTTTCTATGTTAAAAGCCATATGGTGGTATATCAGCATTGTTAATTTCTGGCGGTAAGATGTGGGTCATGAAAAGATTCCAAAAAAAATAATTATAATAATAACTATAAGATAAATGAATAAATAAAATATTTACTCAAAAAAAATAATGAAAAAAATAAATATTAACAATAGTTGAATATGGACAAATAAAATATATCTAAGGCAGCTGTCTTAGGGCAGCTGGCTGATATATCAGCATTTGCTTCTCAGCCAAAAAGTATGGTGGACCAATATATTGGTTCATGCATCAAAATTGTTCAACTTTAGTAAACTAATATAATTACAATTATTATTTAGATGATGAAAAAGTCTTTAATGATTATTGCCAAATTCATTTTATACACAATAAAAACAACTGTATATGGATATTTTAAACAATAACCTCCACATTTCTTTTCCTAAAATTATATATTTCATTAAATACCCTCTGCATTTCTCGCTAGTACCACTGGCAGGAGTCAGCACAAAGTGAGATAACAATAGCAATTCACTAATTTTCAATTACACAGTTTGTATGGTATTTCCTTCACATTAAACCCAGGTGTATAAAGATAAACAAGCAATACAGCAACATGGAAGAAACCAAAAACAATCCCATCTGCTTCAGGGTAATTGAAAAAAAATATTATGCTCTTCATACCAGAAAAAGTGCCTTTATTACAAAACATTCATTTAGTAAATACTTTGCAAATAACCTGCAACCATTGCAGCAATACATTAAAAAATAGTGTAACCTAAAGGTGTAGTCGTGAATACAACTTTACAGGGAATGTATAGTATGTCATTTCAGCATGAGCATAAACATGAAATAAGCATTTACTTTTGGGGATTCAGCTCAAATACAGACTTTTAAGAAATCTTATTCTGTTTTACCAGCATCCCTGCATATTAATAATATTCCTTGATATCATTCATGGAATGCTTGAAATGAAAGGCATCCCAAACGCTCCCTTCCTCTTTCATTGTTCTCATCTCTCACAAATCATATTATGAGTGACAGTAACAGAACTAAGCATTCTTTGCGACTCTCCAATAGATTAAGATATAACCCACAGCTGGAATTAATCATGGTCACAATCATACCTGATGTATCTAGTTTGCTTTTTCCACCATTTCTAGTGAATTGTGCACCTCTCGTTGTAATCAAATTGAATTTAAAGTTTTGAAACAGTAAATTACAGGATACCATATCACATGATGACACAAATATTCTTTAGCCTTCAAAATATAGAGTTACATAATGTGAATCCTTAGAAACATAAAAGAGGAGTTTTTCCACAAATGTTTTCAACTTCAAGCATGTCACCAGAAGAGAATCTTAGAAAAGTCCTTATGTCAAGGTATACAGCTTTCTTCCATAAACTAATATTGCACTTCCTGAAAATAAAAATCTTCCAGTCACAACATTATGACAGTTTTATACAATGCATACTCATACTTGTGATATGAAACCACTTGATCTACTTATAAGATTCTTTCTGGGCTATCTGTATCTAGTCTTAATTTTATAAAAGACCATAAAAAATTTGAGCTTGATTTTCCAAGTAAGGAAATTATTAATACTGGCATAAAATACAACAGTAATGGTCAATAATATTCCAAGCATTTAAATTTTGCAATTGAATATGTAACTGACACTTGATGGCAGCAACACAATGCTCACAAAAACAAAATTAATCATGGACTCTGAACAGAAATTTCCCATACAAAGAAATATTACACCACAAGCCATAGTAATGGCAGTTAGAGCTAAATGGATAGAAATTTTATCACAATTTAGGCCCTTCCTCCCATTCCCAGTCACTTAAATTGTGATTAAAAAGGAAATATTTCATTATGCTTCAGCAAATCCAAAGCATTTGGTTTCATACATGTGCAACAAATCTTTAAAAAAAACTATTGCAATACTGAACATTACAACAATTAGGGTAGTTATAATTAGTAAAAATTAACTAAAATTATAAATAAAAATTTTCTGGTATATATCATACACAAAATTGAAGGTATGTCTAAGCACCCTGCCCTGGTGGCCGACCAGGGTTTATGTACAAGTTGGAAGTTAACAGACACCAGAAAACTTAACAATGACCACCTACTTCCAAATTTGAGGCATTTACTGTTCATCACAATCTACAAAATAAATTCTTCTGTCACATTCAATCCGTCCCACTAAACAAGCGGCTGCTGAAGCTGAACGTAGTTGGCCGGGAAGAGACCATATTGCCCTTTGGAGAACCCACGCCACCAGCCTTCATCAATCTGGAAAAACATTAGGGTAATTTAATAAGACTGTGGAATTCAGATACATCTGCATTGGTACTTTTATCAAATTCCTCAGTACAGCAGGCTGAAAAAATTAACCTCTTGAATTATCAAGCCATATTACATAAAAATCAAAGAATGCTCTGCCCTGAATCAGATCCCTATAACTTCATTAATTATCATTTGAGACTATTGTTCGCTGTCCAAATTAACAGATAATCATGGGGCTTTGATTCATTCAACACACAGGCAATCCACAGAGCACTCACATTTGGCTCTGCAACCAAGGCGAATTATAATTTACTTCAATGACTTTAATATTATTTAAGATTTAAACTATTTCTGACCAACTATTTATCCTCCTCGATTTTATTTCAAGTACATATCTGGTACTTTTTGGATAAAAACATAATATGGAAGTTCTCTGCTTATCTCGTACACTACGCTTACCAATCGATTTCAGATCAATCTGGCCTCATCAGCTCAGTATAATAAACACAACAGGCTCGTGGGATCGATCTGAAAAGCGGGCCAAATCGGCCTGCTTGTCCGAGATTTCACAGCCATCTGAGCCGATAAGTTTGGGGCAGTCCTCTTTATTCCTTTGGTAGTCATCGGGAAACAAAATGTAATTGTTATAATTCAAATCGTGTGTTTTAACTGGTTGTAAAAAGATTGCAGTAATCATAAGAGACATGATTGATGATATCGTAGCACGTCACAATACTACCTCCACTGGTTAATTTTGTTCAGACCAATGTGAGATCAATTGGTAAACGTAGCGATAAAGCTTTGATTACCACCTCCTCTTTCAAGTCGCCTGCTTTCACTTTCTACCTACATCACTTTGCTTGGTTGGAACTGACATCTGACCCAACCAATTCACATATTTCTTTCAGCCCTAGGATCCATGAAGATGTTCTCTCTTTGCATATGCCTTTTCCAAGATAAAGTCTCACAAAATTCCCATCTCTGGGTAAAGCATTTTCATTTAATAAAAGAAGTAAACTAAACAAGATAACTGGTACACTCAAAGATTTTTGTCCTTCATTATAACTGTAATAAGTATTCCAATTGTCACTGAAATGGGTATAATTAGCATATAGTCTGACAACTAGGAGAACTCAAAATTAATCTTAAATGACTACATATTTACCCGGGAGAGATAGGAGCAGTTAATGCCCCCATGCACAGAAGAATATTGGGACCCATAAATAAAAGACTGGGTACAAACACATGCTACCATAATTTTGTAGAACCTTTGCAAGGGCAACATAGCTACCGCTGTTGTGTTGCTCCAATGAGCAGTAGTACAGTGGTGTGGGACATATGCAGTGCAGTAAAGAAATAATGCAATAATAATAAGCCAATACAAGCATACTAACAGATTTTACCACCGATAATACACTTTGATGTCATTACAATTGTACATATGAAACTAATCTTGAAGACAGTGGAATAAAAGTGTTAACTTGGGTTTTAGTGGGTCCTTCAGAAGTGGGAACCCTGGGTGCCCACTAATGCTCAAGCCATTTAATCTGGCTCTGCTATTTATATAGATAATCACACACATTTAATGCAAAGTTGATGAGGAACTATGCACTTTTCTGAAGTTTTTTTAAAACTATTACTGAAGCAGCTAGATTAGTCTTGCTAAGGCAATTTTTATCCTGAGAACTGGAAGGAAAAGCATATAAAAACTGTGAAAGATAGCAAATTTGGTTGGTTTTAAGTAGTTGAAAAACAGTCTTACCACCATTACACTCAAAGGAGGAATCATTATGACATCCTCAATGACTCTTCACCCAATAACACTGATAACTGCATTAGGTGCTGAAGAAGGAGTTTTAGACATAGGTACTAAAATACTCAGTAGGTATTTAAAACTGAATCCAATCTACACTAACAAAATTAATTGTTGACGGGCTTACTTTGTAGAATTTTTCCATAGTTGGGAATGAAATACCTTTGTACTTTCCACACCGTTCCAATCCTCAACCAGTTTCAAACCGGTTGAGGATAATAAACCGTGTGGAAGAGTACAAAGTTATTTCATTCCAAACTACGCTCATAGCCTCAAGGCAAACCTCACAGTAACACAAGTACCATCCTAGTAATGATGATCACCAAAATAAAGAAGCACAACACACCCATTTTAAGTACAGGGGTAAACTGAAGTGTGAAAATAATCTGAGGTGAAGAGAGGGAAGAGACCTGAGCAAGAGGAGGCAGATGATGTATGGTGCATGTTGAACTCCTGAATGGAGAGAAAATAGGGTCCATACACATGCAAGACAAGCTGACAGGAGAGGCAAAAATAAACTGCAGGCATCTACAGAGCCGATTTTCATCAGAAAAAATATTGTCAGTCAATTTATTGAAAGTTTGTCTCTCTTTATTCCAATATTCATCCCTGTACTTAAGCGGTTTGTTTTTTTTAATAGAAAATAATGAGTAACCCTTGCATTCATAAAATAATCACACTGACTCTTTCATGCATTGCAAATGAATACAATGAAGAGGATGTGATAAATAAACAGCAAAACAAATAAAATTCTTACCATTTCAATTTTGGTGATTATATCCCCAGGATCAAATGATATCTCATCTTCTGCAGCTGAAAATATGAATGGGTATTTAGAAATCTGTTACAATGTCCATGAAAAAAAAAACAAGTAAAAAATAAGATTCACATAAAAGATTCAAGGACCAAGATAATTGTGAGTTAATAGAGGATAGATTTTTTTGTCCATTATGAACGACTGCTCTTTACAGAAGGCATGAAATTTTCTACACAAGAATATGTTTTTTTTGTAATCTGGCTCTGAAAAGGGACAAAAATGCTGCATTTACACAGCTCAGAGGTCAAGAAAGATACAAGGGAGTAAAAAAGGACCCAGGTGTCATTAGGAACCCCACCCAGCTGGGCATGCAACCCTATCCTCTGCCAGAGGTTGGGGCTATCTCGACCTCACATCTTCCATCCACATCTCTACAGACTCCAATACTGCCCTGTGACCCACTTCTTGGGCATGTGGCAGGGGTTGTTAGGACACCAGCCGTGTGAAGGTAAAAGGTTTTGGGAGGTGAAGTGTATCATGGGCATATTTTGAGTGGAGTTCAGTTTTTATTGTGGTCACTTAGTGTGCATGGAAAGAATGAATTATTGTACCCATCTGTTCAGCAATGTATCTATCTTATTTCATCACTTCCATAAGACCTAGAAATGTAGTGTGGTATTATATCCGCTGTATCACTTTGAAACATAACTGTTCTGAATTTCTCAAGCAAACTAAACCTAGCAAGTACTCTCCGAGTCTCTAGAGGCTTCCAACCTAATCCCTCCAAAAGCTGAGATACACTCGATGCCTCTTAGCAGCCTCACTCAGATCATCTAGCCAAGGCTAACTATTTGTATTGGATACCCCAAAAACTGTTTTCTGCAACCTTCCAAGTGCATTCCTTACTTTTCATCAATTGGTCATCAACTTACAATACATCAATTGGTCATTCACAAATTTTAAATGAAACTTGAATGTTATTTTTGCTAAGTTACTGACAGCATCCATAAACAAAGAACTTACTTAACAATTACCTTAGAGTTCTGTTTAAAAATCGTAAATGCAGAGCAAAACAAAAAATACACTTGAGTCCATGTTCCCCCAGAATTGAAAAAACATAATTTAGTCAATGCACAGCATACACAAATATTCGACTACAGTTACATACTGTGAGGGGGACTCACTCTTGGGTGAAGATTATCTACACCCACTGGCTAAAGAAAAGGTCTGGCTTCTTTGGGTCCCAAAAGGGACAACAAGCATATTTCTCAAACATTATTTAAAATGAATAGCCCAGTCAGCATTGGCATGGTAAGGAGCCCTTCAAATTCTTGTGGAATAATAATAATATTAGGTGTCTTTCTTTTGACAGCTAGTTTTTCATTTTCAATTAATACAGATCTTTTTACTCAAGGGATTTGAGTGACAACACTTCTTCTAAGGTAATCATCACCAAGACTTAGCCGACCATAAGTCCAGCTATTACCTGCAAGTTACCTACCAATTAAAATGATACAGGAATCAGCAAAAGAAAGAATAAATAACTTAATGGCACAGTAAGAACCATCTGAGTAAGACGTGCATCTTACATAAGTTCCTTATCTCTCCACCCATCCCGGCACTCCTAGGGCAGCTGGTCTCCTTGACGCTCTGCATGAGCCAAATGGGGCAGTCTATTGTTTGCTTGCTTGCTGTTCAAGGCCATCACTTGACTCAATGCCCTCTAGAACTCCCTTTCACCAATGGTGTATCTAATTCACTTTGTATGAGTTTTTGTTCAATTATGTTACAGAAACAGCAGCAACTCGATAATACGAAGTTGGTGGGACCAAAATATTGGCACTTGGTATTTTCAAACCTTTTTAATAAATTGCAAAAAATATTTCCTCTCTCCCCCTCCTGACTTCTCTTGTCTTTGGAAACGTTTTAAAACGATCTATAGCCATTATTCGCGAAATCAGTCGAAATAATGCCTTTACATCATAAGCTAAACGTCACAAACATCATATCAGATTTCATTGTGATGGAATAAGTAACTTTTGAGTCCTTGAGATTTTAATATGCGGATATGACGCAACATCGGCATGAACTGGATCCTGATACGCTCTATTTCAAAATCACCCAACGCCTGGAAGGATCTAACTATGGAAATACTATGCAAAAACTTACTGTCGTGATCAGGATTTTACCACAGAAAGGAGTTAGGTTTCAGTCTCAGCTGCGGTAGATTTTTCCCGTGACTCCTACCTCTTCCTAAGTTCTTCTTGAGTTAATTTTAAAAAGTTACACTTGAAACAGTTAATCTTACTTCGTTTTCGGGTTTTATTCTCCACAGCACAGTCAAGTATAGATGACGTAAGTCACAGAGGAGAAAGAAAATAACTATGTAATGGAATGGAGAACACTGGATCTGGAATATCTCCACGATGCTCATTTAGGATGAAGTTTCTCTTTCACACTATTGTAAATAAAAAGTTCCCAAAATCGTGGACTGATTCAGATATCACTTTTTAAATACGGGGTATTTCATTAGCTTATATGTTTTAGCTTACAGATAATGGCATATAATGGCGTTCAGCATAACACCTGTGACACGAAGAGATAATGCACAAAAGGATAAAAAAATAATCCTGGCCGAGTTTTGCCGAATAGAACTAAAAGCATGAATCATCGAAGTGAAAAGGAACTTTGTCATGAGTTAATGTTTCTTACTCAAGCTTCAATGAGCTGTGAAACCGTTTGGCTTGGATTGAAATTATATTTCTTCCCAATTTCGTATGTATCCAGTAGGCGGCGAGGGAGAAACCACAAATAATGACCTGAGAAGGATTTTTTAAATGGACTGCGTCCTTTGCTCTTTTTGCCTATTATTGAGTGATAAAAAGGGAGATTGGAAGCAAAGTCGGGCCAGCTACCATCTTGACTGCGTGGATGTTAGAAACATCAATAAGAATTGGATTGGTGAAGCGCCATCATTGCAAGCAGGCATGTCCTGGGCGGCAGTTGAAGCGTTCGTTCTTTCTCCACAAACCGTGATCTGAGGTTCTATTTTCTTCGGTATCATTCTTCACGACCTCCGCATAAATATTCCATCGGTCCAAAAAATATCACCATTTAGAAACTTAGTATACTCCAAGATGATTAAGATATGGAAAATGTCCGGATCATGCCCAATTTGTCGTCATGCGATTAGTAATTGGAACGAAATATAATTTCTTCTCAAGTATGTATATCCCGCAGGTGACTGGAAAGAAACCACAAACATGACCTGTGAAGGATTTTTTTCAATGGAGTGAGCCTTTTGCTGTTTCCGGTTCTGAACACGGCCGGGTGAGCAACCATCTTAACTGCGTAGATGTTAGAAACAATGCCCATACCAGTTGCACGTCCAGATTAGCCGCCGATTAAGAAAGCTAAAATCTCATAAAAAATTTGAATATGAAACTAGGAGGTGATATTAATCTGTGCATTTTGAGCACGAGTCGATGGACAGCATTGAAACCAGCATGTCGAAATGGGCTCGTGATGAAGGGGCGGGCGATCAATGTTGATACATTGTAGAAAATCGCTACGTTCTCATTTGGCATATTAACCACTTTGAGTTTCAAACCAGTGGCTTCTCATAGAAATGTTTTCAGCTCCTCGTCTTCATGCTGTGATGGAGCCAGAGCGGCAAAGTCCAGTAGTGCTGAGAGAACCTCCACCTGAGAAAGGGCGTCAGCCACCATGTTTTGCTGGCCTGGAACATGTCTGATGTCAGTGGTGAACTGCGAGATGAAGTCTAGGTGAGAAAATTGACGTAGTGAGCACTTTTCGGGCTTTTGCTGGAATGTATAGGTGATCGGTTTGTGGTCCGTGAAGATGATGAAGTCCCATGCCTCTACCATGTGTCAAAAATATTTGACAGCGAGGTAGATGGCGAGGAGTTCTCAATCAGAAGCACCATTTTTTGGCCAAAGCTTCCATAAGTTTTTTCGAGAAGAATCCAAGAGGCTACCGCTCGCCATCAACCTGGTGCTCGAGCGTGGTGCCAACCATGGTGTCCGAGGCACTGCTGACCACGGCCAGCTGTGCACCATCCTTGGGATGTGCGAGGAGGTTGGCAGAAGCGAGCTGCTTCTTGCATTCGTCGAAGGCCGAATTAGCCTCTGGCATCATGCCTTTCAGGTTACCGGTAAGGAGTGCATTAAGCGGAGCTTGGGTCTTCGAGGCCTTATGGATACAAGGACGATAGAAGTTTAACATACCCAGGAGCTGTCGAAGACCTCTGGCAGTCATTAGCCTTTTGTACTCTTGAATGGCAATGACTTTGTTGGGTAACGGACTTGTGCCTTTGCCAGAGACCAGGTAGCTGAGGAATTTGACTGATGCCTGTCCGAAAACACATTTTGTTGGATTAAGTACAACAGAATATTTCCAGAATTGTTCAAATATCGCCCATAAAAGGGTTCAAGATGTTTCTCCTCCGAGGCTGATGCCACCATTACATCGTCGATGTAACTGTAACCAAAGTCCAGCCCCTGAAGAACCTCATCCATAAATCATGCCACAGCCCAAATAAATGTTTGTACCACAGCATGAATGGCATAAAGGGAAATTCAATAAGTCCAAAAGGAGTGGTTATTGTGGTTCTTGGCATGTCTTCATCAGTGACAGGAATCTGGTAATAGGCCCAGATCAAATCAATTGTTGAAAAAACCCTTTTTCCCAGGAGAATGTGAGCAAAGTCTTGGATATGACATACTGGGTAGCGATCTGGCACGGTCCACGCGTTAAGGGCGTGATAGTCCCCGCACGGCCTCCACACATCGCTCTTGCCCTTATGGACTAGGTGAAGTGGCAAGGACCAAGGGCTTTCAGAAGCGCGAGCGATGCCTAAATGAAGCATAGCCTTGAACTCCTTTTTCATGACCTTGCTTTTATCTGATGCTAGTTGTTGCAGCTTGCTTGCAATGGGTGGTCCAGCCATTGTCCGGATGTGGTGTCTTGTCCCATGTTTAATATCCCTTGGTGTTCCTTCTGGCTGTGTTATTTCCGGGAATTGGATCATGAGTGTGGTATTTTGACAATCCGGTTACAGTTTTAATGGACCGAATATTGCACTTGGCCACTTGACCCTGAAAAGCGAGTTGTGCGAGTCCATCCAGAAGACCCTGGTTTTGTACATCCACATAAGACCATGATAAGCAAGAAAATCCACGCCAATGATGGGCTTCCAAACCTTTGCTACCACAAACCTCTAGGTAAAAATTCTGCGAAGCCCAAAAACAAGGGAGGGAGTAATTGTACCATAGGTTGCAATCAGCATCCCATTCGCTGCGAACAGTTCGTGGTCAGATTCTTCACGCTGGCCGGGTACCGTGGTGCACGGAAAGACGCACAAATCTGCTCCAGTGTCGACAAGAAATTACGTTCTTGAGGAACAACTGGTGATGAACAGGCATGGGCAGGAATAATGATTGCCCGTGTCATTTTCCTGGTTAAATGAGCATAGTTTTCCACACTTACGGGAATCTGTTCTATAGGCAAATGATACCAGCAGGTTCTGTCTGCGACTTGCCGGCTGTGCAATCTCTGCCAAGTTTCTCCATAAGATGAGCTGTGATCCCGGCTCTGGTTCCGTGAGGGATGTGCGTCAATGGCAGAGATTCCTTGTTTCAAACCCATGATTTCCTGGCTGAGCATTAAGGCAAGTTGGGAAATCTTCAGATTCAGCAGGGCTATGAGGGCATCACTGGCCGCTCAAGTTTCCATGACTTGTGTGGGCGCCAGACGGGAAGCCTCGGTGATGTCGTCCCCGTGGGTTGCCAGGGCTTCTAGCTTGCTGTCCTTTACAATCACAAGCGCAAGCTGAATGCCCTTTGTTAAGCGACTCAGCCAAAGGAACTTCATCATGAATTCCAGTACCATGGAACCTGCTGAACTTTGGACGTAATGCAAAAATTGCGAGGGTTTACGATCGCCTATCTCTGCTCGTTCTAAAAAGAGTTTTCTCCTCCTGAGAGGCACTGAGGCATTTGTTAAGTTCTCCTTTAAGTCTCAGGTACTGGCCTTCCTGCAGCAGTGACATAATGATGTCCTTTACCTCCAGGGCATACCTTGATGGTAAGGCCCCTACGACTTAGGCAAACTTCGTACCATCCATTCTGATGCCTGCACTGTCGAAACTGCCTTCTACCATCGGAAAACCAGAGTGCGGGGTCAGACGAAATAAACTCAGGCACCCTGACAGTGACACAAGCGATGTATTGCTCTCCTTCGGTCATTGCACCCTTGCAGCAGGTCCTTGGGATCTGCAAGGTTGATCTCGGACGACAAGGATTGGTCCGGTTCCCGTTGAGTTACAGCTTGCCATTGGTGAGCAGTTGCAGTGAATTCCTGGCTGGGCAGTGAACATAATGACGACGATTTCAGTCAGGAAGACAAAATACCATGGTTTTACATCGATTTCATGTTGCGGTCACCACTTGTGGTGTCGGGAATTGCACACACAAAAGACAACGCGTGTTGATTTTTAACATGGTGGTCCATTCATTTCTTTATAAAAAACCAAAAATCCCTGCTGGTTGTCACAAGGCTTCTTGTTACTTATTCCCATGCTTCCCAGGCTCGAGAAATAGAATCTTTTTTTCATTGTAATGCCAGTAACAGAATTTTGACTGCAAAGGAGATGTTTAAATTGCAAAAATCCACTGTCAAACAATCCTAGTGGTTTGAGCCATCAATAGGAATGTGCATTGATAATAGCCAGTAAACTTCATTAATCTTCAACTGATTGTCGTTGCAGCTGATATTTTTATGCGGTCGAATGCCATCATCTGTGGATTTATTTATTAATTACGAATAAGCGAGAACATGGATGAGTATTATAAGTTCTCAATGGCTGCAAGATCTGTTGGAGGATGGTAACCCTGTTTCCAATGTATACCCGAGGATTTGGAGGTGGCGGAGATATTGTGATGCCTCCGGTTGCCCATTTCCTCGTGTTCGAGGAACTGCCGAAATCTCTACTTGCACGACGTGGAAAGCCACCGCATTAGTTTCTCCCTAATTTTAGTGTACTTTCCTTCCTCTGGCGGGATAATAATAATGTCCTCGGCCACCAACTGTCGAGCTGGCTGATGACAAGGAAAAACTTGGTGGCAATCTGGGTAACACCCCTCTAACAGGACAAAAAACAGGGCCAATAACTCGGGCCAAAAGGGGAGGTGCATACACTTACGAGGTTAACTACACTATTTTCGGCATTCATCCTAACACATGACCATAAAAATAATATTTAAGTACACCAGCGGTGATTCTTTTGGGCCCAGTGGTGGTAAAAACCACTCACGCTTAATTAGTCCACAAAAAGCTTTCTATCATCGAGGTCAACAGTTTAGGACAACGGTTGTCGAGGACAACAGTTTAGGAGGCGCTGAACAAAAGAGTAGGTGAAATCCTCTAAACTTAATTTATTATATAATTTTAAGGCACTAGGCGACAGCAAAAACCATCATGGCGGAATAGCTGAGCCTCCTTTTCCCTCATTGCATTGCTCATGCACGTAGTGATACAGACTTCCGCCAACCAACGTTTTCCATAGTGGCTGCAAGGCAACCTCTTGCAGAAGAATGGTGAAACACAAACAATTACATATTAATAATGTCCGCAGCTTATTTCTGGCTTAGCAAAAGGACTGCCAGAAGGTTCATTGTGAGCATGGAGGAATTACCTCCATGGCAATAATGCAGCGAAATGGAATGCTGCGGGCAAATAAGAAACTGCGTCAAACAGTTAACCGTAAATGTTTAAGTTCAGCGTGGTTGAACTCCCACATTCTAGGTCTAAGTAAGTGGTGGACACTTTCATGCAATCGTTAAAGCATTCATTATAACCCTTATATTCTTCTTAACTTCGGATTTGAAGTTAATGTTGATGCCAATCGTAAACTGGGCTTAAATTCCTCCAATTTCTCTCAACGAGGATGGTAGAGATAAATGTTTGCGGTCCTCAGTGGATATTTTACCTTGAATTGAGTTTTGTAAACTACTTCCCTGGAAAATTACAACACAACACCGAAATATTTAATTTGCCCCTGGAGTGACGCAACATGCAAATCACCTCCAAGTTATAAACTCGCAAGTTACGAGCTGGCAAAATATCAGTCCCTTGAATTTCGTTATTAAGGGTTTCCAGTATATAGTGTCAATTGCTAACAACAATAAGATTTGCTAACTATTATATATCACAGCACAAAATATAACCAACTCTAAAAGAGACTTTGACATAAATATTATACATACAAAACCAAATTACAGTTATAGAATTCAAAATGAGAGTGATGAAACTAATCTCTTATAATTATGATAGCCTCAAGCAACCAGTCAACATTACCAGCTTGATAATCATAGAGAGCCATGGCTGTGTACTGAGATTCAGGCTCCTCTTCTGAATACGGATCTGCCACTGCAGTGCTGAGTTCTTCATCGACGGGAGCAGCTGACTCAACTTCATTGGCTGCATCAGTAACATTTTCATAAACAACAGCTGGGACTGCTTCCACAGATGCCTCGACAATAGCACTCGATGGAGGAGGTTGTTCAATTTTATTTTCCTGAAATTGACTTTCTTCACCAACAACTACCCTTTCAGAGGTCTTAGTTGATGGTAAAGCAAAGATGTAAATATTTTCTTAACTTAACTTAAAAATTGAGGAATATTATCTTACTTATTATTATTTAGAAAATTATTCTTCTATTTTTACAACTTCTACATTTGAATTACAAATTAGAGAAATCACACCATCACTACATTTATGAAATGGGAGGAGTAAATATTAACCACTAAAATAAAGTCAACAACCTTGGTCTTGATTTCTGAACTAGCTCAAAGGATACAATCATGAAACATTAGCAGCGCTACATTTGAAGAAAGCAAGATTTATTGAGGAAATAGCCAAGAGGTCCTCTGTTAAAATTGTGACCAAGAGATGCTACTTTGTTATGGCTAGGTCACAGATTTCAAATGAGTATCAAAAAGGACTTTTCTCTTCTTTTCCAAAGAAACTATCAGACAAGTCACCAATGAAGCAATGGCCATGAATTTCCTTGAACTCTCGCAGCATTACTTGAGAAATACATACTTTATATGGAATGGGCAATATAAGAGCAAAAAGGAGTAGCCATGGAATCTCCTCCATCCCATCATCACAACCTTGTGCATGGAGGAAGTGATAGGAATGCACAGAACACATCCACAATGAAGATATCATGGGTGAGATAGGAGGAAGGTGAACTTCCCTTCCTGAATGTACATGATGGTAACCAAGAGACTGAATGGATGTTTACTATCGAGGAAAAAAGTATAGACAGTCGAGTTTAGATGTTAATAATGTTGTTGTTGGTAATAGGTTGTTGATTTTATATAGATTTATATTCAATCGGGTAGTTATGCGAGGAGAAAGTAATGTCGCAGGCGACAATAACAATGCACTTGGTTGAGAGAACTTGTGCTACCCTCTCAGTGCATAGCTACCCAATTGAATATAAAGCAATATAAAATCAACAACTGCAAGTAGGCAAAATATTGTTTTACGTTTAGCCTCATATCTCCGTGAGCTTCATAACAAACCAAATGCCATACTGCTACGACCACCCAGCATTGAGAAAAAGTTGTTTCACAAAATGTACAACAGCATTTAAACAAATGATTGCATCAGGTTACAAATTGGTACACCCATTAACAATACGTTCTTGTAAAAGGTGTTAAAGTTTCGTAATGATCCAATTAATAGTTTGGGAGTATTAGGTTTTCTAAGTTGGCGCTCAGGTGGAAATAGCAAAAAAACCAGCTCCTTTTTTGTTCAATCTACAATAAAATTTTACAGAGAAACAATAAAAATTATTGTATCATATCAGTGAACGCAGATTGGAATAAGCTAAATTTTGGTGTAGTTCGCTTTAACGTACGTTAATGGGTAAATATTTTATTAACATCTAAACTCAACTGTCTATACTTTTTTCCTCGATAGTAGGTCATGCTAACCAACAGAAGAAGATGCACACAGACTATTACCTGCATGCACCTTCACATCACCACCCAGCTCTGGATTCCTCAACAAGAACATTGGCACATACTCCAATTATGATGCCAAATCACTACCATTGGCAAATAAAAGCAAAATCCCACTGAAGTCCCACAGAAGAACAGATACAGAAGAGATGTGGTCCTGCAAAGGACCACCTGGAAGGAGAAGCAAATAAGGGAATTGGACTGTAAATAGACCTTTTACCTTCTACTCCCGACTTCCTGTCTTTCATTCTAGAAATGTGTACAGGGAAACAAAGGTCAAACTCTATAAAACCATAATACATACAGTACATTGTTCTGACATACAGAAGTGCAACATGGACAATGACGACCAAATCTGCTGAACTACTGGATAGCCTAGAAAGAAGAATGCTGAGGAGAATCTATGGGCCAGTAAACAGTGAAGGGATATGGAGAATTTGTAGGAACAATGAAATACATGAACTGTACAAAGAATCCAAAATTTCCACACACATTAAGCTAATGAGGCTCCGATGGGCAGGCCATGTCCAGCAGATGCCATACACGAGGGTGAAAAAAAAGTCTTCTTTCAGAGTATGGGAGGAAAGAGACCAGTAGGAAAACCAAGGGCAAGGTGGAAAGATAATATAATCAAGGAATCCAAGAGACCAAGGCTAAGGCTCAACAAGGGCTGTGGTGAATTGGAGAGAGAGAGAGGGAGACAGAGATTGGTACAACACCTGGCAGCTCAATTTTAATCCCAGAAAATCTAAAGTCATGACCATTTCCCTCAAAAAATCCCCAATACATTTCATATATACAATCAACTCCACCCCACTGACCGGAGTTTCATTAGTGAAAGCTCTTGGGAGTAATAACGGACCAGAAACTTCTCCATGCCAACCACATCCATGCCATAAAAAGTAAAGCCATGTCCCTGTTAGGCCTACTATACCGGTACACTGAAATTAGAGATCCCAGAGCATTACAACATACTTCTCATCTATTGATCTTCCTCTTCTCTCCTCCTGTTCCCCTATATGGCAGATTTCAGCCCCATCTACTGTTAAATCCCTGCAACATATCACTAACTTCTTCGCAAGTATTGTTAAAAATAGAGAGCCAAATCTCCACAACCTACCCTCTGATAATGTCTTGTCCTCACTCTCTATTAATAAACTTGATTATATCTTCCTTAAAGCAGATCTTTAACTTATCCATAGCACACTGAACTCAACAATTGACTGCATCGACCTTTTTTCCTTGATAAATTTCAGAATACCCTCCTGACACACCAGTACTCACTCATTGCTCCATATTCCTACTCCCAATTTATCGCTTACCAAACACTCCCTCATTTTTTGCCACTCGTCTACTGTAAATTCCCTTCCTGTGAACATTGACCCTTTCACCCTATCTTCCACTGTCTTCGCTAACCTAGCTATTTGCCATTCCCAAAAAAAATAATCTGTACAAATACCATGTAGTACTATTATTTGATACCTTCTTGTTGTTTTTACACTTTTGTCCTTTTTTGTTTGTTATATGTTCACTGTAAAATGGCTCTATGCTGTATATGACCTTTATGTTAAATAAATAATTAAATAAATACAATAAAATAATTAAATACATAAAATAAAAAAATTAATTAAATAAATGAATAAAATAAATAAATATGGAACAAAGTCACTCGCATGGGTGCAATAACACCAGGGCTGAAATTTGCCATGAAAAAATCATTTGACTTGACTGGGATTCGAACCTGGATCTCCGAATTGCCAGTCGTGTGTGTTAGCCAGGACCTTTCAACCCTGGTGTTATCGCACCCATACAAGTGACTTCGTAGCATATTATTACAAATGCAATGGTTGGAAATTCATCAACTTTCGTCGTAATATATACGACAATGTTGGGTTTATTCACCACGACAGTGGCTTTGTAAGCACAACTATCGTCCCATGTACCACAATGTAGACTTGAGGCACGAATATCTAGTTCACATAAACCCCCCTCGAAATTCCCCTTGAAGGAAGATGGCTTGGTGACTGACTGACTAACACACCTGACCAGCAATTGGAAGATCTGGGTTCAAATCCCCGTCAAGACAAATGATTTTTTCAGGGCAAATTTGAACCCTGGTGTGATGACATTATGCTTACTCCAAGCACAGGGTAGATATGGCAGAGGTACGGCAGAGATATTACAGAGGTGTGATGACTTCCACAAGAAGTGTACTGCAGTGAATTTACCAAAATTTAAGTTCTCCTAAATAAGTTTACCAAGAGATCAAGCCCTTAAGCCCAGCACCATGAGTTAATAATAATAATATAATAATAATGTTAATTTGTCCAAGGATCATATACATAAAAAAATAGACAAGATATACGGCACGTCAAATCATGTACATACACAAACATATCTATTTAAAAGCGGTAACTAATACAGTTAGAATTATTCACATACAGAGCTGTCTCTGGCATCTTTGAGATATTCTTCAATGGAATAATAAATTTTGTTTAGCAAATGTCTTTTCAATTTCAACTTGAAGGAGTTAATATTGCTTACATTTTTTATACACGTAGGCAGATTATTATACATCTTGATCCCCATTTCATTAGGCCCCATCTTGGCAATTTTTATGTGCACAAAGTAGTGATGAATGTCACCTCTTGTTCTTGTATGGTAATTATGAAAAACACTGTTCACATTAAAATTTGAGAAATTCTTTTTAGCATACAAAATGGTTTGGAAAATATATATACATGGTATTGGGAGAATGTTCAATTCCTTATAGATGGGTTTGCAGGGAGATCTAATACCTTTCTGAACTATGATTCTCATTGCACCTTCATGGAGACGAAATATTTTCATAGCCAGATTCGTAGATCCCCAAAAATGTATGCTGTATAATACATGGGAATAGAAATCACTATAGCACAGGCTTATCAGAGTTGCTTTCTCCACAGTTGAATTGATCTGTCTCAAAATGTAGCAGCTTGAACTAAGTTTGCTCCTAAGGTAATTAATATGATCAGTCCAGGACATTTTATAGTTAAGAAATACTCCTAGAAATTTGTAAGTATCGACTAGTACAATTGATTTATGCCCCATTCTATTGAGCATGCTTTCAGTTGGTTGTCCACTTGATACAAAACGTATTAAATTACTTTTATTGGGGTTAACTGTCAGGAAATTATCCCGAGTCCATTTACTAACTTTATCAATAACTGACTGAGCTTGGTCAATTAAGGATTGGTGGTATTTAGCTGAAACTTTTACTGTCGTATCGTCAGCATATAAAACTGGCATAATATTATCATTTCCAGATAAATAAAGAGGTAAGTCATTTATATAAAACAAAAATTGAAGTGGACCTAAAGTAGATCCTTGGGGAACACCCACTTTAGAATTAAGAGTGGTAGAGGAATGCTTTACTCCATTAATAATAAAAGTTACTTTCTGAGACCTGTTTAGAAGGTATGATTTGATCCATTTAATGTTGTGTTGTTAATGTTGTTCAAGTCCATAGACAGAGCTTCTAAGTCTGCATCTTAGCCAATTTCCAGAATGTAGGAGAAGAATGATTCACTGATGCAACACAATACACTGATGTAGGGCTGATATTTAAATACTAAATGAGCAAGGTATACTCTTGCAGCTTAAACAATACACTTGAACATCACATAGAAATATAGTAGGAGGGACTTATTTATAAAGAACAAATTTTGCATCACCTCTTTAAATAGAAAATGAGTTGACTCAGTGAGTGAACTTCGTTCTTATACCATTTGGCAATTACATAAAAAGATGAAAAGGAAGGCCATGCAAGTCAAAACTGATAAATCAAACTCACTTTCAATTTGACTTCAGCAGCACTGGGCAGTGCCACGCCATGAATGGATGTCCGTATCTTGGCTTGCTCCACCCCATTCTCATTTCCTTGATGCTGGTCCTCTTCCGCTTGGCCCTCCACACTCCGCCTCTTATCCTCTTCCTTGAGCCTCCTCTGCCGTGCCTCCTCCTCCTTCTTCTGCCTCACCCTCTCCTCGTCCTCCTGCTCCTTACGCCGCCTCCTCTCCGCTTCCACTCCCCCACCTCCTACCCCCCCTTGCCCACCTCCCGGCCCACCTCCCCTTGACATCGACTCAAACTTTGCTCTCAGGTTAGAAGGCTTTGCTCCAGCTTCAAAGTGATTATGAGTAAAAGATAAAATGAAGGGAAACTAAAATAAGTTGTCACAAAATTCTATTCACATGTCTAATGACAATGCAGAAATTCCAGCGAAACAATTCCAGCGAAATGAATGTTGAAGATAATTAGAGCTGTGGCAGATTAGATAAAACAAACTGGCTGTCATTACAGTTTTCAGAAAATACAACTTGAATGTCAACAGTCGCTCTTTAAAGGAATTTACCAATGAAAAATTCATGCCTCCATATGAAACTTTTACAAACAATTCTTACTCTAAAATACCTACAGGTGAAGTTGATCCACTTCTGACATTAGTTGCTATGCCAATTTCATGTGAATAACAAAATGGCCATGGGTCCACCCGGGTTTCACCAAGGAATCTGGAGTCAACAGTCATAATTGAGACTCTCTTTTTAATCACTAGGGCATCTTTAAAGCCTCAAAGCCTGGCACCAACTTGCTTCTCAAACAAGATATCCCACGGAGCATGAAGGGGGTAGGGTATGAGGAGGAAAGGAGTGGAAGGTTTTCTTATGCCTCTTCCATATCTCCTCGGTAGAATGCATAATCCAGTCTCAGATTTGGTATCCTCAGCACTGCTAGTCAAGTCATTGCCTCCGCTGATTAATGTGTGAAGGAAATGGAGGAGGGAAAGGAAACGGACAGTACTGGGGGTTGACCGTTGGAAAGGAAGCAGCAGATTTACATATTAGAGAACAACAAATTTTTCATTTTGGTTACCAATCTTGGCATTCCATATTTGCAGGAACTCTAACAATTTTGAGGTCACCCAGGCATTTGACTAAATGACTAAAACAGACTAAAATGTTCTGTCCAAACGGCCACCCAGAGACATTTGGAGTCTTGGGGCAATGTTCTCTTAGGGGCCTTCCCCCTTTTCCGTCTTCCTCCTCCTCCTCAGAAAAATGTTTTTTTTCTCTCATGGGGGCCCCCATAAAAGATGCCCAAGTTGCTCCCCCTCTGCACAGCCCTGGGTTTAAACCTTTCAGAAACATGGGACATACATATTTCTGATCATCATCAGTATCAATTTATCCATTCTGATTTCATTGCAGCATAGGAAGACTGTCAGCCTGTCATAACTCATTTTGCTTCAATGACACTTACCCCCTCAAAAAGCCAAAGTCTGGCTGGGAAGCACATTACAAAATAAAACTCAACTAGTAATAAGTGTTATTCCAACTTTAATCAAGAAAGCTACCTAGAAGGGTGATATTTTTCTATCCTTCCCAAACTTTTAGGTCCACACTGATGTCCAGCCTTGAGAGAACCTGTAAACTATTCCAAGACATATTTTGCATCCTTCAAATTTCTTTTATCAATTTTTACCTTTAAGGCAGTCATTATTTCCGGGACAAAATTTTAGCTAACAAGGAGACATCGCGTAAAAGTAATTGAGGATGCAGACAAGACAAATGTTATCTTAAAGTGGAGTAAAAATGCCGGAAATTGGTAATGTCTTTCTGCCCCAAGTTGCCCACAAGGGGTGTGCTCACGGTGCTACAGCAAGTGGAAACGAAGAATGAGACAAAAGGATCTTCATCCCTGACACCTTGGATACCTTAAAACAGGTGCAAATGTTCCGGTGAGAGCTTCATTAAATGCTCTCATTGTAGGGAAATTCTTTGCTTCAAATGCTTATATGATGAATATCATCCAAAAACATGCTA
The DNA here is from genome assembly GCA_963169105.1 of Ceriagrion tenellum. Classification (NCBI taxonomy): domain Eukaryota; kingdom Metazoa; phylum Arthropoda; class Insecta; order Odonata; family Coenagrionidae; genus Ceriagrion; species Ceriagrion tenellum. Next base: position 24,854,867 of record OY720632.1, read on the forward strand.
TTCAATGCCATGACTGAAATTTATAATTCTTGCAGTTGTAATAAACATGGTTCCGGAAAGGAATTACTGTTTTTTTATTACCCAATAATTTTCCTTTAAAGAAATGGAATTTCTTTTTCCCCCTCTTAACCCCCCCTCTAACCTCCACCCCAGTCGCTTCATTAAATACGTTGTCCCATATTAGCTCCTCTCAAGCCTCTTATCCATACTCTTGGCACCTGTTTTAATCATTTTTCTGGCAGGAAAATCTTCGCGATTGAAGGAAAAGTCGAGTAAAAAATATCCACACAATTTCTAGGAAGTTAAAAGCAATCAGATCACTTCAAGATAAACATTAACATTTTTGTCTTCGGTTAATGGCCTCCAGAAAGTCCCACGACTAATCGGAGTCATGTCTGTCTCAAAAAGTATCAAAAAAATTTCAAAATCGGAAATACTATGCCAATGACGCTCCTTTCTCCTGCAACTCTCCTTCCGAGCAAATGATAGAAACTCCACAATTGTCCACAACACTCTGGGCAGCAGATATTCCAGGAAATAGTTTTAAAACGAAAAAAATCGTAGTTACTGTCGTATAAGTTCAGCATCTGGCATCTTTCATGGTTTCTGAAGTATATTCGAGCAAAAACAAATTAGGCAGGTATGGGCCTCGAACCCACGTCGTCCCGCTACAACCTGGCATAATAAGACCTAGCGCCTTAACCACCTCATCTGTTTTGCCTGTTGACGAAGTGTGCGAAACTGTAAGTATTTCCTTGGGACGAAATTGTTTATTGGCAATTTGCTCACGAACCCGGGAACTTGGGGCAAAAAGACATTACCAATTTCTGGCATTTTTACTCCACTTTAAGATAACATATGTCTTGTCTGCGTCCTCAATTACTTTTATGCGATGTCTCCTTGTAAGTCCTCCATCAAAATCACATAACAGGAAGCCAAATAAGTTAACCATTATTATTTATACATTTTATAACTCTGATCTAAAGAAATGAATGTGCAAATAAGGGAAACATGCCATAAAGGAATATCCTAATCACTTTAATGATACAGTAGAAACTTGAAATTACGAAGTCGGTGGGACCAGAAAAATAGGAACTTGGTAAAATCGAATTTCGTATGAACAAGTATCTTTCAAGAGCATTGTGATGAAGCTATTTTTTTGTTTCCTTAAAGTACTCTCGCGACGTACTTGCGCGATTTACGAAGTTATAATTTATGAATGTATATTTAAATTTCTATTCATGCCAACAGGGTGCATAAAATTGAACACAAATAACTCATTGGAGGTCGATGCTTACGATTTTCGGGACTTCCACCCCGTCGTTCCATCTTTTCGTGGCAGAAATCCCGAAAATTGGAAGAATCAACCTCCATCCATGCACCGTAGACATCTACATGTTAACAACTAACTTTTCGTATTTTTCAATGAGTAAGAGATTAGGCAATCAAGCATCTCTGCAAAAATTTTTGTGCAGTTTGCACCAAGCCTATGAAGCTTCATAACACATTTTTCTATGTCATTTCTTAACTAGAGAACTCTTAACTCTGGCATGAGCGATGTATAGAGATACAATTAATATTGATTTATGCATACACCAAGGAGGAGTGCGACTTGCGTGATCATTTACACCGGATATAGAAATTAGACGAATATATTTTCGGTAGAAGATCATATGTTCTGTATCGGCCATAATATATGCAACTATATTAAACTAACAAAGAGACATCGATTACAGATGTTAAGGATGCAGATGAAACAATTTATATCTTAAACTGGAGTAAAAATGCCGGAAATGTGTCTCGCCTTTCTGCCCTTAAGTCCCGGGTTAATGAGAAAATTGCCAACATACTATTTCACCCCAGTCAAATACTTAACATTTCGCACTCACTGGAAGAAGGTGCATCAGCCATGGGGGCTAAGTCGCTCGACCCAAAATTGTCATGAAATTTTGGTGTGGGTTCCTGGGTGGTTGATTTTTTTCGGTCGAATATTACCTGGAAATCACAAAAGATGCCTGATTCCGAATGTGTACAACAGTAACTATAGCTTACTTTCATTTTTAACCTATAACCTGGATAACTCTGGACTCGTTGTAACAAAGCCGAATGCATTTTGGTCCGATTGGTGTCATATAATTATGAACTACTATGCCTTTGATTAAAAGTCGTCCTTAATATCGCAGCATTGAAATGCGTCTGATAGTTCATATAGGTGATATTCAGTGCATAATGTATTCAGTAACGCTGAGCAACGTCTTAATTCTGACAAGGAGCACCTAAAAAACACTTATATGTGACCCGTCATCATTCGTAAAAACGAGTAACTTTATCATTTTGGGAACTAGACCAGAGGTTCGTAATATTGCATACCATTACTTGTATTTAGATACTCTTTTGGTCGGGACCGAAGATTTTGTTTCGTAAAATCGAAATTTCGTAATTTCAAGTTTCTACTGCAGTAAGTTTAACATGACATTGCTGCACGGGCTTTGAAGCTCTCAGCCTCAGGTAGAGATAAAATAAATGATACTTATAAATATTCCTTTTCATCTTGGGAACCACTTAAGAGGCTAAAACTAATATTATACTACAGAAATGTACTCACCTCACAGTGGACACCATATTAAGCAAAATACATTATACTATGCACTATCATATTACTAAGACACAATTTAGAAAATTTCCATTATCAATAAAACTAGTTTTTGGTATGTTAAAAATATGTAATCATATGTAAGTCATTCTGTCTTTCTGCATTATCACATTTTTTGTGCCCTTCAATTTGAATAAAATGATTCATTAAAAATATTGTAAAAAATGTAATTCATGACTAAGCAGAGCAACTCCAAGTCATTAGTTAGCTAATAAAATGTTGATTCTCATCAATAGTCGAGCTTCCTTCAGCTTAAATAAAAACAAATACAAGTTTTCCAAGCAAGGCTGAGTACTTTGGCAGGCTGGTTATTTAGGAAGGTAAATGAAAGCATAGGTCATGCTGTGCATTTCTGCTAGCAGTGCACTTATACATATACATAATACAAAAAATTTTGTGGGCATGGAAAGTACGAAAAGACTCGAAAAGAAAGAAAGGCACACAAAAAATTAGAATTTTCTGAAGCACATCCACCATGGTTGGAAATTGAGATAACAATATCCCTGTTTCTGAAGATGGTAGTTGTGCTACCAAAACTTCAAAGTTTTTGTCTAAATGTTGTCTAAACAAATGACATTCTGAGAAGCTATACAATTTTAACAATCAAAGTGAAAGTTTCTGAAATCCTCATGCTAAAAAAACTAATTTATAAGAAGTAACCTCATTACCTATGTCAAGACTTGGCTTCTCGTAGGTGGTTCCAACTTTTTCAGGAGTATCGTCAAAGCCATGGGCAGACTTGTCAACTCTGTCACTTTGAACTCCATAAACTCCACCAAAGCCCTAGGTAAGAATAGATGGAAATCATATACAAAGCAACTTTAAAAACGACTTAGTTATGCATCATTCACCATGGGTTTTAATTAAATGGCAGAAACCATTCATTGAGAGAATCATTTCGCAAAAGACAGAAAACCTACACAAATTGCAAGCAAGCTAAATTTTATTACCAGAAGCAATGCCTCACCTGAGGGAAAACATGTTAAGGGTATGAGTTACTCATAAATGACACTCGAAGCACAAGTGGCCAGTAGGTGTCGGACACAAATGACAGCAATAAGCTATTAAAACAGCTGCCTTGAAAATTTAAGGAACTGGAAAAGGACAACAAAGTCTGTGCATGTTCAATGTGCTAAAATGAAAACAACTGAAAAGAGATATCAACTGGACTCAGAAACTTGTGAAGTAAAAAAAATACAATTTTTCCTCATCATCACCATTTTACATACTTTATGGACCAAAAAATGAGTACTATATACAATCAAAGTGAGTAAAACCAAAAGATAGTGAAGATGTGACAGCAATGCAGGGAGGCTATGTGTTCATTGAGGCTGTCTCTCGCATTTAATTTTTTATAAGCCCTACCACACACAGCTTAAAGATGTCGATGAGGAATAAGATTAATCAATCATCATGAACTCATTGCGGGTAAGATAAGTCTCTTAATTTTGATCTCCTATTTCTCATTGTCAAAATTTTTTATGAACTACTGTCTCTACATCATATAGGTTTTCAATTCAACCCTCTCAACCATGACGCTTCCCCTTTATCGTGCATTTTTCTACCTGGGAGAAATTTCCACTATAGTCCAGTCTCATCCACGTTGTACACACTAGGGGTTCCTTATTTTTCAAAAGTCAAATTTCTTTTAGGGTACCCCCAAAATTTGTGCCACTAAGTTAGAAAATAAAGTATGAGGAATATCATTGTAACTGGATAAGGGACAGATGCATTGCACCTTTGTTTTCAAAATTTTACTGTTTTCCAGCCATTTCATACAGTAATGAGCACCTCGCATTTTGGAATGCTTTGATGTAATTATCAACAACTAGATTAAATAGATTATAATTTGATCTAATGAAACACCTAAGCATAAAAGTTTTTTGTGTGAGCCCAGTAAAATGATTGAGACTATCAAATATCAATGTCATAATCTAAATAAAAAAATAATCAAGAAAAAACCCACACTTATGAAGTGAGCAATATGTATTGATGAAAGGAATTTCCAGGGTGTTGAGCTGGGTGCTAGCTGCTGATGGCTTTGAAGGCAAGCAAGCAAACAATACACTTCCCATCTGACTCATGCACAGCTTCAATGGGTGCAGCTGCCCAAGAGATTTACAGGAAGGTTAGGGAGATAAGTAACTCATGAATGATGCACGTCTTCTTTTTCAACTATGATTTCCAGGTAAAAGTTAAGTGGGGTACACAGATTGGCACGGCAATAGAGAACTGGCCAATCTAGATTGAAATGACTTCTTTATTCCATGTTATAGCTCAATAAATTGTATTCCTTTTCTGCTGTGCCACGAGCGTTTCCCCACATTTCGTCATTCATCTAGGGCACATTTGGGATTTAAAATCTACCACTAAAGGACCTTAAAATGTCATGGTAGCAGATAGGTTCTTATTGTGCCATTAAGTTGTTTATCCCTCCCTTAGGGTGATTCCTATATCATTTACATTGATAGGCAGTTTGCCAGTGATTGCTGGACTCCAGGGGCCTGTTTCTCAGAGCTACAAGTCTACAAGTTACAAGTCATGTTACCACTTTCACAAGTTGGATGGGTTACTTAGACTGCGGCTCTTTTCTGCACACATCGAACCATGTCTGCAATTTCTTACTCTCCTCCCTCCCATTGAGAATCAATGGGCATCATGGCTAGTACATAATAAGAGAATACAAAGTGATATGATAACATTTTCAATCAAATATTTTCAAAGAAAAAGTCTTACAGACCTGACATTATTGATTTAGGGTTAACGCAGACCTACAACAGCTCATGTCATGATCAACCAGTTTAATTAAAGAGCAAGTCAAAATGGTAAGATAGTAACTCAATTTTTTATAAATTAGAAAGACTATAAGTTATAAATATATAAGAATAAGTTATAATATATAAGAAAGTTATAAAATAGAAGACAACTATAACATAGCATCGACTGTTCATAATACACCACACTACAAACCTTTTTGTGATCTACTTGGCTTTCATGCTTGTGTAATGGGTCGTGATGATCCCAGCCAACAGCAGACTTATCCTGACGATCCGCCTGCACACCAAATTTTCCTCCAAAGCCAACAACATAGTCTTCAAAGGAACAAACAGATGAAAAAGATTAGAATATCAATACCAAAGCCACAACTTACAGAAAAGTCATCATCAGAATGATTCAGATTCCATTAAGACAAATAAGCCTAACTAAATGTGGACATTATTCGTAGTTATGAGGCTTACACCTTAGTTGACCGGGCATTTCAGGGATTGTCTTATCCTGTATGTAATGTGTCTAAAGCTAAATATGAAACTAAAGAATACACTCATATATCAACTCAGAAATTAAATGCTTCTGTCTTCTGCTCTCAAAATGTTTCATAACATAGCAATTCTTCTCATGCAACTTCATTTAATTTCTATTACCCATTTTTGGCCAAAGTTGCAAAAACCTAATATTAACATACATCCCAAAAAAACTTTTAAGTTTACCAGGACTCTTTCACTCCATTGCATAAAATAATATTGATATTGATTTTTTATGAGATAAGATGAATTTTTTAACAACATCAATTATTCTACAAGTATTCAAAACAAAGTCAAACCTGGATGTACCAGAGTCCTAAGGACCAGGATTTTTTCTAACATACAGAGGTATCTCAATGACAAAGGTTGAGGAGCCACATCTCTCACTTTCAGAGGTTTTCACTAACCCATTTCTAGTACCTGCTTCTCTCCTTAACAGAGGTAAAAAAAAATGGATACAGGATGAGAAATACCGGGGAATAAAGAAATACAGTGTAATAACTTATTATGTTACCAGCCATTGCTAGCTGCAAAGCTCTTTATTCAAAGTTTTAAATAAATTCAAGCTAACATTTTAATCACAGATTTGTTTGATTAATTCCAAAAGGCACCTTTTAAGGCATGGAAATTCAAATGATTAATTCATGTTTGAGCAGTCAATTACCAACCCTAAGCATACATTTTATTACAAAAAACTTGCATGAAGTGAACTTTGTATTGTGAAGTTTATGTCATGATTTTGCTACTTTGGTGGCTCAAAGTTCTTCAGCATAATTTGATCACAGAGCATATTGGGTCATTGTCGGAGACTTATGTTGACGTTGTATCAAGCAACGTCTTGGTGCAGTGAATAATTTTAAGTCACAATGCATTGCATCACATAATATTCTTTTATTTCCAAAACCTATGCCCAAGAATCACTGATATTTGAAGCCTCATTGAAAAATATGAAGAAATAAAAATGTCTATAGTAAATTCTGATTTGTAAAATCAGTTACAACAGGAATTCCAGTCAAGCAAAGTTAGACATAAGAATGTTTCTGGGCTTTCTGATTCTCTCAGGTTACCACTGGCTTTCCCTACAGAATATGTACAAGGCAAAACATGAGTTTGTCTGCTCTCTAATGAGTCTGAATAAAATTAAAGCTATGAAAGAAAGTCTCCTCCAGTAAGATTTGCAAAGCTGACCCCTCAGACAATTTGAATGAGAAGCTTTGCCTTATGTTGAAGATTTTAAAACACAGCGGGGAACAGGAGGGATGTGACATATAGTTGGACTTGAGTGAAAGAATGATTTAAGAATTACTCAAGGTACTCAAGGTTTCAAGGTCGCCCCTGAACTTTCTCATCATCTACTTATAGACAATTTTTTACATCATACATGTGCATATTTAGTATTTGGGAGGAGAAGGACTTTTCTGCCATGGACTGACCCGAGAAAACGGGAATGAAAAGTGCCTAATGGAAGCCACTTATAAAATCTGGAAAAAGCTCAGAAGATCCAAGGATCGCGCATTTTGAAAAAACCAGAGAACTTCCTATTGTGTAATGAAATGATAAATCCATCATCATAGTGGCCAGAGACATATGTTTCACTGGATACAACAAGACATTTTAACAAGAAAGATCGAAAAGAAACAGCCATTTAACAGCCTAATTCGATGGGGGAATGTAATGGACACATGAGAAGAGTTGCCGTACATAATAATGCAAATACAAACCACCAACCTAGAATCTGAAGAAATAAGTGGTGGAGGCCAACATTCAATAATTTGTTGGGTAATACTTCCACTGCTTGGGAAAATTGGACAGATTAGTCAAGGAAAGTCACAAGCAATTTGTAGACTTAAAATTGATCTTAAGTGGTGAGTAATCATGAGGAAATCATCAAGAACTATTGTCAATCTGTTTACTGACACCCATACATAGAGACTAACTCTGATATCTCTTCACTATGAAGTTTAAAAAAAATGACAAGACAGGCATTGTCATAAAACAATAAGACTAAGAGGCGGCAGAGTGCAGCCAGACTATTCGTATGTCCAAAATATCGTTCCCAAAATGCACCCAAAATGCTTTTAGGTATTTCATAAGTGTCGGTTATTATCATATTTTAACTTAAATAATCTTTTTTCCATTTCAATAGCGTGATATAAATACTTTTATATTCAGGGATTAGGTAAATGTGAGTTCCATAAAAACCCATAAAATAATGGATCCAGCCAAAGATGAGAAAACACATCATTTTTTCACTATGTCCAAATTTTTCTGAGCATCCATGTTCACACACTGTTTTATCCAACATGTATAAAACAAATAAAAAAATAGTAGTAATTAATTATTCTGATAACGTTAAATCAGTCAGTAATGGGTTAAAGAAACCTTTTTAGTTCCAACTTTGAAAAGTGGAAAAAATTGTAAAACAAACGGGTCTAGTCACAGATAGTGAACATGGTTTAAAGACTGATTAACGTTGTTGTCATTTTGAGTTAGCCTTAAAAGATACTGTACACTATAATAACCATGAAATATTTAACTCTCCAGGAACTTCTGAAAGTTGACAGCATTAAATAGGATCACCAATAAACTACTCAACATCTTTCCTACAAACAGCCACCAACCAAACTTGAGCATAACCAATTCATTGACACAATACATAACAAAGGGCTACATTAACTATTTCACCAATCAATACTTCCACAAAGTTTAATGTAAAGAATGCATTGTAAAGCATGCAACTGTACTAACTTTTACAAGATCAATCCTTAATATACCCCTAGCAGTAAATATTCATGATGCATACCACAAAAATCTTAATACAGAAGACACATTATAGCAAAGTTCATGGGACCAAAAAATTGGAAATTCGTAATAACAGACTTTGTATCAACCAATTTTTTTTCATAAACGTCGCAAAAAATGTCCCTTGGCTATATTCCTGGTCTCTTCAATCCTTTGTTTGTTACATCCGTGCTATGGAATGACTTCAGATGTATAAGTGCGATTAAAGATTGAATTATGCACAAAGATATGTAATCCAAAACACAATTAGAATTGCAAAATTACGCATCATACCATTTCTCATAATAATCACCGCAAGCCAGAGATTTATTCCTCAGAAAAACTGCTCTACTGCAGAGACAATTACAATGTCATGAAATGAATACAGAAGAATATCGATTTTTGATGTTTTGATCATCCATAAAATTTCATTTCACATATGTAAATGAGTGTTCACAGCCAAGTCATAAAGTATTCTTATGAAATCATAATTGGATTTCAGATAAATGCAATATAACCATTTTATGCAAGGTTATCTAGATCCCCAAATGAGGTACTGATTCGATTTTATGATACAAAACAACAGAAGTTAGAAAAGCTTCAGCAAAATCGGCCATTTCTTGCCCATTTTTAATAAAAATCTTTAAGTAAATGCCAAACTACCATGAAATTCAAAAGTGACTAATCGCAGTGGCATTTCTATGGAATATATTATTATTTTACTGTACCATCTTTCTGCATGGAAAGTTTTTGGTTCAAGATGTTTACCCATTTACACTCTGAGCATTGCATGGGAATCTTGACCTTGACAGACTTCGACAGAGGAGCTCCCTCTGCTATCATAAGTGACGAGATAACACTTGCTTTTGGGTCGCCCACAAGCAAGCACGTCATCGCACTGGAGGGCGTTGTTGAATAGAAGTTGATACATAGTTTGGCTTAGCATAAAATGAAATACATTGTATTAAAGAACCCAGCCACATCAATTGTTCCTCTACTGGCTGTGACTATGCCTCTGATGGCAAACATTTTGTACTCCAAGACAAAAAAATGGCAATTTTTAATAATTTATAATTACTGTTATCATTAATAAACATATGATACATCATGCGATAACATCAATTATTGATTTTTCACATTTGATATTGTATGCTACCTGTGCTTTTTTTACCCTTTCGTGACTGGTACTTGCAATAAAAAATTCTACTTAGGTCAAGAGTGCCATGAGCATATTCCTCCGTTTGTCTGTAAACTCTTTTAACTTTATTTTTTCTCCCGGCATTTTCACTCTAACTCTTTGACTGGTTCATTACTTTTTTAATTAACTTCCTCAAGTAAGCCGATTACTCAGGATATTTTCTACAACAAAAAACGCTGCATACTATATTAATTATTTCATTTTATTCTATATATTACCGAAAAGGGCATTATCTCTTTGCCACTTAATAACAACATCATTGTCGACAGTACCTTCTGTGCCACAAATCATCAGGGAGGTAATGTTGAAACATGCTTCAAATTCAGCCGGCCAACCTGCTGAGGCTTTGAAATCCTTGACATTCTTTTCAAGTGAGATTGTTTCCATTTTCTACAGTAAAACAAGGCCTCAGACAGGTAGGTTTTCTTGAAAACATTGGCAAAAAGAGTTTTACACTTCATCTTCGATATCAGCAAAGTTGGCACCACAAAGGGTCTTCCCCTTCAGCAACATTCTTTCAGCCACTTTCACATGAATTTATTCATGGTTAGCAAAAATGATGGAAAGCACTGATAAACTCCAAATTTTTTGGCCACTAATATCTAGCTAATATTATTTACTTCAGCTTCCTTATCATATTTCATTCATCATCCAAATATATACATTTCCTACGGAAATAACTAATGAGAATTTGTGGCTGCTTTAAAAAAACAATCTCGGTCATACGTGAAGTCTCACAGCATCAGCAATATTATTAGATAGTGCAGTAAGAACTCTGAACCACGTCTTCAAAGCAAGTGGCACTGCTTCAAAATAAGGGAGGTACGAGAGGCAATGGTACGGAAGTAAAATGTCTCTCCAGTGAAACCTTTTTGGAGGACTATCCCCACTCATTCCGACAGCTTATTTGTTCACAACGTGTTCCTTTATTTGTTTAAATGAAAGTTTGAGATTTTAAAAATGTAACTCCAATATTAATGATGAAAAAGAAAAGAGACAAAAGTTATCCCCAGCATCCTCCCTTTTGTGACAAAATAATCCCATCCAATACTTTTTAATCTCAAGTTTTACACCATTGGCGATCTAGGCTTCATTGCTGCTGTTGAAGCCGAGCCTTCAAATAACATAGCAATAAAACACAATGGGCTATATTACAGAGAATGCTCCCTTTATAAGCAAAGGCTTCTACAGGGAAAGGTTTGTAATAAGTAGCACAAAGTTCATAGTGCAGCCCAAGTCAGTACTTCATTTTCAAGTCAACAACTTCCAGGGAGTGCATGGTCTGAAATTTGACCTAAAACCTGCCAAACCCACCATTAATAACAAGCAGAGAAACTTTTCATGCATTATATACCTCTCGTAGAGGGGCGGGGAATCAGCATGGGGTTTGGGAGTAAGGGACGGGAAAAGGGAGTGGGTGGGGGAGGGGTAGAGCCTTAACCAGACGGTGAAGTTGGGTGGGGGAGGGAGGATTAGCCAGGAAGAGTATGAAGGACCTCTCATTTGGTTAGTGACCTAGAGAGGGACAAAAGATGCACGAGATGTTGGGGAGGGGTGAAAAGGAAGAAGAAAGGGAAGAAAGTCCTTATCTTTCATTTCTTCCCTCCTCAACCTCGCATGCTTCCAGAGTCACTTAAAAGTTCAAAGACACAATCTGAGTTTTGTACCTTCAACCCAGCTGAATAAATTATGCAAAATATCAATTGTTTAAATGTTCAAATAATGCAGCATTGTGGGCACCCACATGTATGCCCTTGTACATGTGTCACAATTCATCATTAAGTATATCCCATATCTAAGGGGACCAGGACTAAAGTTTGTAATTGAGTAATATCAGAAATTTTGTAATATAGTTTCCTTTACCACACATTTAGATACCCCTTTGATAGGGATCAACGATTTGCTTCCTAAGCATGAAAAATTCGCATTAACGTGGTTTGTGAGAATGATAGTCCACTGTATGAATGATACGTACCATAGTATCATATCAACATAAAAATGCTAGAATACAATGGATTTTAAATCCATATGAATTACTTCATCAGGAAATCCACATAATGTTGTTGATGATGAACATACCATGAGACTGAGAAGGCATAGAAAAGATCCTTCATGGGATTTCAGCATTGAAAGGCAGACAATCAATTGAAGCAAAGTAAGCAAATGAAAATGCAGTCTTGGGTTTCAAGTTTATCTTAATTATCACACATCCACAAAAAGGATTAAATGAGCAGGTAACACTGAAAAAAGTATCTATTTAATGACAAGGCCTTTCATATCCAGAGCTGGATAATCCAGGCAGACCTCTGGCATGAAGTGCAGGTTATTTAAATCAACATTACAACTTCCAAAATTATTTCATGAGCAATAGTCTGGCTGATATGGTTGACCTGCCAGTAAAAGTGGATACCTACATGTACATTTCCTAGTTTCTGAATCTTAGCAATGACAAAATTTGGCAATCAAAACTGATAGATGGGCCTCTGAATCCAAATCATGGATACCATTACTTATTCTAACAAGGACCAGCTCATTGAATTACAGTAATTCTTTCTGAAAATACTACAATGATTAAGTGACAAAAAAACTTAATAGTAGACTCCCACTTTACAATGGATGCACTTAACCATGGATTAGTGTTACAATCTGCATGATATGGATTTTAAAGGATGCTGATTTTGTATGTGCCCTTGGGAATTCCCATTTCAACGATCTTGTGCACCCATATATTGTCAGTCAGCTTTCAAAGCCTTATTTGTTAAAAGACATAGTTTATTATCACAGCAACATTTGCATTTTATTGAAAGGCATCTATATCAGCCCTTTGAAAGCAAAAAAACTCAGGTTAAATTATACAAAGCATTGGCTTCTTTTCATTTATAATATAATAATTTACAAATGAAGTGTGGATATTATTACAAGGAAAAACTAAGTGATGGGACCGTTTGATTCTTCAGTTTTCAGTTCCACTACTTCAGGCGCTAGGAACCAGAACTAGAAGCAAAATGAAAGCAAGCTAACAGTGAAATACATGGCATGAGAGCCACATAAATCAAGTATCAGATGCTAAAAGTGGTGTCTATAAAGTAAAACCTAGTGATTTAGTAATTACCTCAATCTTATGTAGGAAAGAGCGAGACTGTATTATTCTCCTGAATCATAGCACAATATAATTCTGCAAGAGTGACTCTTGTGTTGCTCATAGCATCCTTTAGGTCTGCTATCACTAAAGTTGTTACTCATTTGTAATCTGGCCCAGACTTAGTACTTAAAACAGCTTTCTCAAAAAATGAAAAGCACCTCCAGAAGAAGACAAGTCCGATTGGTAAGCACCTACAATATGCTTCCTATCAGAATAATTGTTAACCCTTTCACTACTAGGTCTCACCCCATAGACTGCTCCCCATAGTGCACGGTACTACTGAGCATTTAAATTCATAGTGTGCATGCTTCTTTCGGCATTTAAACTTATTTGTGCATTTATTGAAAATTTTCGATATTTTACTATTTGTAATAGAAAAGTGAAATAAAAAGCCTTTTAATGCTAAATGTCATGGCTATCTGATGGGCGTCTCTCCATTTTATAATTTGAGCATTAAAATCTTGGAAATTGGTTTTTATTTTATGACTAATGCATTTCCTTCGCCAATACTCTGCTTTATTGCATAAATTTCAATTAAAATGGCGGTTATTATGTCTGAATTAGGTCACTACTGAGTTCACTGGGGCTTTGATTCCAGAGTTCAAGGAATCATACCAACATATTTCCGACACTAAGTCCTTGTCTTCCCAATTAAGTTGTTCATCCTTCCACTCCTTAGAAGAGGCTGGAACTTCACCCAATGATTCACCCTCTGATTCATCATTCTCATCTTCGGAATCACATGTCATGGAGAGTGAAACAGACATCGTCGTCATAAGGGAGTGGGAGGGTTGCGGGTGATCTTTACTTCCAGGCTCAAAACGATTTGTTGCTTAGTCTTCTAATGAAATAGTTTCCTCAATATCACTCCTCGTCACAAAATCATGCATTCCTCCTCAAGTTACTTGATTTCTCTTCATTTCTGAGGTGAACAAAGGCACAAATCCCGAGCCATGAAAAGGGAAAAGCACGTGCACACCAGAACTAACTTCGCAGGGGACGATCTTCATTTCTGAGGTGAACGAAGGCACAAGTCCCGAGCCGTGAAAAGGGAAAAGCACATGCTCACCAGAACCAAGGGAGTGCATCTGGCTGGTAGGCCATTTGCCCCCCTGTTAAAAGTTCAATGCGCTGATCCCAGAGGCACTGCAGTCGTTGAGGGATGCAAATAGTTCAAATTTTGGCCGCCAGGTAGCGCCACATAGAATTTTGAATTTCCCCACCACCCCTGGTCCCTGCTTTCCCTTTACTAAATCCAATTTCAATTTATCCAAAATCTCGCAAAATAAAACATTATGTTACACCCAAGTGAAAAGTGCAATACATTTTTGGGATCAACAAGGAAGTTCCATAGGGTTAATAATAAGACAAAAATTAGTTACATTTATTGACATCACATCAAAAACTCAACGCTTGACAAGGATAATACAAACCACAACCATAATGTTTTTTTGCAATACCCTGACTAATGCTGCGATACAAATCATGCTGATACCCTAGGAACTGGTAATCACCATAAAAAATCGCTATGTTCAAAGATGATATTTTTGGCGAATTCTCCGAGATGTATGATGAGCTAGATGCAGAGCTAACGGACGGGACTCCCACCCCCAATCGCCATGTGCCTTCCTCGAAGTAAGCTACTGCTGTCCCCACGGCATGCCCCGGCGACCGGCCGGCGAGGGTCCGCGTTGGCGTGGGTAAAAAGGGCACACGTGTGGTTTTTTGCCCTGGGTAATTCCTGGAAATGCACTGGCAGGGTCCACCTTGGAAAGAAAGAAAGGACAAGATGGCCAATCCGAATATTTGGAATACAACGCAGGATATCACTTTAAATGCACACTTGAATATGCTGATGTCAGTAAATAAATTAAATAGAAATAAAGGAATCAAAAATTAAGGAAAAGCAACTGAAAAGTTCGTCAATAACTGTAGTTTACGCGTGCATTAGTTTTGCGGTCTCACTCTCGAAACATGCGCAAAACATTCACTCAGGCTAATCGTTACAACTCTGAACAAAACGATCAAGCATCGTGATTTGTTAAAAAACATTAAATGATTTGCTTAACTATTGTGCTAGTAAAACATTCAATAACGTACCTTTGTTCATCCAAAGAGTGAGTATGCAATGGATTATCCTTTCCGTGCTGTCTGAAGTGGGACCCGCCAATTCCTTTTTGCCGTGATATCCTTACACCGCCATACACACGAATTACTCCTCGCGTCCGTCTTTTCAGGAGTACTCGGCGGAATTTCGGAAGACCGCCCCCACCCGCCCCGACACACCCCTACGGTGTCTACATCTAGTAGGCAAATGGCGAACTACGTCATTAACTTTCAACACTAGTAGCGCCTCTGGGAACTGCGCGTTGAACTTCTTCCCAGTCAGATTTGAAACAGCCTACCACGTTTCCCCATTAGAGATGCCCTGGCCTGACCAGAACTAAGTTCGTAGGGGACGAGAAAAAAACTTCTTACAAAGACTCAAAAAAGACCCAGGATCGGTTTTATTGCCATTTCTCAGGTAGCAGGGAATTCCAAAGCAGCAGCATTGCACATACCATTACACGCATCCTGTCCTCAAAGGGATAAGCAGTTGACAAGAATGGGAGAGTTCAAAAGAACAAGGCTCAGGAAAAAGAATTTCGAATGGTCATAAAATGGTCCATTTGGATGTTAAAATGGAATGGAAGCACCATCTAACAAATCCAAAAACACATCCATGGAATCTGTAAGAACTGATGACCAAATGCGTGAATAATACAATGAGCAAAAAATGGAAAACATATGCGTGCTTCACCTGTGGCACTGCTCGGACCAAATGCATATATGCATGTGTAGCACTGACAGCACTTCTTTGACCAAACACACATATGCATGCCTAGCAGTGGAAGGGTTAACATATGCTCCCCACTGGAATTATTATTAAGCTTATTAGAGTTCAAGGAATCGAACCGACATATTTCCGGCACAAGGTCCTTGAGTTATTATTAGGGTTCTGTAATGCAAGAGCCATGATTAGGAGAGTAAGCAGTAACATACAAAACTTTCGTCATTTACTGTACGAAGAATCCACCATCTCATGTAAACTAAACTCAGCCAAATCTAACAGCACCGTTTATCAATACATGTCAGCCCAAAAGACATATCAGATCATTCACAACTCGTTGAAAAGAGGGCACTTGAGTTTCGGCTGATTCAAAACAAAAGACTGTCTATCAAAAGACCACAGGTGGCCCAGAAAAACCATCAAAGCCATAATGGTATTAATTGCTCAACAAAGTTATTATAATTAGAATGCATTAGCATTCAGCACATACAGTTTCCATTGGTATGTACAACATTGGAGAGTAGCCATTGATATTTTGGATTGATCAATTGAACATCCAGTAAAATTAAGTTCCTTGTTCCACTGAATGCCTACTGAGTGTCTTCTGTAGAGGGGAAATACACCTTGATAAATTCTGCTCACAACTTTAATGCAGAGTACCACTCATTGAAGCCCACAAACCATGATCCCAGTATTTGCATTTGACTCAGCTCAAAAATTAGATGAGGAAATTTCATGAATTTCCGTCTACCCTACCTACTAATCTACCCTACTGTCAGTGTGATATTTATGTTAATTCAAGTTTGGATATCAATAATTAATAAACAAGCAATTCAACATGAGAGCAAGTTACATCAAAACTTATTATACAAAGCATTCAACCACAAGTACCATCTTTTTAAAACACAATCATTTTTTTATCATGTAATAAACTAATAAGACCAATAAAAAGGAAATGGTTGTAGGCTTTACTTTGTGGAAGCTATCCATTACAGAAGAATAAAATAACTCTGTTCACTCCACTTGAGAGGATTTATCATCATAACCTGAAGATGTCACAGTATGGGTTGTGATAATAACTTGAATAACTCAATTGGAGTTAACAAAGTTAACTATTCTCGTAAATAATCCTAGTTTAACTGGCATTTTCTAACCGGCCAGTAAAAAAAAATAACAGCTGATTTTAATTAAGTACATATTTGCAAGTTTCAGATAAAATGTTTCTTGACATGATTTTAAACTTCCAGCTATGTACAATAGCGGTCAGTTCTCATAAGTTTTGTGAAGCAACTCTTTCCTAGAATTGGAATGTCACAAAAATATGGCTCTATAATCTTGGTCTGGTTTTAAAGCTCTTTGAGCAGCATTTCAAAGAAAATAAGTTCATGTAGTTGCGTAGCATCAAATTCTCGGTAATTAACACTTAATAAATATTGCATACTCTTAAGCCTCATATAATAATTAATTTTACGTCATCAAGGATGCAACATTTAAGAGCTGACTGGATATGTTCATATAGATATGCATCACAATGAAACCAAAAAATGTTGAAAATTTTGTCACTCATAAATGAGGAAAGCAAAGCAAGTAATGCCTTAAGTGAGAGCCGGAACCAAGAACTGAAGCAAAGAACCAAACCAAAATCCAAAGAAAGCAGGACTGGCCCACCACTAGAATTAATATTAATAAATTTATATATGAGGAAGCCAGAGGCTTCATTATGGTATGCTTGGAACATCTCTTTCCTCATTCACTTGTTAGGAAAAGAGAAACTAACATTCCTAGTTATAATTAACTTTGTTCATGAGCTTTCATTGATCAAAAAAAGATGTAATCTGAAGACATGGGGGCTTAGCACTTCTTTATCAACAACTTTGTTCATGAGCTTTCATTGATCAAAAAAAATGTAATCTGAGGACATGGGGGCTTAGCACTTCTTTATCAACAAGATGTATCATTTATATAGTCTTGCACATATTTCACCTGTAGCTGTTTTTATTCGAATTATTGGCACCAAACAAGATGTCTTAAAAGTAGTCACCCAGAAGGAGGATTCAAAAGTTTGGGGGGAGTAGCCACGACAGGAAAAAATGTAAGCATACACAGCCATTATTTTCTGAATGGGACCCAATCCAATCCATGAACCATCACAAAAGGGTAAAAACAAATGGAATTTTAACATTTAAAGTTCATCACTTTTGAATTCAACCATTTTCATAAATGTTTGCATCCATGCAAAGCACATAAAGCAGAAAATTACATTTTCCCTAATGTTACTACTTCAAAGGAAGAGATTTCGCAATAACCGATTTTTCCAAGTATTTTACAACAATCACTAGATCTCACGGGGGACAAAAATGAGACTCATAATGCAGTTTTTTTTAATACTCGGGAACCAGAATTGTGATTGCCTTAACACCTTTTGAGGACAATTTTTCTTGGATGGGATTTAAAAAAATACATCATTTTTTAAATAAAAAAATACAGACAATAGAAAAAATTGTCATTATTGGGACACTTAAATGCCTCATTAAATGTAGTTCAGATTACCTTTCTGTGAAGCATGCTTCTCAATCTTCTCTACATGGTCCCAACCCACAGCAGAGTTATCCTGGCGGTCAGATTGTACCCCAAATCGACCCCCAAACCCTTTGGAGTAGTCTGATGAGATAAGCATGAGGAAGGAATCATAAATTCATAGAAGCACAAACAAAAAAGAACCATGGTAGCCAAACATCAGGCAGAGAAAATAGGGAGAGAAACTTTACAAAATGATCATAATATTATTAACTAAGAATGTACCACTTGCAAATACACTCATAATCTTTACACTTCACGATAATGAACATAGAAATTAGAATGAGAAACTGCACAGTTTCTAAGCATTTATACAATTATACAGCTAATATACACACATGCATTTCATGCTAAAGCTCAGATATGGCAAATATACCCCACTTAGCGGCAGCGGGGAAAGGAATGATGCATTAGCATACTAACATATTGGCTTTCATATTATTGCTAAGGCAATTATATTGTAATAAATTCATGAGATTTCACCAGAAAAGCATTCCTTGCAGTATTCCATAAATAAATTACTATCCTTTGCTAACAGAAAAATTGTACTTAAAACTAATGAAAGTTGGCAATTTTCATTCAATTGGTCATTCCATCAGATTACGCCTGAAACGTTTCTTTTTATTTGTACTTAACAATTTTCTCATCTAAATTACAGATCAAAATATCTACTCCTTAGTCCACAGGCCTATGACCTCATCACACATTACTAAAAAGATCATTCCATAAATGAGATGACTGACATCAATGTTCCTAACATTAAGATCATGAAAAAACTTCCCTATCTATTGCAATCAAGATAATTGATCAGTCACATCAAAATCTCTTATTTGTAATATGTTTCACTTCCCAAATTCTGTAATTCCCCAAATATGAACCCCAATTATTATTGATGAGTCAAATCTGAAATCTATCGAATCTGAATCCCACAATTTAATCACGTTTTGCTATTGAATTTCGAATACCATATCATGAATCAGAATCCTGGAAAGGGGAAAAAAGGGAAAGGGTGACGGGGAAAGGAGGGAGAAACAGCAGATTCTGGCTTGGTGCGTGGCCTGACCTGGAGCTGTAATGTTCAGACGAAAGCCTCCTTGCTTGATCGTAAGCAGAGGAAAAATCATACGCAAAAATATCCCACATTTTAATTCAATTTCGAATTTTGAAATGAACTCTGAGATTTAATGAATGAAGAGCAGGCGACCTAATATGAATATAATCAAAACTGAAGCTTTCGCATAGTAGAGTGGAAAATTGAAAATCATTGATTTATAATGTTAGCATGTTAACGTTAGTAGTCGAAGTGTGAATGGAACTATCTCACCTTCACCGTTGGAATACGAGGCTTGTACAATATACTCTTGAAAAGAGGTACACATTTAGATGGACTCATCTAGAAGCCCTTCTTTAAGCTCCATCATCTTGGAAATAACCACGCACTAATAAGCAGAATCCAAGGGAGAATAATGATTGTTATTTCGCCAAATTAACGGGCATATCATTTTTTGTACAAAATACATAACATGCATCCATGGCATATCATCCACAAGAGAATCTTCTTTTAACTGTCTTAGCTCAAGATTAGTCCATATATTATGCCTGACATGGAGCATGAGAGGATGATGATCTTCCAACGAAAATATATTCCTCTAATTTCTATACCTGGTAAAAATGACCATGCCAGTTGCATACTCCCATGGTGTATGCATAAATCAATATTATTGCAATACAATTGCAATCAATAGTATTGCAATACATCGCTCACACCAGAATTACAAGATCTGTAGTTAAAAAATGACATAAGGAAATGCACTATGAAGCTTCATAGGCTTAGTCCAAACTGCGAAAATTTTGCAAAGATGCTTGATTGCCTAATCTCATTGAAATCAATCAATCAATCATTGAAAGAAACGAAAAGTTAGTTGTTTCAATTTAGATTTCCGTAAGGTTTGGATGGAGGTTGATTCTTCCAATTTTCGGGATTTCCACCGCGAAGAAATGAAGGACGTGGCGGAAATCCCAAAAATCGGAGGCATCAACCTCCGACAAGTTATTTGTCTTCAACTTTATGCACCCTGTTGGCATGAATAAGAATTTAAAAAAGCTTTCATAACTAATAACTTCGGAAATCATGCGAGTACATCACGAGAGTACAACATACCTTAAGGAAACAAAAAAATTGCTTCATTGCAATGCTCTTGAAAGATACTCGTTCATACAAAATTCAATATTACGAAGTGCCAATATTTCAGGTCTCGTCAACTTCGTAATTTCGAGTTTCTACTGTATTTTCAATACTTTTTATAACTGGTACCTAAGTATAAGTATGGAAAATGACAGAAAATGCCAACACATCAGCAATTGATCCTGTGTCCAAATCCAATACCAGGTTTTGATGTTAAGGCAGCACCAGCAATCAAACAAATAAGTCAAGAGTTTAAAATACACTAATTATACCACTAGAAAGAGGAAAAAGTTACAAGCCTGAATATTGTGAGAATGCTTTTCATGGATACTTGAATCATTTCTTTCAATTTTTGAAATAATAAATTAACCCAATTTTGCAACATGGGTGAGAAGAAAAATTCATACCTGTAACATTCCCTAGCCATAAAACTCCAGAGAGATTTTCAATTAAGTTATTAATTTCGTAATTCTATGAGTGTGAAAAAGGTTCTGGTTCCAATGAAGTAGCCAGCAATCTTCCCATTCTTCCCCGACTACTGTATCTATACCTCCATGCTCTTACTCAGCATAATCTCACTAACCAAATTGAAGTCAAGAGCAAATTCTATACATGGAGCTATCTACAATATATGGATTATCATCTATGAACTACTTCATTTACTCATGCTGATATATCATAGAACAAGTGGGTAGGACTTTTTAACTGTAAGCAGAAGTATGCTAAAGCAACCATGAATTGTTACCCTTTTGCGATGCATGCTTTTCAGTAGTTTCCACATGGTCCCAACCTACGGCAGAGCGATCCTGGCGATCTGACTGGACTCCAAATCGGCCTCCAAAGCCAATACTAGAGTCAGTTTGGGATGCATGCTTCTTAAGTGCCTCACGGTGATCCCAACTCAATGCACTCTTGTAAAACAATAATTGATGGTAAGATAAAACATCATGCACAACATACACACCACTGAAGCATCATGACTAACAAGAAAAATTGCTAAGTTTTTCTTAAAATTCACAGGATTGACATTAATGCAGAATCTTAAGGTATACTAATGAATCCTAGTTGTTACTGGAATTTTGCATTTAAGAAAGTGCAATCAGATGCCATTTGATAAGATTTGCAAGTTGAATACATGAAATTTGCAAGTTGAATACATGGATATAATTTCCACAAGCTGGGCAGTGATGATGTGAAAAAAAAACAGAAAATCCTGTAGTGTTCAGTTTGCAATGGTGGTACAGGTGGTAACCGAAACACTACTTTCAATGTGCCTTTTTGAGAAACGAACATAACACAAACAATTCATAAATACCAGCCCCTACCAACAACATTCAATACCTCAAGAGATTGGCAAACCATGCTTGGCAAAAAAGGCTCACCTCAAAGAAGACATATTTCACATTTCTCTAGGCCACATTGACGGTTCAATTAATCTGATGAATGCTGGACATAAAAAATAAATGGGGAAACAGTATGCTAGGTCTGGATCTATTAGTGGTAAATGGTGCTGAGGCCACTTGAATAAATGTGAGACATTCCACAGAGGAAAAATCATCTGCCTTGACCGGGACTTGAACCCGGATCCCTCAATTTCTGGCTGAGTGCATTAGCCAGTTACACTACCAAGGCATCCTCTTCTGCTGTGGATGTTCGTGGATTTCTCAGGACAAATTGATGCCTTGGTAGCTTAACAGGCTAAAGCACTTGGCCAGAAATTGAGAGATTTAGGTTTGAGTCCCGGTCAAGGAGTATGATTTTTCCTCTGTGGAATTTCAGACATTTGTGCATTGCCGGTGACCCCATAAAGTTATCCGTGGGTAATCCTGGTGTACTCACAATCGGCCACTTGAGTAAGTCTATCATAAAACTAAGCAGTGACAAGCAATCTCAAAGTACATATCCAGACCCAGCCTCAAGAAAGAGAGGTAGTAAACTAATGACAAAAGTGGGGATATGGCTTTTCTTCAATATAATTGAAGTTTGTTTCCCATTGAAATCTATCCACCCTCACAGTCTATTTCAAACTAGAGGAAAGTAAAAGTAATTCTCTCAAGACTTATCTACCCTCAATGATACCCCTAGTACAGTAGAGCCAGAAGTATTCTCATTAATAGCCCCCAGGGCATTATAGGATCCAGATGCAACTCACGGGCTTAAAATGCCATCGTCATAAAAAAACATGAATTTCATGTACACACTTAAGAAATTAGTACCTGGTCAACACGGTCAGTCTGCACACCATATTTTCCACCAAATCCAGTACTATAGTCCTTTTGTGATACATGCTTCTCAACTTGGGCAACATAATCATGTCCAACTGCCGACTGATCCATTCTAACATAAAGAGATTGAAATGTTACTATTACAAGACACTTTCTTTTCGTTCTTTAACTAGAAATTACTGAAAAATATGAACAACATAGACTATTAATATGTTATCATACATCCATATCAAAAGTATAGAAAATACTTAAAAGAACCAAGTGAAAATAGGCTAGAGAAAAGAGGTAAGTACAAAATTAACTATGAACATTCCCCTTTGCCGTAGTAATGGAACTGGGCACTAACCTCAGATGACATTCCACCCATTGTACATGGGAATTCATATGCTAATAATGATTGATTCGGGAGGAAAAGAGACTTTTTATCTATCTTATAGCAGTTTGACCTGCCATAGCCCAGCACCAGGGTCAAAGTTCAGCTGATTCAATATGTGGTACTTTTCTATGCAAAAAAGAAGTCCATATGGTATTTATGCCATTTGAGAACTGGTCTGGCGTGAAAATTAAAATCTTTTGGGCTAGGGATGTGCGAACATTTTCAACTAGAGACACATCCAAGTCTATCATTGCCATAAATATCCCATTACAAGTAGAGTTTTAAAGAGAAAATAAAATCCTTCAAGTCCTGTTTAGCACAAGATTAATTTTCTAATTTTCATCAATTTAACAACCAGAACAAAAGACTCAATTTTGATAGATGAAGTTCCTGAAACGAAGCTTAAGACTTAACTATAGTGAGAAACAATAAATATAAATAAATTTGGCACTTTTTAAGAAGCAAACTGACTATCACTTTTCTACGTCATATTAACTCTATACAGCATGAAATCATAAGAAAATAAACAACCACTACAGTACTTTTGTAGCACACCTTAACACTGCATGCAAAGAATGAACTTTCAGTGAAACACAAGAAAATTATTTCTTCGATGCAACCAAATCTTTGAGAAATTATAAGAAAAATCAAAGAGTCAGTGAAACATGAATTAGCATCAGAAATAAACTTCCTTTCATTTCAAAACATCTCTAAGTTGAAATAAATTCTAAATTTCAATGCAGGAAAACAAGTTACTCTATATGTTCAGGCAGGGTATTTCGTAACATTGTCATAACTGTAGTAACATTTCTCTGAATCTCTGAATCCAATGCACAGACATTGTTGCAGTCTATTCCAAGCCAAGGAAAAACTGCTACCGTTGGGCATGGTAGCACTACAGAAAGAACTTGAAAAAGAGGATTTAGGGTCACTTAGATATTTTTTCTTTTCAATATTAGAAAAATTGTCATCTGCCACATTATTCTTGAGCTTATTTTGCGTGTCATTTCTTACTCTACCAACCTATCTCATATCCATACCAACTCCGCAACTATCTTGAGACTGCTCTCTACCAATTATGCATTTCTCAGTGATATGAAAAGGGTATTAATCAGTTATTTCTTTAGTTATAAAGACACTATTGACCATAAATTTGTTCCGAACATTAGCTATAAAGACACTATTTACCATAAATTTGTTCCGAACATTATTATTTAAAACTGCACATAGTTACCTCTAAGGTATAAATAACACCCCTTTCTTAAATACTTTATGAGAGACACTTAGAAGAAAAACAGCCCCACTAAACACTAAAAAATAACCCCAATATTTGTAGGTCCTAAGTCATAAAACGTGGTGAGCACTTACATAAATTGTTAAAATCATTAGCCAATATATTGGATAATTTCCTTCTTTCCATGAAACATGCACAGAAGAGGGTACTAAATGTATCAATTCAGGAATGCTAAGACAAGGGACCCCCCCTCCCCACTTTCCTTTGCACAGGGCTTCTCAATCCCTAATGACAAGTAAGAGCAAAAAAAATCCAACCAAATCAGGACAGAGAAAGGTTCCAATAACACAAGCATTTCATCATGCTTCTCAACTGTGAGACCAAGCTTTACAGCATACTTTCAATAAAATGGAATAAGATAAATTACACTTGACACATACATAACAATTACTAATAATTCTTGTTAGTAAATGAATGAGCTTTTCTTTCAAATAATTTGAAAGTGCAGAGTAAATGGTCTTACCTGTCCTTTTGAATACCAAATTTTCCGCCATACCCAAAAGCACCACCAGGATCTTCCTCTAACTGCTTTTTTCTCTTCTGAGCATCGGATTCTGTTGTCTCCTGTCTTAATTTATTCATGTCAATGGCACCACCTGAGCGACCAGATCCTTCAACCTAAATGATTAACATTTAATTGCATATAAATTAGTAATCAGAAATTTATCTCCCAATCCCCAAGAATTTCAATGACCTTTCACCTCTCACAAAAGATTCAATACATTTTAAAAATCAAACTAGAACTAACACAGCTTCTTTTCAATCTAGAAATTAAAAAAGAAATTCCTAAAGCACTCAAAACATGACCTAAAAAATATTTTACGAATATTTAAAGAACGGAACTGATTTAAAATTCAATAACAACTTCTCAACACCAAGATTGTGACATGAAGGATACTTTCAATATTCATTTTTGGTAAAACACGGGAGAATGCAATTATTTCATCACATTAGTAAAAGAAACAAATCAGATGAATGAAAGGAAAGCACAATTGTTAAAATGAAGATAAAATTCAAATGCAATACCTTCTCTTCATTTAATTAGCATTTAGAATTTACTATGCAATTTTATACATTATGAGATTTGCATCAAATTTTAAGGGTACGAAATCAGTTTTGAACATTAGCACATACACTTAACAGTAACATAATCACAAACCCCTCGATTAAAATTTTGATGAGGACAAAGGAAAAGAGAGTAAATCACAGGCAAATATAAATCAAGGGAAATCTTTATTTACAGGATGCAAATGGATACAAAATCATAAACGAATGTTTCATAATTTAATTTAATTTGAATATAATATACCTTAAAAACTAGAGGTTGTAACTATCAGATGCAATGGACAAGGAAAACTAATAATCTATTTTTTTGGAATTTCAAGTTAACAGGATTTGCAGGGCACTGATCCAATAAAATGTTTCTTGCACCATTGAATTTTTAACAACTTTGAGAATCAATATCTTGGGAACTAAGCATTACTTAGGCCTCTGGTTTTTTGCATTGGGCAAGATCCATCGTCCTCTATCACCTCAATTTTCTTTTTAAATCGGAAAGTTCTCCATTACTTGTGTAAGCTCATGTAAAGCAGCGTACGCGGGAACTAATGGAAATCACTTTTCCTTCGACAACTTTACAACACTGAGACAGCCAATGGAAACCGGGAATAATCATTCTGTGTATGAATAGATATCGATTTCACGCATCTCATAAATAAGAATACTAATAAGGTTCACGCTTGCGAGATCATCTAGGAGTTATAAAAGAGACGAGTTTGCTCTGCCCTACAGCCAGTCAAGGTTACGAAGTCATAGTCAATTATGTAGAGATGCTTAACATTTTTTTTTAGAGCTTTGGACCCTTAAAAAAAAATTTTTCTTGATTGAAATTTAAGAAAAGTTATGATGAAATATTTATTAGTTGGGACACAAAATGCTATTATTCTCCAGATCAAATTCACATACAATAAAAAGTTTTTCCATGTGTTAGAAATAGCTGTGGATGAGCATCATTTTAATAGGCCTCAAACTACTTCCGAGAAATATCATACAGTAGAATTATCAGTTTGGCGTATATCTGTGCGCCGATGGAAAAACTATCGGCGGCAAACGCCGGCTGGAAATAGGGCGGCGTTCAGCAGCGTGACGAGCTGTTGATTTTTACCGGTGGCATAATTCATCAGCCATATTGTATCATAGCACATTACCATATTATGATATAAAGTATCATGTATTTCTCATTAATAAATGTATCCATATATATTTATTAATTTATATGGCATATATTATATTAATATATGTTAATGTCATGTAATAATGTAGTTGATTTTATTTCTACTTACGTTTGTGAGAAATGTCTTATCAATATAAGCGTTTAAGCAAATATCACATTGAAAAAATTTAAGAACACCTAATATTTCACCCATACTTTTCTACACGACCAGTCCCAAATGCAAATATATTGTTGTTAACAATTGTGTCCATTTCACAGCTAAACTTTCATTAATATTTTTTCAATTATGATGAAATAGCACTCCCACCATTATGTTCCTATTTTTCTCATTTGCTACGATCATCTGTGTATCTATGTGAAAGAGAGACGAAGAGGGAGGGGTATCAGAGAGAGGGGAAGGGAGTGTCACTTTTCCCATTATTACTTGAAAGCCCGGCCTTGAATATGTTGGCCCCCCTTGTCCTCCTTCTTGAGTTCCGCAAATCAGAATAACGTGTTATTTCCTTCATCCTCCATTTATTGAAGGAGACCTCTACCCCTCAACACCAATCGTTCCCATTGTACCCAAAAACTCTTTGCATCTGGGCCGAGATCACTATTCTCCCTCTCAGGTAGTCGCAGAAACTATTTTGTAACCCACCCATCATTCACGCTTCTAAACTCTTTCAGCAAGGTCCATCACATGTACTTTAGCACTCGGTTCATCCACAGAGGAACATCCTTCATGCTTTCGGTTTAATATCCATCCGATAATATATCACCGCCTAACCCAAGCCGGGATATTCCAGTCGGTGAGAGGGGAGTGCGGAGTGGACGCTATAGTAAAAAATCTCGGAGAACTTTGGCTGAAAATATTAATCGGTATACCAACCCTGCAAAAATATGCAACATACTAGGTACTTGAATCGATGTGCCAATATTTATGAATATGGAGAGACTGAGTTTAAGTTCTCTTTTGGTACGTTATAGTTCCAACTTACACTTTGACAAAAATTTTAAAATCACTTATAGAAAGAGGTAATATTTTTCTTGTTTCAAGCTCTGCAGGAGGAAAGCATTTTCATATATCACCACTTGGATTCCCCTGGCTCAACCATTCAATATATTCTTTCCAAAAATACTTAAAAGAGTTCTTTAAATTTTTCTTTTACAATTGCATTGGGGGAGGCACGGCCCCAGGAGGTCGTCATCTCACCAAATCCTTGCACAGGTAATTTCCTTCATTTGAGTAAACATTCTTAGTTGTGGGGAATGGAATGTGGAAAATTAATAACTCATGAATTGATGGGTATGAAACATTAAGATTCATATCAGTGAGAATTGTATTTTATCAAGGAAACTGAAATATGTTAGAAAGTAGGGGAAGGATATCTTTTTTAATGATTTGACATTGTGGGTGTCCACATAAAATAAAACATTTAAATTGTGACATCAGTATTTATTCAAGTATTGTTAAAATAGTAGATGCAATTTCCATTCATAAAATGGCTTTTTCTCATTCAATGATAAACTGAAGAGTCAGGGTGAAACCGGATGGATGTACCTAAATGGACCCTGATGAATGCAATGAGAGCTTTAGACACTGCCTGGAAATCAGTTAAACCCCTTACAGTAGCAAACTGTTGGAATGTTGCAGGTTTTAGTCGTTCCTCAGTTGATGAGTTACAGTCTGAGGTAACTTCTGATTGTTCTCTTTTTATCAATCTGTACTTCCTTGCTGTAATCAACTTATGTTTAATCATAGAGAGGAGGGTGAGCAAGTGTCCCGAAGTACACTAATGGCATTTCCTATTTTAATCAAGTTGTAATAGTTGTAAATTATACACAACACACACCAGTATTTAGTGGAATAACTTTTCAAATAATACATATACCTGAACTATACAACTGCAGAAATGTTTAGTTCTAAAACTGTCCAATAGGGAGAAGATGAAATACTCAGGTGCCAGAGAATGGGCCTATTCAGTGACTTCAAAGAGTATCTGAATAAAAAAATAAAATTGGGGACACAAACAATGATATGCAAGCTGAAGACTTTTTAGATATCGATGATGGTGCCATGACCAGTGATATGCATGTAGAAAATGAAACACTGAAAGACATTAATAGACCTGGACCGAGCCATGAAGCTGGTGACAGTGATGATGGAGATGATGAGAATGACATACCATAAAACCCCCGAAGCAAAAAGACCTGCAAATGGCTATGTGTACACACTAAGACTTCTATTCACCAAAGAAGTTGAAGAGGATTTTTTGTGTCATTTAAAAAGTAATGAGGAAACAATGAAAAAATCTTCAGACAAGGCTGAAGTCCAGAAAAAAATAACCAGTTATTTCAAAAAAGACTAGACTTTCCCATTCTTCAAGTGAATTTTTTTAACTTTTTTATTTTATGCATCTTCAAAAATAGAATCGTTACCATTATGTGTGTATGCAAAAACTTTCAATTAGTAAGACAAAGAAAAACATTTAATTTTCAGTTTCAGCCTATGATTCACTAAAATGTATTAACCTAAAATTGCAGGCCTCAAAATTGATACCATTGCAAAATTTTTAAGAGTAACTTATTGTTACATAACTTGTTATTACATAAAGGCCTATTTCACACCCCCATGCATTTATGTAATAATGAGATTCTAGGGTAGCAACATGCTTTACAGCCGAGGATGTAGAGTGATCTTTACAAGAGCCAAATTGGGAAGTTGAAAATAGATTGTTAATTTGAAAGTGATAATAATGCTGAATTTTAATGACCTTCTCGATTATTTTACCAAAAACTGGTAAAATGGAAATTGGGCAGTAGTTGGTGGGTAAGTTCAGTCACCTTTTTTACGGATAGGAATTATTTTTTAGACTTTCAATGCTATTGGGAAGGAGCCTGACTGAAGATGGGAGTTGCATATTGTAGCACGGGGTTCACTGAGAACATCTGCTAATTCTTTGATTAGATTGGAGGATAATCCATAAATTTCAGTACAATTAGATCTTTTGAGACTATTGATGATTTTATAATAGTCATGGGAAGTAACCCAGCGCCATTTGAAAGTGGGAGCTACTACATCAAGTTTACTGAGAAGGTCAGTAGCTGTATCAGATGGGCTGTTGATGCTAGAGATGATATGATTGATAACGATGTTAGTGAATTTTTTATCATTGTTTAATTGATCATTTATTTCCTGTAAAACTTCATACATGGCTGTTATTGTTGATTTGTTTTTGCGATAGCCATGTTGGTTTTTGGAAAGTAATGAAAATTTCTCTAAAAATTTAATTAATCTCTTATGAATGATTTTTTCAAACATTTTGGAGATTATTGGCAGAAGTGAAATGGGTCTATAATTATTTATGTCTTTGGTGTTGCCTTTTTTATGCATGGGAATAATTTTACTTATTTTTAATTTTTTTGGAAAGATGCCATTTTCGTAACATTTATTGAATATGTGCACTAAGGGTTTGACTATATTTTTTGCTACTACTTTTACTATTCTTGAATTAATATCATATACATATCATTACTTTGAGAGTTTTTTAAACTGTTTATGATACGAAGTACTTCATTTTCTGTTATTTCTTCTAAGAATATGGAATTAGGGGCAGGCATGTTTGAACTATTTATATCTCTGATTGCTGTTCCAGAAATTGTTTTAAGATTTTTGATGTGGTTCATGAAATAGGAATTAAAATTTTCTGCAATTTAATGTGGATTATTGGTTAGTCCATTATATTCTATTTCATCGAGGTAAGTTCGGGACTGTCAAAGGAAGAAGTAAGGGAATTGTGAATTTATTTTAAATCCGATCGGAGTCTTTGATGGGAAAGATTACAAATGGAAAGGGAAGATAGCATCTCATTCGAAGATGTATCGCGAAACTTTGGAATTCTCTATTTAACTATTTTATCAAAGAAAGTTGGGACACAGTTAAGGGTGGCGAGAATTGAGGCTGCTGACATAGACCATATTGGGGAGCAATAAGTTAGTATCGGAAGAACAATGGATGAGAAGTAGGACTGTAGTGCGGGAATATTTGATATATCTGTGAACCGATATAAAAGACCTAATAGAGACATGGCCTTTGATTTAATCGCCTGTATATGGTCAATGAAAAAAAGCTTGTGGTCAACTATTATTCCCAAATCAATTGTGGCATTAATCAAATACATGTGTACCGGGTCAGTCTCCTTCACCACATTTACTTCATTTCTGTGTTTCTTGCTACTAGCACTGCTTTCTCCTCGATAACGTCCTCATGATCACTGATTAGTGGCCATTCTGCACACCTGTGCACCACTCGGAGTGAGCAAACACTACTTCATGATCAGCCAATCACTGAGCGAATTAGAATCATTTGTAGAAGGTAGAAAATGAAAGCAAATGACTACATATTTAGTTGATGAACTGCTCAGGTTTAAGAAGGGATAAGCAACCCATAACTCAGTAGCAGAGAACGAACACTCATAGAATGGAACCTTAGACAAAACATGGAAGATACAAAGGAAATAGGAGTAGATTGCAGGGATATTTCAACAGGCAACTCACCCATCATCATTGGGAATTGTGGAATTTTAGATTTTTCCAGGAAAGACATTTGGATCCCATGATCCCGGAGGAATAAGTGTGACTCACTTGGCGAAACAATGGAAGTCAAGGAGAATCTTCCCCGGTGGAAAGCCCTCGAACTTTTCATTGATTGCATACAACTAAGTCTGTAACTTTACAGAAGTTTCTCCACCTTAAGTGCTCTCCTTCCTAGATTTACAAGTGCGACAAGGTCTCAAAGACCAGAGTCTCAGGGTCAAAGAGAGCTGGCCACCTCAAGATTTTCTGTATTTAACTGTGATATGGTGGGGTGGGTCCCACTGAAAACTGAATTCTTCCCATACCTCAGTGTGAATTCAGAAAGTATACAGATCGAGAAACGATCAGGAGAAAATACGGAGGGTCACTTTGAAATGAATTTTGCTATTTGAAGAAAGAAATTTACAGAGTGACAATAAAATCACGTCCATCAAATAAAATGACGTTTGACAGAATACGAAGAGGAATTTTTGGGGAAGATCAAAGGAGGATCAGGTCAAACTGGCTTTCCATACTGTGGGCGGGGTTTAAATCTCTAGAGTGACGAAT
The DNA here is from genome assembly GCA_963169105.1 of Ceriagrion tenellum. NCBI lineage: Eukaryota > Metazoa > Arthropoda > Insecta > Odonata > Coenagrionidae > Ceriagrion > Ceriagrion tenellum. Next base: position 24,886,790 of record OY720632.1, read on the forward strand.
ATTTTACTCCGCGGAAACCCAAGGCCTAATTGGATAGAAGTGAGTATTTCAAGCGTGCACTCCGTCGGTTTTAAGTGTGGAAAACCAGAGCGGTCACCATCAAGAGCGGGGTAATGTTCACTGCGGCTATCCACCCATTCCCTGCTCGCCTAAAAATGCTTTTCTGATCGCCCAATAAACTCCTACCCTTCACCATACAATGGACCATGGTTGTCGGTCGCCTCCAACAACAACCAACCAGCATACTCGAAAGATAATAGTTACATGTTGGCGGTGCTTTATATTCCTATCACGCCTCTTCACTTGGTTATACGTCATAGAAGTAGGCATCAAAAAAAGGATCATTTTCATTCTATGGCAGCCTTAGGGCAATATTCCTTAAGGAGCAAATATTCAAATTTAGGGGTGAAATCAGTGCCACTCAAATTCTGCAATTCCATTCACATGGGACAAAAATTGATGAGTTAAATAAATCCAGGATTTGGCAACACTCACTGTGCGAGATCCCCATCTAGCTTCTTCTTCTGTGACATCATTAACAAAGTCTGGGTCAGTTTCCCAGTCATCATCACCACCTTCAGAATTTGGGTTAGCCGCAGGAGCAGGAACCACTCCAGCACTTGCCTTCCACATGTTGTTTCAATTCTAGTAGAACTATACAAGTAGAGCTAGACACAAAAGGAAAAATAAAGAGATGATGGAATTAATCCCCCATACCCACATTCACCAGGACGAGAATTACTGAACTTGACCCTATAACACAGTTTTCAAGGCACAATTAGAGCAGGACAAAAGCAAATATGTAGGTACAATTCATACGCAAATACTAAACCATGGCAAAATGAGTCATAACATGGAATATAAGAGTACATGGCAGAGAAGAGAGAGCCCAATATCTACAACTCAACTTTACCGAGGCAAGAAACTAACGAAAACTACAATCCAATCGTTTCAAATAATACAAAAAGGCGCGGCACAAAAATCTGACTTACTCACGGTAGAATACTACCAGATATATAGGTAACGAAGGGCTATAAGCCTTCGACCGCAATCATAGCGTATTCTTCGACTGATAAGTTATGCTGACGACAGAACCACTCCTCCCCTGCTGATTCAACCGGACACCGCAAGTTTCTATCACATTGACACAGATGTTCAACGTAAAAAGGGTTGCATATCACCTAAGCGTACGGTACTACCACAACAACGGTGAATAATCGACACTTGGGATATTTGGATCGCGTAAGCAATCTTCAAATGTGCCTCGGCTTTTTCCCTGGGATATAGAGACTTGTATTATACCCACAAAATAAATGCATGATAATTTCATTCACGGTTAAGAAGGGTCTTTGAGTTCGCAAGAGTAGCGCTCCCTCCCGCCTACTTTTTACCGGATTTTTTTAATATCCTGAAATTATCCCGAGAAGGTCTCGCGACTCGTCGTCTTCCATGGTCTCGCGTTTCTCTTTCTGAGGATCCTTCGAGAAAAAAATAGATGTGAGAATTGATATTATTGCTCTTGCGAAGATTTCTACGTTAAAATCGCCTAAATAACAAAAGAAAATACTCTAGTTCAAGCGCGAAAATCTGATAAATATTTTTCTATTTAACCATAGTATCGACTAATGTAATTGCTGTGAATCGAATCTGCTGTTAGCATTAAAATGTATCATTATTTTATTTCAAATGCAAGAAGCCTATATTTTAGTTTTATTGAAAGTTTTTTCAAATATTAGCGCGAGCGTTTTCAAAAGGAAACTTTCCAAACTAACATTTTGGAGGTAAATATGTAACCGGTGTAAAAGTGAAAAACATTTTTCAACCCCTGAAAATTAGTGGTTTTCAACGAAATATATATGGAGGGAAGCGCATAGAACGGGAGGTTTTTCAGCGAAAAAAAGAAGTAAGAAAAGGGCGGAAATACGGTTTTAACAGGTAAATTAATATGGGAGGTGATGCTTTCGGCGGCCATTTTGAGTATTTTCCGGAGAATTTCATGAGGTAGCGCAGTGATCAAGTAAATACAACATCTCACATATAGTATGGGGAAATGGCAAATTAGCGGGAAAATTTTCAAATCCCACCCCTAGAATAGAAGCTTACGGGTGCTAACGGGCCTGTGGAGTGCTGGGGTGGGACTGAACGCGACGTAATTTTAAGGGTAAAAATAGGAGGAAGAGGCATGCAGGAACGTATATTCTCTAGAAAAAAATCTCGCTGGAGACGGTAGGTAATTATAAGGGTAAATGTAGGAGGAGGAGGCATGTAGAAACGTATTTTTCTAGAAAAAAATCTCCCTGGAGACGATAGGTGATTGTAAGGGAAAAAATAGGAGGTGGAGGCATATATAAACGTAAATTTCAAATAAAATATCTCCCTAGAGATGGTTGGTGAATTTAAGGGTAAAAAATAGTAGGTAGAGGCATGTAGAAACGTCTCCAGAAAACATCTCCCTCAGGACGGTTGGTGATTTTAAGGGGAAATGTAAGACCTGAAACCATGTGAAGACGTTTATTTCCTCTAAAAAAATCTCTCTGGAGACAATTGAAAATAGGGAGAAAGCGGATTAGAGAACGTGGGGAAATAGCGGAAAAAACATAGAAAATGCGAAAGAGCGGATTGAAAAAATGCAGGAAAAGGCGTAATATGGGTGAAGGAGAAGTGGGAAATGGAGAAAGGCGACTTTAAAGTGACAAAAATTACATGTACAGCTTCGGAAATGGGCATTTCGAGGTCGCGTACCGTCCCACCCCAGCACCCGTTTCTCTCCAGAGGCCCGCAAGCTTGGAGAGTGGGGTGGGTGTATGATATGGAAGAGGTGAAATAAGTGTTGTCCCTCTGGTGGAAACGTTGGAAACACAAAAATAAGGCGTCGTTGCTCAAGGGTAAAAACTTGAGAATTGGTGACTTTTGAGGTAAAATTTCGGATAAAGTACTACTGATGCGTTGAAGAATGTTATATATTAAAAAATCCGGATTCTTTATCTTCTAAATGAGGTATAAAGTAGCCATGTACAGTGTCTGAATCGCCGGTGATGAGACATTGAAAAAGGAACCGTCAGTAACATATCTACCAATTTTGGAATCCACGGGTTATCATGAAAATTTATAGGAGCCCTCAGCATCGGACAATACGACCAATCTGAAACTGAAGAAACTTTTCAGAAAGCACAGAAAACAGTGCCCTTCCAGCTAGTTAGAGCGGAGTAGTTTCAAAACTCACGTATAATAAATATATTTCTATTGTCCGTGTCAGAGCTCTACATCGTTGCTCTGACACGGACTGTATAAAATATTTTTATTATACGTGGTAATACGACTGTGGGCCTTCCCGTGGTTCACACCTTGTCGTGGTGTCGTGGCACATTGCAATAAACTTCGATCATGTAAATGAACGCATATGCATACCAAGAGTGAGGGCAAGATTCTTTAATATTTCATTGATTTATGTGTCCGCGCATACAGAGGAGGCTCCAGAAGAGGATAAGGAGAGTTTTTTTATGGAAAGCTGAAAGAGGTGTATGATGGAATCCCAAGACATGATGTTAAATTAGTGCTCGGAGACTTGAACGTTAAAATCGGGAAGGAGGAACACTTTAAGGAAGTAAGTGTTAAAGAGAGCTTACATGAAGTGTCAAATGACAATGGGTTGAGGTTGTTAAATTATGCAACCGCTAATAATATGGTGGTACTAAGTACGTGGCTTTAAAGGAAAAATATAAAGAAAGCAACCTGGAGATCTCCGGATGGGAAGGTAGAGAATCAAATTGATCATGTGTTAGTGGAAAGGAGACACGCATCTGACCTAATGGCAGTAGAATCTTGCAGAGGGGCTGATGAAAAGAGTGATCATTAATTAGTTCATATCAAATACAGGCAAAGGATTGCAGTGATATCGCAAACAAAGCGAGCAAAGCAAAGGAAATATGAAGTTGATAAGTTTATGCCAGAAGAGGTGAAAAATAAATATAAAGAAAGAATAAATGAGCACTTACAACTGGAGGAACGGTTAGCGACAGGAAAGGGTGTGGAAGAAAAGTGGAGGGTGTTGAGACAAGCGCTGACAAGATCTGCGACGGAGGTAGTCGGAGTGAGTAAAAGAAGGAAACGAGAGGAATGGTTCGATGGAGAATGTGAGCAAGTCATAGCTGAAAGAAATGAAGTAAGGAACAAAATGCTACAGAAGAATACACGGAGAGCCGCAGAAGAATACCAGGACAAAAGAAGAGCGGCAGACAGAGTGTGCAGGAAAAAAGAAAGGAATGCCAGAGAAAAATTCTAGAAGAAATGGAAAATGCAAGAGGAGGTGGTGAGGTCAGAGAATTTTACCAGAAGGTGAAATATGAAAGGAAATTTTTCCAACCTAGAGTAATATATTACAAAGATAAAGAGGGAAATTTAATTGGATATGGGAAAGGTATACTAAGGAGGTGGAAAGAGCACTTTCAGGAATTGCTCAATCAGGATTTAGTTGGGGTAGAGGGGACTGAGGATGAAAAAACAACCAACAGGAATGAAGAAGAGGAAGAAAATATAGAAGAACCAACGCTTGCAGAGGTCAGAAATGCCATTAAGGAATTTCGTAACAACCAGGCCCCAGGAATGGATGGAGTAACAGCTGAATTGCTTAAAAATGGAGGCGATCGAGTTACTGACTTCCAAAATACATGAGCTAATTGTGGAGGTATGGAAATCGGAGGAGATGCCGGAGGAATGGACACTACAGGTGTCATATGTCCTATACACAAAAAGAAAGATAAAGCTGTGTGTGGAAATTATAGAGGAATCACACAGCTGAGTGTAGGGTATAAAGTGTTGGCCAAGGTCCTGGCGAAAAGATAGAGACAAACAGTGGAAAATCTACTGGGAGAATATCAAGGAGGATTCCGTCAGGGAAGAACAACTAAAGATCAGATTTTTACCCTAGGGCAAATTCTAGATAAGTCGTATGAGTTTAATGTGGTTGTTTTATCAGATGTACATAGATTTTAAGCAAGCGTATGACCCAGTGTTTCGAGGAAAGCTTATGGAAGCCCTGAAGGATTTTGGCATCTCAAACAAAATAAGAAGTTTCCAAACATTGCATGTAACAAATGATGTGGTACGAAGTCACTCGCACGGGTGCATATACACCAGGGTTGAAATTCGCTAGGAAAAAATCATTCGACTTGACGGCTTGGTGGTGTAACTGGCTAACACACCTGACCGGCGATTGGGAGATCCGGGTTCGAATCCCATGGGACATTTATTACTCCACTCTTGAAATGAATACTAAAAAATTGCTCTATTTCAGAAGAATTTGTGTTGATGCTATTGCCTGTTTGCTGTCTACTGTATATATTTGTCTCATTTGCGATATTTGCTATCATATCATCAAAAAAAATATTTTGAAGTATTCCACTGGAGACATCCCCAACAGAACAGTTTCATAACGTTACGTAGAAATTAGGTAGTCTAGGTAGACGCAGGGAACGCGGTGAGCAGCGTCGCCGGTATATCGCCGGTATTCATCGATGCTACGTAGCTGGGCTACATGCGAAGTCTTGGTGTCTCATTTTATGAGCTGAAATTGAATTAAATATGTCCAATTACATGAAAAACGAGTTTTGGAGGCTGATAAGGACCTGCAGAGGCACGTAAAATTAAAAATTGAAGGTGCCATCGAGTTATGTATATTCTACGTCGAAGGTACGCAGCCACGCTACACTGAGAAATGCTCATGAAATGCTATTTTCAACTAATATTTCATCCGAAAAAGTTGCAAAATAGACAAAAATATAATTATCCGAAGACAGTAATGTTGTAGCGGATTAACATCATACATAGGGGCTGATAATACCACATCGATGTTCTACCTAACAACTACGTATCCGCTACGTAACCTTGTTGCCCAATAAAAACACTAATTTTCAGCACAATTTCTGCAACCTCTCCTCTTATCCCTTCGCAAAATGTAGGAGATGTACTACTAAGACGATTGCCCGTCGAGAGGATTAATGCCGATGACATTACATGGGTTACGTATCCGCTACGCAATCTAGGGGACCATTTGCTGCTCACCGTTACTTAGCCAATATACGTAACTGAACTCTAAAATCTACGTAACATCCACGTAGTTGCTACGTAATGTTCTATTGGGGATTTCTTCAGGAGATTCTGAGAAAAAAACGCTACACTCTGCAATAACGTTTTAAAAAACCAAGATCACTACATTTCCATTTTACTACTGCCTTCGATTTTTTATTCTGTAACATATCCAACCTTTGTGCTAATGGAACATCATCTAGATCAGCGTCGCCGTCATTTGGAGCACCTACGGTACTTTCAGTGATATTATCCAAATCAGGATCAAAAACATATTCCGTTGGATGAATACTGGAAGGATTTTCGCTAACAGTAGCAGAGCTCTCAATTCTGCCTTGCCCGAAATTCCACAACATGATTTTCAAGTTCTTCATCATCTGAAAATTCATGTAGTTCATCGTCATCAGAGACATCGCCTTTGAGTAAAATATCTCTAATTTCATCTCTTGATAATCTGGGCATCTGTAAATTTTTTCAGTTTTATTAATTTACCAACAATACTTGCACACCAATCTATTTATACATATTTCATACTGTGTAAATGTCGACGTGCTGTGTGGTTAGGTTTAGTCACTATCTGGGTCCACATGGAACCCAATACGTGCAACCACTCAGCACTAAGATTAACTTAAGAATTTAAATGCTAAATGGTGATTCATGAACTAAAAGGCTTATGCTAAAAGAAGATATTTTTTCAAATTAGAAAATTCTAGGGTATACCTTGGATTTACTGCAGAGAAGCAGGCAAAACACAAGCCACGGCGAGCAAAGCACATGTAGTTCGAAACCCAATATCACGGTGCTGCATTTGAGCAAAGTCCGAATTAAGCTGCCACCCATAGGATGGCTATAGTACTAAAAGCATAATGGTGCCAATCGGAACCAATGGTATTTCGTGAACGTCTGGAAAATACCAGCTTTTTGTAATTGGTCCATATGGATCCATTGGGCTGGAAAGGGTTAACGAGGAAAAAAAACAAATGCATGGTGTTGTCCAAAAAACAAGTGGAAAGAGGAGAAGACAGAGATTAAATATTCAACCAAATAGATATAGTAGAGCACTTTAAATATTTGGGGACAATAGTTACAAATGATAACTCTATTGCAAAAGAGATTGGAGCGAGAATTGCTGCAGGAAATCGAGCATACTAGCCCTTACAAAAAGTATTCAAAGCAAAAATCGTTAGTAGAAATACAAAGCAAAGAATCTATAAAACTGTCATCAAGCCAATAGTCACCTATGGTTCGGAGGAAGGGACGTTGACGGTGAGAGAAGAGAATTTGTTACAGAGGTGGGAAAGAAAAATTCTTCGGAAGATATATGGACCAGTCAATGAAGAAGGACAGTGGAGGGTCAGAAGGAATGACGAATTGCAGCAGCTATATGGGGAAGATGGAATATTAACAGAGATTAAGAAATCGAGAATTAGATGGGCAGGGCATGCACAAAGAATGGGTGGGGAAAGAGTAGTGAAAAAAGTTTTAGAAGGTAAACCAGAAGAAAGAAGAAGTAGAGGAAGACCTAGGAAAATATGGGTGGAGGATGTAGAAGAGGATTGTAGGAAGCTGGGGGTCCAGAGGTGGAGAAAGGTCGCGGAAGACAAAGAAGAATGGAGCCCCACATGGGCTGTCGCGCCGATGATGATGATAAATACGACTGTGGTAATCTAGTGTCTGCTACAAGTGCACTAGGGGCACTCTATTACCAAAGGTTGGTCAAGTTTCCGACGATTTTCTATTGGCTAGGGCTGTTTCCGCTCTGAGCGAAAGCGACTGGACGCCGTTGATAGTGCAAAACGGCTGAGTAACAGCAGTAAACGGTAGAAGGCAACAGTTTCCTTATTCGGCACTATTGTGAAGGAATGTTGGTTTGCCGAATTTATGAACTTGAAAACTCATGAATCCATTTAAGCGTTTGAAATGACTTTTCCCTTGATATTTCGTATCTTAAAGCTGTTTGAAATGACGTCCACGTGACACTGCCCGTTGTTACCTCATATTGGAATCATTTGGTGAATTAGAATTGGTTATCCTGATAGTTTTGATTGCTTAGTTTCCTTGAACTCTGACTGTTTTATTCTATATTCACTATTCTTTTAAAGTGGAAATGGAACGGCGTGGTCAGGCCGCAGATGTGATTTGCAACCGTTTTCCCCGGGTTCTAATTATATTAATAGTAATTAATTAATAATAAGCCTTATAGTAATATTTTCCTTTGCTAAATAATGACGATAATATGTTTGGTAATCTTGTGTTAATTATAATGTGTTGAATGATGTTAGTAGTAAAATGTAAACGTTTCTTGATCCTGAATTTTTTACTCTCCGATAAATATGCATGAACAGTGAAACTCTGCCTGGCCTCCGCTACGAGTATAACTCATTGTCAGTTTTTTTCCCTCCGCTATCCAACGACATCATTTAATCGAGTTTGTTGGGTTAAGTTAATATTGTTCAATAAACCTAGAATTCATAATTTCCTGAGAAGTCGACGTTAAATGTGGATAAGGGACGGCGTAGCCTCTGCTGTGATTAACCCCTTCCTTTTCCTTCCCTTTACGAATAGCGACGTTTTGTCATTGTGTATCTTTTTAATTATGAACGTTTTTCGGATGTAAAATTTATTCTTTCTGGCATGTACATGATATGTGAAAAAGAGGCGGCTTTGTCTCCACCATAATTAATCCCCTCGTTTATCTTAATTTGCCAAACGGCGAAGTTTTTTAACCACGTAGGTTTTTCGTTATTAGCATTTCTTGAGTCCAGAATTTATTTTCTGGGGAATAAGCGTTAAATGTGAAACGGCTGTCTCCGATGAAAGTAGCATCCACGTCTTTGTATCCTTAGCTTAATAATGAGAGAATAAAGTTGGTAGATTTGTTGTAAGCTTGATTTTAGCCGTGACTTTTTCTGAGTAGCACCCATTATTTGTCTAGAATTGCAGCATAGTTGTTCTGAGAAACTCTAACCACTTATTTAACTGCGATTAATTCCGAATTATAGTGACACTATACCTCGCAATTCCGAGCTCCGTTGCACATGGGTGCATATCCATAAGGAAACTGCCAGAACTCAGCCAGAACAAGGGATATTTGCTTCGGTAGAAAATAGGGATAAGTTAGCGATATATGCCCCGCACAATTTTTCATCTCCAACATATCCCAACCTCGCGACAAAACAAAGTCTTTCGGATGACAAGGTTTTGCTGAAAAAACGTATTTACTTGGTTATTTTTTACATTATAACGAAGATAATATTTTTTCTGGACAAACCTTTGGATTAAAGTGATCAGAAATAGATATCTGTATCAAAAGAGTGACTTTTTATTAGTTATGAAATGGTTGTGACGAAAATGACTATAATCTCACGTTATCTATCCCATTGACGAAAGTCAACTCTCTCGCGAGGAGCATTATTCCTCAAAGTGGTACGTCAGCAGATATTTACAGTCAGAAATAATTCAATAAATTTTTGTAATGTTTTTTGGACAGAAGCGTTAGTATCTTAATTATTTGAGCTTGCTTTAGAGCTATCAACGCGATCTATGCGAGTGTGACTTCAGTAGTACCCATCACTGTACTTACATTATTAACTGGATTGAGCGCTCTTTGTTAGGAAAACGAGCCGGTGCCTGCGGACCGTGGCCATATTGTTGGACGTATAAACTACGACATTCTTATCAGAGGTTTCACTTTACGTCCATTATTCTGTCTGCCATTTTTACCCCTAAAATATACCCGAACGAAACAAAATACCATGTGATATTCTATAACCGAGTACATTAGTATTCATACCTAATATTTTCGTGTTAGCTGTGCACCTGTAATCCCAAAACGACGATGAAAAAGAGGGTGCGCGGATTAAACGGAGTATTTACATTTTACTCAGTGCGACTTTTTTCCTTACTAAATGAAAGAAATGTTTATGAAATAAGAGTAACTTCAAAACTGTCAGTTCAAGTAGAGCAGATACTTGCTTCAGTATGTTGAATTGTGGCATGGAATCTTTGAGCATACCTACGGTATTTTTGTGAAATATTCCTTGACAAAATAACTTTCCCTCTGTAAAGGCTGTTCACAATCCAAGGTCCCGGGCGTAAATGAGTAATTAAATGCAACTATCAAGAAATTTATTTATCAATGCAATAAAGGCTTTAGTTAACAGATAAATTTATTCAATTCTCAGAGTAATTTTGCAAAAAAAACTTTCCTCAGTACATTGGGAGCCAAATATTATAAAATAAAATTGTTTTTTAGTGTTACCTCGTACTTGCTGCATTTCCCTGAAACCTGAGAGTCGGTGTTATGGCGTGTGAATACAACCTAATTTTTATATACAGCTCGGTGATTTTTCGAATGAGCCGCGATTCGTACTCTAAATAATTTTGGCCTCGATGGATAACAGATTCCCCATTCCTGCCTCTTCCTTTTCATCTCTGGATACCTAGGAGAAGTGTTCCAAAACACTATGCACAATGGTTTTAAATACCATCTCAGCTTTCATCACATTCTCCTTCATTGCAAAAACTCTGATAGACGGTTCTGAATATGTTCCTGCCTTTAAAACATATTGTGACGACGTTACAAGGCCTCCTCCGGTTACTAAATGGAGAATCGATTTGGTTGAATAGTTTTGGTCACTGTTTCTTCGATGGCAAATAAACAGTTTTTGACACGCATCGCCATGCAAGTTCAATAACATCTTCTTTGCTACACATTTTGCGATATAGCCAACTATATTTTCAGCAATATCTGAGAGGGACTCGGAATCTACAAGGTAATCCCAAATTGTGTCCTCATCCATCTTCAAACCGGAAATCTCCACTAAACTCCTTTTCGAAAACCTGAACTGAAATTCTGATGAGGAAGTGGGATCCCTAGGCTTGCAATTATCTTTCTCACACACTCCTGTGAAATAACAGTGATCGAAGCGAGAAAATAAATTGGGAATTTATGTCCTTCTCAAATATCATTCCGCTACGTACTTACCAACTCAAGGGTCGCATTTAACCCAGAAGGATCAGAGGTTCCGGGAAGATTGAGGCACGCCTAACTCCACAACAGCTGACTTATCTCCATGCACATAACCTCCGTTTTCTTTTTTCCCCTTCTCAGGCTGGGGAAGCTTGTGCTGTCGTCCATGGTAACACTGTAGTAGTTGAGACTCCTGGAAGTTTTGTTAAGGCGTATTTCTTCCACAAAAAACTGTTGGGTATGCACGAAGGCAGTCAAAAGAACCCTTCCCGATCCCATTTCCTTCCTTCTCCTTAGCTTGACCCCTCAGCCCCCGTGAAGGATCCTCCCTCCTCCCCCTTGTTTCCTTCCGGGTGGTCGGAGAAGTTTCTGGAAGCCAAGGGAGCCAAGGAGATAAAAGGCAGACGCGCGCCGGCCTGGGGGGTCAGTCTGAGAGAAGCAGTCCGACCCCGATATTGTTGTGTGAAGGCAGTTTTACAATATAAGCCTTATCCCTTGAGAGTCTGTGTCTTCTCATTAAACGAAACGCAACATAAACGTATATAATAATTTATGCGATACATCATATCTTCTGTCGTGGCTGCAGGAAAGGGAAGTCCTCTCCCGATCTGAACACGTCGGCTTCTAATCCAGCCCTTGGCTGTGGGAGAGAGGGGGATGTCCACCGCAAAGGGACGTGATCAATTGGTGTTGTGGCATTTGACTTCCGCGACCTACGGATCCTACTTATCTCAAATCACCTGATTAAATGCGCCACGCATTTTACTCTCCAGCTTCACCCAAAGAAAATCCACGAGGAAAGAATGTAATACAGGGGTGGCCAACCAAAATGATCTTGCGGGCCTCTTTGGAAGTGCATCATTACTCCGCGGGCCGCATATAAAATTATACATCCCCATATTAGATTTACACCCACTAGAGACATTTTTTAAAGTGAAAAATTGAGACATAATGAGTTATTAATATTGTTTTAAAGTTATTGTATTAAAGTGTGATGAATCTCACGGGCCGGAAAAATGTTCAAGGTGGGCCGCATGCCGACCGCGAGTTGGCCACCCCTGATGTAATATATCGTGTTCATGCAGAGAGTATAGAAAACGAAGCCAGAATTACGATACAACGCAAACAGCTACGAAAAATTTCAAAGGGTTAGACGGCTCGACACATGTAACCAGCGCGACGCTACCGCAGTATTTGACAGTCGGCCAATGACGAGCAAAAGTTCTCGGCATAGTTGGGAACACATTGAGCCATCGTAAGGCGAGACTTTTGTTCCTAAGCGGCCTTATTGGAGGATGAAAAACCTACGAATTCTTAAATCGTAAAATTAAAATTATTACTACGAAAAATTCGGAATGTAGTACATTCATGATATGCATCAACATATGGCAATTCAAATTTAGGAAGAGGAGCAAATGGGTCAATGATATAATTCTTTTGGGGCGACGAGAAATGAGAGATTTACATGTTTATTCCTAGGTTGCTCTCGGACTAGACTAGGAATAGAGGTTTTATATAAGAGAATGTATCATTCATTCAGTAGAAAATTCTACGAGAATTTTTTCGTTTCTTTCCCATGGTTAACGGTCAATAAAACAGTCTGTTATCCCTCGTCCTATTTATTATTCAATTTAGTTCTGAAATTATGTAATAGATTCTTTTCACCTCAGGCTCCACTTTAATAAATCGTTTTTATACTCATATAAATTTTAATGCGACTCAGCAAAGCATAGATGTTGTTTCAGAATCTTCATTTGTTTTACCCATTGCCAATATTTTGTATTCCCCTCACACCCTTTACGGTTGCTGTTTAAGAACTCAGCAGATACCTGGAGTAGAGATGCCGTAGATTCTTCCATTCATTTTAGCGACTTCTTCTAACAAATGAAAATAACGTTTTAGGTAATTGTCCACGATTCGGTCAACGCATGTACATACCTCCGAGTAAAAACTTGTTCATTCTTTTTATCGATCACTAAATTTTCCCATCTTTTAGGACATTTCCCTTCATCCGCAAATGATGTAGAAATATCGTCGGATGTTTCCAAACACAAACGGAAGTTGAATCTTCTGATGTCATCAGACTTGATGGAATGCGGATTAGAATAGCTAGGCATGAGAACTGATGGAATATCGCGGGAAAAGCGCTAGCATAGAAAAAAACTGAGATCCGCGAAATCCAAATTAAAACATCATGAAATTCACCCATACTTCTAAACCGTCCATAGATATTCCTTCCTACATAAATGGCGCGTGTCGAAAGAGGAAATGAAGAAAGAATTCCTGGAATAGGGTGTCAAGGCCATTTTAATTTAATCCTTCGACCAAACTTTCTTATTTGAAATTTCAACGAAAAACTCTTATTCCTCCCGTGGTACTAAATAAATACAATGACAAAAAATTTCAAAGCGAAGCAAAGAAAGTAAGTGAATTTCTTGAAAAATAGCATGTTTTTCATGCATTTGCAGCTTACATACCGAGTAAGCGAATGCTTGATAAAGGCATTACAGATCATTTTCCGAAATAGGCAGAGACTGAAATCAGGAGTATTGCAGTATGTTTATTTCTAATATCATATTCAAGATAAGATACCACACCATAGTTCTAGTGGAGGTGCTTTGGTACCCCGTCTAAGAATGTATTGCGCTATTACACTCATGTACACGAATCTGGGACGGAGGCATTCGGGGACCAGGAGAAAGCATTTGACAATGTGGAGTGTAACAAGGTGTCCGGGCTGCTGGAAAAGCTCGGAATGGATAGCAACGATGGAAGAATAATCCACCAAATATACAGGAAGCAAGTGGTCACAATACGAGACAATGTGAGACGGAAGACAATTGGAAGCTAAATTTGACAAAGGAGTAAGGAGTAAGGATGCAACCTCTCGCCAGCACTGTTCAACATGTACTTGGAGGAGGCCATACGAGAAGCACAAGTAATTGGACTGAACGGAAGATAAACGGAGAAGATATAAACGTGCTCCGCTTCACAGATGATATCGCAGCCATAGCTGGAAATCGAGATGATCTTCAAAGGTCACTAAACGTAATGGACCAAGTTATCCAAGAATGCAACAGGAACATAAATAAGATGAAGACTAAAATCCTAGTAGGTGTGCGGAAGAAAGATGAATGCTTAAGTCACCCTGTGAGGAGAGAAATTAGAGCCAGTGGACTCCTTCACCTATCTCAGAAGTACCATTACTTGGGACTAGAGATGGGTTAAGTCGATCATTTTAGTGATTCAATCATTTTGATTCATTATGACTCGTAAGTCAGATTGATTTGATGAATCACGAGACTCACGTGAATCGAAAGACTCGAATGAATCAAGATTGAAGAGACTCAAACACTCGAATGATGTTAATTGATGCCATCAATCTATTTGAATAATTGATTTCGAATAATTACTATCGTGCTTAGAAATTTAAGAAGGCTGATTGATTTCCATATTCCAAAAATTTTGGATCCGCATTAAATTGGAGATTTCCAAGTACTACAGTCACGAGATTATTTAGAGAGGCAAAACTGTCACAGACTCTGAATTCAAGAAGAATAACGTCAAACTATGAACATGAAAATTGAATCACTAGCTCAGACTACACAAATTAATGTGCAAAAATGTTTTCTGATCTGCTGTATTGAATTCCATTCAACTAGGAGCTTTCAACTGAGCAGGTAATCAACACTCTTATCAAGTTTACCAACTGTAATGATGCGCTGATATTGTAACAAGGGTTAAATTTCCTCGTTTTTGAAATGAGCGCCTTGTTTCTAACTATGCTATACAAACATAAACTCACTGACCAAATATTAATGGATTTATGCCCATGAAGATATCTCTCTGAAATTTCATGACTAGACATAACGGATAACGTACATGTGAATATGTTTTTCCACTTAATATCACATTCAATCACACGGTAGACGGAAACACAAAATGATTGAATGATCGAATCATTTTCCCGAAATGAATCATGAGTATTTTGACTCACTTGGTGATTCAATCATTTTGAACGAATCGATCATGAACGACCCATCACTACTTGGGACGGAAGAAGTACAATGGACATCGAGCGGAGAACAGCCCAAGCTAAGAAGGTGTTCATGGGAAAGAAGACAACTGCTGTGCTCAAAGAAGATAGGACTACAAGCTATGAAACAGCATGTGAAAAAATTCGTGTGAAGCACTCAATGGATCGGAACCATGGACAATTAGAAAAGCCGACTGGAACTGACTAGAAGTTCTCAAAACCTGGTGCTGGAGGAGAATGCTGGAGATATTATGGACGTACAAAATAAGAAACAATGAAGTTTACAGAAGAGTAGAAGAGGGTAGGACCCTATGGAACATGATACGGAAAAAAGGAACCAGATGGATTGGACTCACTATGAGACACAATGGGCTTATGAAGAACGTAAGGTAAAATAGTGGGGAAAATCCCCAGAGAAAGACCCAGGAATAAGCTCATGGACTAAATATAGAAGGAAGTACATAGGGAGATCTTCCAGGAAGTAAGAGACCTAGCATTAGGTGGGGAGGATGGAGGGCTGCAGTCAACCAATCTTAGGATTGCACGTCCAATGAATGAATGATGAGGGGCAGAACCCTCGTTGTGGTACAGGGGTGGAGCTATAAAAGAGCGCGGGTTATAATTTTCCTGCGGAGCTCGTAGAATTTCTGCGGTGATTCATCGCACGCACGATGCCGCGAAGACTATTATAGGAATGCGAACAATCAATAATCAGCTCTTCTCCTGCATTTAATACTAAAATATATGGACATTCACTGGAGGAAAGTATAATTGGAACTGGATTGGGAACAAAATTATTCCATAAATACTAAGATGAAATTTGGGGCTTACAATTAGTAGGAAAGTATGATGCCGGAATATTGAGCGAGGCAAAAATGTCCTGCAAATATAAATCTCTGATATGTTCACTTATCACTATCATTAACGTTTTTCAATTTCACTGCCATTTTAAATGGGGATTTTTTTGTTTCACCCAGAGAAAAGTGATAAGAAATTAAGTTTACCCAAGGGTTATCTCTATCCTTAATAGAGTGCTGTCCAAGGAATTACGGCATAGGACCTATCTCTACAATAGAACAATGCGGAAAGATTCCAAAATCCCTCAGGCCCAAGGGCTGCATCTATTCCAAAATGTGCGGAGAGTATCTGATATACATTATAATTTATTTTGTATCCGAATAAAAATACGTAGAAATCATGAAGCCTTATATAACACCCGCCATTTCTCAACAACGTCAAGTGACCGTAAACGGGAGAAATATTAATTGGATCGATTAGGTAATGCTTTTATTATAGCACCGGCAATAATTAAAACAAAGCTTCTCTATTGTAAATCTGTCGTTTAATCTCAAGATATGCAGCTTATTTGCGTGTCGTCTACGTCACGCATAATACTCCACAGAAAAAGGTTGTTAATTAATCATTTAAATATTTAATTTGAGGAGATATAGTCCACAGGGAGAGATAAAGGACTAAAAATCAATTGATTTCATATGCAACTATCAGTCTATGAGCCACGTAATATCTAGTCTCAGTACATCTACTTGTGGCACCTCGTAGTGTGACGTATTTATAGCATCTCGTTGTAGAGGGGTTTCTTGTGCGCTACCCGCGGAATGGGTTGGAATTTGTATGAAAATGCAGCGGATATTTTCGAAAATTTAGAGCAAAATTTAAGTTAACCACAGAGCGCATTTGCGATTGATGTGTATAAGCCGATTTTTCCACTCAGCTGACCTTATTCATGATAAAATATAGTACCTATGGTCATTCAATGACATGTTTGTTCAAAGAATTTTAAAAGTATATAGGTATATGAAATTGACGGGATATTTGTTGTACAATGAAAATAGTACTTTCTCTTTCTGATTCCTATTTTTTTTATTTATCAAAGAATTTACAAAGGGGTCCGGACCCTTTCAATCACCAATCTGGTCAAATCGCTGCCTTTTGCCGTATTTACAAGAGACATGTACCCGCGAGAGTAGGTAATGCATGAACATATTCACCCACGAAACTGAATCGTGTAAAAACTCAAAAATTCGCAAATGCATGGACGCGTGGCCATAAAATAGCCCGTTCTAATGCGGAGCAATTGTCCACTCATTCGTCCATAACCTTATTTTATGGATACATGCCACGTGTAAACGTGCCTTCAATTGATTGCGATTCATTCGTAGAAAGCGTCCTAAAAAGGTCCAGTTACTTTCCCCTTTTTGACCGGAACATAGATCATCATTCACCGCCAAATCCATCCTCAACTTTACAAACAACAGATACAGTTGATTTGAACGACTTGCTGAGAGACAGGTGATGAGACTTACGATATTTATTTCAATCAGTTGGTAATGCTACGGAGTGTGCACAACTATCCTGCTGAGTTTGTTTCCAGGCCATTATTTTACCGATAAATGCGGATTAGGCACAGAGACTTACTGCTCTGCCAGCTTAAGTTTTCTATCAAATTTTAGTCGCTCTTCAGCAGGACGTATTTATTGTTTATAAATCCCCAGAAATGTTGTATTTCGGAATTCGAGCTACCCCATGACCTTAAGTTTGAGAGAAATGAAGGGTTCCGTTCTTGCAAAGAGTTCCCTGCCTAGCGTAATAATTATTGTGTAACTCAAGGCTCCGCCTAATCTTCGACAGGCGATAAGATAGGTACATACACGAACGTCCACGCACGCAATTATCATTTTTCGCAGACATGAGACAGATTTTAATTTAATGCTGGCTGGTTGATCATTAACTTATAACAATGCATTTGCGATATATTATAAATATTTTACGTTCTTTATTTACATAAATCAAAATGGGGTTGTGAAGAGATGATAGATGGACTAAAACGGACTCCAAATCCACAAAGACGATAGATAAAATATAGACAGGCTCACTCGACGACATGATACATAAAGCATTTTTCATAATAAATTAGCTATCAATTAGAAGAATTTCTAAAGACAGGCTCCGAATGATTGACAGCGTAACAACTTACGGCATGGACTTAAAACGAAATAATTTCATTCCCGAGGCAACAGCATACACACAGTATATATACATCACATCGACTCCCATCTTTTCTTTGCAGAATAGTAGGAAAGAGTTTCAGCTACCTCCATGGAAATCTTTTCAACATTAGGACGGAGAGTAGTTGTGATAGGTACACAAAATTATGAACACATCAACCACAATCTTCTTCCATAACAGCGAACACCACAGTATAAAATCAGTTATCCACTTGCCACTGGAATAAAGAACATAATAACGGTTATTGTGAATTATTCGAGAGAACAGTCTCGGTACATTTTCCGACAAATACTAGCCTTTAATCCTCCACTTCCACCAAATTTACTCGCTTCATCTTGCCTCTTCTCAATCTCTTGGAGCCTTTCTTGTTGTCTTTTGACCTTTTCGGGATCCTTAACTCCACGGCTCTCTTGTTCTTTCATTCTTTTTTCGGCTGCCTCAGCTAACTTCATACGGCGAGCCTCCTTTAAGTAATCAACAGCATGAGTAGTTAATCAAGTAACTTTTGATTGAATACAGCAAGTATACATTAGAGGTTGGTGAGCTAACCGCAGATACGATGTCCGTAGCAGAACTATCTGTGCTGGAGTCCTTGAAGCAACTTAGACAAATACCCATGTCAACAAAATGTCAAGTGACACGACAAAGTCGACACACACACGACCACATATGATACGTCAAACAGACATCGTTACATCACTCGCAGTCAGCTGTATCGGCGTTAGTCAGCTGTTTCAGCTGGAGTCTTTCATATTTTAAAGTAGAGTCCCAGTCGCATCGCAGAACCCTGAAGTCGGCCATACTTTATCTCTTTGGACCCGCCATTTTTAGTTGAAACCGCGGGAATTTATGAAACACAATGAAACAAAAGTTGCCATGTGTTAAATCAGTACTTGGTGTAAAAAATTATCATTAAATTGTTTTTAATTAGCAAATATACCTGGATAAAAGACCTTTTAAATATTTATTTGCTCAAGAGGTAAAATTAGGAATCGCCCATATGTGTGAAAGATATAAACAAATTCGGAAAATGGCACGGAAATTTTAACGCCTAGAAGGACTTCTGACTCCAGAACTATGACTAATAACCAGATAACCGGCGAGCCTGACCAAAAATTTTGGAACCCATTTATATAAAAAGACTAAAAAGCTCAATATATTCCTTTCACTGTTTTGACTTCGACGCTATATATACGAGGTGGATTCAATAAATATTTCACCTACGCTATGGCCGTTTTCGAACTTGGCAAATCAAGCAATCTTGCCTTGAAACCTAGTACGCATCGAAAGCTATGACGTCATGGACGCGTCATCACCATGCGCTTGTTTACTAACTATCGAGGAAAGATACCAAGTCAACGAAAGAGGAGACTTATTATGCTTGCTAGGTTTTAAGTTCGAACTCGGGGTGTGATAATATGGGCTTGTATGATAAATATAAGTGAAGAAACTTTCAAATGGATACAATTTTATCATTACTACGTATTTTTGTGTGATATTTATTATTTTTTTGCGTAAAAATTGATGAATTCGCTACATTTAAAGACTTTTCAAATGTGAATATACTGATAAAAGATTTGGTACCTTATAGTTGTGTGAATAATTCCATAAATTGTAGATGTTCCGACCTTGTTTACTTCATTGAACCTACAAATTCTGTTTCCTTGCTCTGGAAGGAAAATAAATGAAATGAAAAAATTATGGTCCGATGGAAAGTACCCCAAGGAAGCCATAATTTCATTGGCTGCATTATTTTTAGCTAACGAACATCATAATTGTTAATAACGTTGACATTGGAGAGGTTTTCACTGCATTCATCAAAGAAAGGGGACAATAAACCATGAGGGTAAATGTAATTTGTTTTCAACTTATTACCTATGTTAGCTATAACGCGCGTATTTATCAGTTATCAGTCGAAGATCATAGGTAGTTTGTTCGGAGTGTAAATTATTAAAATACTGTTACCCATTTTTTCATGTAGACAAGGAATATTATAATGCCTTTTTGTACATAAAGGCGTTGTCTGTGGTGAAATACAGTGAGTGATATGTCGTCCACTTCAGCAGACCCTAGCAATCGAAGCATAATAGTTTTTCACCACATAACGGTATATGAGAATTATTTTATTCATAAGCAATAAGATGTTTAAAATTATATTCTCTTTTAATTTGTCGCATACGGATGGGAAGCATTTTAAAGAAGTAATCGACTTCCATGAACCACAAAAATTATGGACACGGATGGCGCTTTTCGTATGTTTTACGAGATGAAGGCCGCATGATGTCCCTTCCACCGTAAAAGGGCTACGAAAGTGTCAAGTAAGCATTTCACTTTGCTTGCCTAGGTATCAAAATATCTTGATATCTAGTTAACTAGGCGTTTGCCAAGTTCGAAAACGGCCTATGACTCCTTTTTTCATTACATCTTATTCTTCGACGATTTTTGAAAATTTAGTATAGTATTGTAAACACTACCACCTCTTGGTGTTGTTGGTCTCAAAGCCTCCGCCATACTTTTAAAACTGTCATGAAACTATCTTTTGGTAAACGCTTGAGAACCGCCTCGCAAAGCCTTAACGGCACGAATGTAGTAGGTATCCACGGAGTATAGAGTTATTATACTCCGTGGTACTACCACTCAAAGATATTTCTACTTTATGGTACAAACAAAACGCCATCCCTTCGGCTGTTTTTTGTGGGTTTCAGCAAAAGAATCCTACGGTGCGAGGTCTGAGCTGTGCGAAGGATGGGGTACGGTTGCGATGTTCTTTTCTGCCGAGAACGCGACGCCAGCGACGAGTCGTCGGCAGCAGCGACGTGAGGCCGCACGTAATCAAGATGCTGCTTCCAACTTCATTTCAATTCAGGACGCTTTTTATGGACATACTCCTTCAATCTTGTGACCAAACGTTCAGGTAATACCACGGAAGAAGGGATAATCATGGCAACCGTGTTAATACTATTTGCAGTTAACGCTGTCACAGGTGCACCAGGATCACCTTCCATATTGCTTTTCCTGCGGCATTCTGTAAAAGTTTTTGGCCATTATAAAAACTCAAAAAGACTCAATGCAGACTCATCATACGCTATCCACAATTCTTCATACGTTTCGGTGCCAGTTATTTTCCTTATGACACAAAATTTCACAGAATACCGCTGATTCGACATCATGGATGTTAGAGGTGGAGATTCAACATTTCTTTACACTGGTCAGAGCGAAGTACTGCCGCGTCGGCTATTACGAACGAGTGTTGTGTACTCGTATATTAGAAAATTCTCCATAGTCCAAGGATGTGTAATATCGTATTGCTACGTAATTTTACCTATTGCCGTCAGAGCGTGCGCGGCATACTTGTTCGCTCGTTGGCACGGGAGTCGGAGTATTTACTGAACACCCCTCGCGTATGTCATTTGGGTGTGAGAGCAAACTAATTGATTATATAATATGGACTTCCCTCCTTGCTTCTATTCACTGAAAGCAGCTCCCAAATTTGCCCTATGAGCTAAAAATGCAAGCTACTGACAAAATATGCTATTTCCTCCGTCCATCAAATAAAAAGATTTTTTATTCTAAGATGACACAAGGGCGCCTCTTAGCTCTCACTCCCCTGCCTATAAACACGGCGTTGACGCAAATTAATACAAGATTACTCACACACGATCGCATTTTTCCGCTCAATTCACCCTGTTATGCGTGGGGGGATTTTAGTAAATGGTGATATGGGAATGAATGGCAACTTTCGGTTCGGTCTTCTGTTGGTACGGAGCCCACTTCATATCAGAAGCCATGAACTCTCGACGAAGATTCTTCCAGATTCGACTTGATGCAACGCCTCAAACTGAGGAAGTGCTGCTTAAGAAATGATCGTTTTGAATGTTCTAGATTATTCTTCGAGCTTGTTTCTCCACGAACATGGATGTGACGATAAAGGTGCGGCACGTTCGAGCCAACTTCATCGATGTCGGCTGAGGTTCTTTGAGTCGCGGTGAAGAAATACCCAGACATTGGAAAACAGAACCAAAGAGAACGCCTTCCATCAGATGTCGACCAACGGCAACTTGTGCGCGGTGTTGTTCATTAGCGTAATTAGTAACTTTTGATGGGGTTCTATTGCCTCCATATCCATATGAGCGTAAGAATGTCTTTGAGAGACGCATTGTTTTTTTCTTTGGGAATAAAGCATGCGGGAAAACTGAATCAGTTATCACCCAAATCACTGAATTAAAATTGCAATTTTATAATTTGGTCGTTGCTCGAGGCGGAGGGCAGCCAATCCGAAAGTAACAGATATATTACATAAAATCTATACCTATATAGTGTATATTTTGTTTAAAATATTTTTTGCATTTATTTTAAGACTAACAGAGATTATCTTAGTAAAAATGAGACTCGGAAACGCTGCCTTATATTGACGCATCATTATACAATGTTTAACGATTACATGTTTTTTCCCAACTTATTTCTTGAATCGGATTGGCTGAGAGAGGATAAATTCGCTCTCTGAGGAGTAAGGATCCCCTCTATCAACCCCAAAATGGGGAGAAAGCAATGATGAGGTAAAAGTACAGTAGATGATTAATTATCTACTGTGCCTACTTTTACAAATCCAAGTGTGGCAACTAACCTTGTCATCTTGTTGTTCAAAATTGTTTAACGTCTGTTGCACATCATAGTTATGCATAGTCTGTTGCACATCATAACTATGATGAGCAACAGACGTTAAAGAATTCTGAACATGCTATTGTGGGTGTAGAGCATTCTATAAAAACTCCCTTCCTCAAAGAAACTTATGAAAAAGTAAAACCTGTTTCTGCCGTCCGTAATAAAAATATAAAGTTGATTTTATGGTTAGAATGGATATTTAAATATATAATTCTAAAACAGTTGATTTAGTTTTGAAACCGATGTCACTAAATTTTCATCATTTTTGTAAGCACTATAATATGTTTACTACAACATTCAATCACCAATGTTATGTTTCATTTAGGTACTAAAAACTATTCCATTATATTAAAACCACATAGCATGCATGTTGTTCATAAAACTTATACAAACATTTTTTCAGGCTTTTCGAGCTATATTCTGCCCACTTATTGTATAAAGCAACTGCAAATGCAAAAATAAACATTAAAAGAAAAAATAATGAGATTTTAATTTTGATTTCATCAATACATTCAATACCTTAAGTGTAGCTTACTATTACCTTACTTCAGCAGTTTCCAAGCTTGTCTAGCCTCGAAGCCCTTTTGGAAGATAGAAGCCACAGTATAATTATTGCGACATTGTTATCTTCATAATTGCCGCAGACGGAGCCCCAAGGGCTCCAGAGAGCACAGACTCGGAAACGTTGCCTTATATTGACGCATAAATATACAATGTTTTACGATTTTATGTTTGTTCCCCAACTTATTTCTCAAAACGTATTGGCTGAGAGAGGAAAAATTCGCTCTCTGAGGAGTATGGATCCCCTCTATCAACACCAAAATGCGGAGAAAGCAATGGCGCGGCGGCTTTCCGACTCAAGCGCGCCGTCCAAAAGACGTAGTGACTCAGACTAAAAAAACTCTTGACTGTGGTTCAGCTACTCCTATCCACCATTTGATCCCTTTTAAAGTCCTTAAGTTCCCTCTTCTAATTTCCCAAGGACTAGAACCTTGTCGTGGTGGAAGGGCTTGTGTGCACCGATGACCCCAAGAGCTGAACTGGCGGGAGGCTGTTCAGCTCTTTGGGTCATCGGTGCACACAAGCTCCTGGTAGGACCACCCATGCCAGATATGTCGAAGGTTAGGAGACAGACGAATGGTAGTCCGAGCAGCGTCTGTTCCTCAGTGAGGCGGCTGCGAAAGACGTCTGACATGAGCCCTGTGGAGCGGCCTCCCATCTCGCATTTTCGGCTGACAGGAGCGCTAGCAAGCAGCGTACGACGCAGGAGAAGCTCTTAGGTTGGAAGCTGCGACTGGTCGCAACGGAGCGAGCGGGCGGTAAGCGCATCCATTTGAAAATTGATTTCCAAGCCTCGTCTTCAGAATGGGATAGAAAGAACACTGTAACTTTTACTTCCTGTTTGTGTACATGCGTCCCCCACTGTTACTTGTCAAACGCATGCTACAAAATACAGTGAGGCTCCACCATGCACCGTTGGGAGCTCTTCCAATTTTTTCATATGGAAAGACCTCCGTTTTTTTAATGAGCACAACACGATCATGAGCTGCCGTCTTATTTATTTCAATCAGTGGCGTGTGTGATGAATGTGTAGAACTTACAAAATTTATAAAATATAAATCCAAAATAGGTACTTGCGTCACTTTAATTGGAATTCGGCTTTTATAATGAAAAACATTTTAAACTGAAAATGTTAGCCGATATAACTAGCTTGAAATCAATATATATAACTTTAATGAAGCACCAAACTAGCAAAGGAGGTTCATTTCTCTCAATGTATTTTTTGTAGTGCGACTTGCGTGGTGGTACTGGGAAGAAGGGAAGATGGTTACTCAAATGTCTTGCTAATTTTCATTCTGAGAAGGTGTCCACAAAATAATGAAGTTCGCATACCTCAATGATTATGGGTGACTAAATTCACATTACGCTACATCAACTGATTGGACTTCAATTAAAATAAGACATTTTCATTCCGTCAAATTTACAGAGACCAATATGGACTGCGATTGACGTAATAAGTATAATCTACAAGGAAGATATGGCGTGTTTCATCAATTATGTCATAAGAATGGGAATATATTACGCCCAAAGGAGTCGGTCTCCACGATAACAAGGCGCATGGATGGAAAGAAAGCGCTCGCGCTTGATTCCTGGGGTATTACTTCAAGACGAGGCGCATCACACTTCGTCGCGCGGAAGCAGCATGGGGTGGCCGAGTTAATTTTAGAATGGAAGACGATCGTCCTAAAAATACGGCAGTACAAAATCAAACTCTGCTCCGAGAACTCCGCAATGATTGCGCGCAGCACGCGATAAGTTACATGTTTACCACTTATTCTCTGTCGGTTTGAAATTTTATTCTGCATTCAAGAAGAGAACATCAAGTAGTTTTACGTCCCAGGAAAAAACCGTAAGTTAAAATTTTATTTGCTCTAGTTCATTCCTATAATCGAGCGTATGATTAACGACGCCCGGGCGTCAAATGCTTAAAGGTGCATTTTTGTACATCCAAATGTTAATAAGTGAAAGAAACTCTAGGATGTTCACAGCATATATGTTGCACTTGGTGTCTCCTTTACCCACGGCAAAGCCGCTCTCCCCCATCGCTGTTTCCGCAGAAGGGGTGATGGAACCGCTCACAACAACATGAATTTTCCTTGACGGGGCAGGCATGAAATGATTGTGATTGAATTGAAATAAATAACGTTATGTCATCATGGCCATAATCGTCAGTAAAGCCGATCATAATATTTTTATTCGTCATTGCGCACCAATACGCAGCGGACATTGAGACTCTTGACTTCATCCTGTATTCAAGATATATCCTCCGACACATTTGACTCGCTGATGCGGGGTAACTTGAAATGATCAAAAATTTTGTGTGTGAGATACATTTTATTTTAATAGCTAGCGAAAAGCGGCATGTCTACTTCCCGATGGGGTGGTGCGTTAGCCAAGTAGAATAGGCTTGAGGCTCGGCCTACAGGCCCGTGAGGGGCACTCCAGGGATATCAACCATTAATTGAGTCTAGCGCGAAATTCGGACTCTGGAATTAAAATCATGGGGGTGTAATTCTAAGGATGACAGAACTTCAAAGGATGCTAAAAGTGAACTTAAAAAAATCAGAACCCCATCACCCCTACCCTCAGAGGAACGGTGTCTGCCTTTACAAATAAGAAGAAGTGAACTCAACCCTCGGATTACACTCAGTCAGCGACCCTCAATCATTGAGTGAGGGAATGATTGATCACATTATCCAATAGACTGTATCTTATGTCCAGCACAGTAGCCAGGGGCAGGGGGTGCATTGGGGCCAGCCCCCACAACCAAGAAGTTATAAATTTGTTTAAAATGAGAGAATTTAAAGAGAAAAGGAGAACAGAATATACACACGATTGTTCTATAATCTCTCCCTCTCCCAAGCTGTCTCAAATCCTTGGTTTCCCTGAAAATTTTGTCAAGGGACATGGAATCAAAATGCCCTTTGGGGGCATCACTGGTAAATACCTACATTCTCCATTGACTCTAAGAATATTGAAGCCATACCTTTTTCTCACCCCTTGCAATGAAACTCTGTTAAATTTTAGGGATAGACATAAATGAATAATGTATCTTCTCACTTTCCTTCCATGTACATATTTAACCTCATCTTACTTTCTTTGTGATTTATTTGTAGAAATTAGACCTCTTGTAGATGATTTGCATAATTTTTATGTACATAATTTTGCTATATTTATTGGAAATTGACATAAAAAGATCAGTGTAAACAACATATTTTAATTTCAGAGAAAGATTTCCTGCAACCCAATAATGGCTGGATCTAGTCAGCAGGTAGCAATTATTGAAGCCAATACAGAAATTAATACAGGGACATCTGAAGAGCAGCGAACCACTGAACAGCATGATCTCATGAAGAAGCTCCAAGACCAACTCATACAGGTTATTTTTACCATATTTTTCATAAGAAAGATAAAGCCATGTATGAAATTGAAGCTGATAGATCTTTGAAAGGAAGTTTCTTGTAGGCAAGGGCTGAAAATGAGTCTCAAAAGAGAATGTTGGAGACTCACCTTATGCAGTTCCAAAAGGACAGAGAGTCATGGATTTCTCGTGAGAAACAATTACTCAACATGACACCTTCACCTGGTATACTGACAAGTGAGGTAGGTATAGGACTTAAATTTCCTTCTGCATTAAATTTCACCAATTTCAAGCAAGAGATATTTCTGCAGCACTTAAATATGAATTGAATGCTTATGCCTTTTGGGAAACCCTATGGCAGGCAGAATATATCATTATAATATACAATTGTGCATAGTCCAACTTTTTGGGAACAATTTTTTTTCAAAATTTGGAGGATTAGATTTTACATGAGTCAAAGTTATTTTAATGCAATCTACATATATATTTTTTCCAATAATTAGGCTGACCAGAAAAACATACAACAACTTGAATATGCTTTAAAAACTAATCAGGAGGAACTGAAAAATGTAAAGGAAGAATTGCAAAAAGCACAAGAAAAGATTAAATCACTTGACTTATCATCACGGGATTCAGGAAACACAGGAAGAGATCATAAACAAACAAAACGTCAAGGTGACAAGAATCCTCCTCAGCCTGCACCTCAGACAACAGAGGAGGGTCTACGAAAAGAAAATGAGAAACTGCGAGCTGCACTGACAACAGCTGTTGCACGGCTTAAAGACAAGACCATGCAGGCAACATCCATGGAGCAACAGAATGTTCAACTGCGGGCTCAGGTTAGCAGTGCATTATCTTGTCTATATCACAAAAGTATTTCAATTAACTTCTTTATCATTAGCCTGTAAGTTACTATAGTGATTAATAAGAGATGGCCCAAAGTAAACTGCCATCATGATTATGCTGCAAAGCCAGATTCTGGTGTAATGACCTATCCCAGAAATATTCAGTATGCTGAGACAATTTTCTCTAAATTCTATTGTTGCCATCACATTTAACCTGAAAAAGTCTTTTACACTGAAAAACACATGGCTCAACACTATGAAATCACTCACTGAAGAAAACCTTTTGAAACAGATGAGCTGGTAATAAAAATCATAACAGCATTTACATATAACAAATTTGAATAATCTTCAAGAACTTCAAATCTGCCTAGTATATTTCTTGAGATCAAGTGATATTTCGCTGAAATAAACCCATAATATTAAGTTGAAGAAGTTGTGCGGTTGAACTTGGCTCACTTTTCGCATTTGGCTCACTTTTCACATTTGGCTCACTCTCCTGAAGAATGAGAAACAAGTGGGTGCCATTTTTTCTCCTTGTCTACAAATCACACAATTTTTTACTTTTCTGCACATAGAGACATTTCACTGTAAACTAATAATAATGACCCAGTAACCAATCCATGGCAACCCTTATGATAAAATTTTTCGTAGTCACAGAACAACTGATATAGCTCATGCAGAAAAAAGTCACTACAGGAACGGCACCAGCAGGTAATGAAAGACTCGCAGGCATTGAACGCCTAAATGTTGAAATGGGTTTTCTTCTACATTCCGAGTCATCTTATTTGAGTTGGATGAATGACGTATTTTCAATAAATTTTGTAAAATCCTTAACTCTTGGAGCTTTTTAAAGGTATACATATTTCTTAATTCATCGCAGATCAAAAGCTCCCATTCCTTCAATGGGAAGTGGTAATTCCAGGTTTCCTAACAGCTACCACACATTAGGCCACTATTATGCATGCATCAATATACAGCAAAGTTAGAAAAAAATGCCTAATTAGTGCTACAACCACTGAAATCAAAAAAACGCGTTAAGCATTTTAACAGATAACCAGCAGTTAGACCATGCAATAGCAATGCTAATGCTTGTACTTTTCCATCAGAGCTATAGGTTAAAACTTTTGATTAAGAGATTCCTCATGAAATTTCAAGGCATCATTTCACTTGTTGACCTAATAATGCATTTTTATGAAGCATGGTATTGTTAAAGATGAAGAAAGCAGAGAACATGTTCAGTTGGGTAATTTTTTATTTATTTATATATACAGGTTGTTTCCCTGAAAGAGGTGACTAGCATATCAAAAGATCTCCTGGCCATTCGAAATTCAGAGGTGGAGCACCTTAGGGGTGAAATGGAGGCAGTTGAAGCCAAAATTCAGGCAGAAAAAGATCAACGAGCCCAAGCTATTGCACGAGTGGAGAAAGCAACCCAACTGAATGCTAGCTTGAAACGTGAATATGAAATACAATTAAGCACTTTCAAAAAACTACGAGGAAAATACGAAGAAAAGGTAATGAAACTGTCCTCTCTCTCAGATATGTGAACCGATTCCATGGAATTAATTTACAAACTGGCCAACCTGGCTCATTTGAGAATTCGATCTAGTCATAAAAAATATCATCACTCTTGTCTTTTGGTACTCCATCACCTAGCCTAGCACTGTTTCAGGAGGTTCATATTAAATAACAGTGGAGAGAGGGGTGTAAATTCATGGGCATACATTACATAAAAGCATACATTACATACAACTCATACCAAGGGGTGTAAATTCATGGGCAAATTAAAAAAAAATTGTTTAGGCATCAAGAGTACCATTGTGACTGAAGTGCAACAGTTATTAAGTTAAGATTTTTGTTGTGCCAATTCCAGACAGAATTTCACAATGCAAAATTATTTATGTATCTAAGTCAAGTTTTTCTTTAATGATCTAAAAATGAAATCAGTACACACACTGTTAAATATCAAAATATCACTTTCCCCTCTATTGCCCTATTTCACTAAATGAACTTAAGCTTTTTGGGGAGTCCCAATCCCTTACACCCTTAACTAATTCACTGAAATACATTTATGCGAGATTTCTTTCTGGTACTAAGTTCAAAGAGTCAAAACTGAACAACTGACAAAACCATTACTTATGTACCCATTAAACCTACTCTTATCAATTGAAAGTGAATTCATGTCAATGACATTCAACAATTCAATAATTCATGGCATTAATGTTCATGAAATGTTAAAAATTATATATTATTAACACACAATTCATACCAAATGACTCCTTTTTGCCAGCTGAAAATGAAATTAAATTGGGAAGGTTTGTAATGATTCCATCAATTCTTGTCATAGGTACCCATTTAGCTGTCACAGACTTGGGCATATGAAGCCCACAGAGGTAATAATGTTAGAAACATGGCTCACGTGACCCAATGTTTGTCTGCTGATTCTCAACCCATTGTGGGTAATTTAAAATGATGAAAAAGTGTAATTTATTGGAAAAAATAATACACTTCATGCATGGAACATTTAAGCCAATGTATGATTCACAAATCCTTTGGAAAGAAAATCCAATAACACTTTACAGTCATTGTTATCAGGAAGTAATGAATTCATTGGCCATAAAGGTAAAATTCAGGCAGGCCAATTTGTTAGGATGTCCAATGGTCTTCAATTACAGCTTCTAAATCAAAACAAAAATGTTTAGAGGTGTAGAATATAATTATGCAAGTTCAATCATTGAATTCAAGAAGGTCAGTACTGAAATTTATATTTATATAACAAATTGCTAATTTTGTAATAATATTGTCTTGAAAGACATAAATTTGATTATGAATGAATTTGAAAGCCATAAAACACTTAAATGTTTCTTATGCATAGAAGGCAATAGCAAACTAAATTATCCACACTGATCTGATTTCAGTAGAACATCATTGATATTGATTAAAAAATTCCTATCAAAGCTTTATACACTCATGATTCAGCATCTGACTATGCATGCACGCAACTACTATCAAGTTACAATTCCATAAATACATCCCACCAGGTTGAACTCCTAGCATCTGAAAATCGAAGACTGGTTGCAGAAGCTACGGCTGAAGGCAGACCTGGAGTAGCACTGGATGTTGGGCCCCTCACCGTAGATGATGAAGAAATGCCTCAGCACTGATTTTTTATCAAAGTTATTGCAAATATCTAAGAAGCAGAGCTTGTGAAAAGTAAAGTAATGATATCTATAACCTTTTCTGAGTAAAATTAAATTTCCAAAACTTTTATCCTGTTTCATTTTACTTGAATGTGGACGATGGTGAATGTTTTTGTCCGTCAACAAATAAAAGTGAAGATTTCTTTTTTGAGTCATAAATTAGAAAAAAGTTCTCCAAGAAAGTGAAATTAGGTCTCTGTAAAAGCAAATGGCATGTAAAGGAGAGTGGTTCAAGCATGACTTCTGAAAATGAATAATGACTACATCTTGAAGATTTTAATCACCACTAGAATCAAGTAGATGCATACTTCCCAAGGTCAAGTTAGGTTCTTTTTTTATAGCTACACAAAGGCAATCTAGGAAAAAGACCCTTATTTCACTCAAGAAACTGCTTACATGAGTGTTTGATCTGAGTGTCCAATTTAAACCAAACACATTGACTCTGCTCGCCATTAAAACCTCTGGCTCTTGCAATTCTTATAATATGGTATACATATGTGTTACAGTGTAAACTATGCCCAGCCTTCTATGTAGGCAAATGTATTATGCCACTAAACATAAGAATGAACAATCATCGGTGCACATGTGAATACTTATCCTCCACATTCTCCATCCCTGCTCATGAGTGGGAACAAGGTTGGTTTTTTGAAAAATATATATTTGGGTCAATTCTGTTCTCCTTATCCCCTGACGTCCCATTAATTGACGTACATAAAAAGGAGCAATTGTTCATTGGGGTACTCAGGTTACATGCTGCTCCTGAATTAAATAAAGCCTATTTATTCTTACTAATCTCTCAAGTCCATTAAGTTTTCCATTAGAAATACATTTCTCCCTTCCTCCACCTCACTTCAGAATTCCATCACAGCCCACTCTCTCATTTCTGTCCTGACACAAATAAGAAAATTTCCTTTTGAAAACAATTCCTCAACCTCACCATCTGGTCCCCAAGCACTCAGAAGGAAAAAACCCCTTCCCCCTCTCATTGTGTTTTGTTTCATTCAGATAGTGAGAAAGAAAATTAATTATTTTACTTTAATTTAACCTTCATTCCCGTGGAAACCATTTATAATTTTGTTGGAGGTTTCAATTTCGGGAAATAAACATTGAAAAAAATGTAACAATGTGTACGTATCAAATAAGGCAAAAATCAACGGATATAAATGGTGTTTGGTGTCGTATGAATCAGAAAATTACAAGGAAAGTCATTATAATACTTATTTTTAACAATTTTGAATAAATAAATAAAATATCTCTGTTGTTCATAGCTCAACTAATTTGTGACCAACTAGCGGCTGACCCCCGCAGGGAGTGGGTCGAGAAAAGGAAAGGAAGTGAGCGAGAGGATTAGAAGGGTATTCTACCTGCTCTCCCACTCCCTAATGAGGAGTGGGACAGGCTCTGGCTCTCTTTCTTCCACACAGAGTGGTAGGCGAAAAATCTTGCTGCTGCAGCTGAAGGGTTAAAGATTTTTACAGGTGATTATTCTCTGGTGCTTATATTTTTGTATCAAATGAGAAAGTCATTGTTAGTTAAAAAATTTCATTGTTATAAACCATAATTTACAATTCAAAGTACACAATTTGTACATTTATCTTACAATTCCACTTGCCAATTCTTAGGCAAAAATATACCAACAATTCAACAACAACTGGGGATGAACAGAGTGGAGATTTGCGCATAAACAATAATGGATAAATCAATTCATGGTGCTATTCTCTATTTCAGCTCACTTAAACATTTTTGGTATTTCCCCTACAGAAGTGGTTCAAGGCCATCAGACCAGTGCTTTCTTTCAGCATTTGTTGCAAAAATAATCACTTCGTCATCAAAAACATCCCAAACTAACAGTTAAGTTCCTCACCTCAGTCAATATAACAATCTCAAATAGATTAAAAGTTAAAGGTTTTTTCCAAGCAACAGTGAATCCTCATTTTTACCATATGGCTTAACCATCAACAGATAAATGTAGCACCACATTATAGGAAAGAGGATGCAAAAAACAATGATTCAACCAAACCACAAAATGTAACCAATTATGCATTCAATTTTTCATTCGGGTAATTAGATTGCTGATATTTAATTTCCAAAGAAAGCAAAAGAGTGACTTTTCCTCATTATAGAAAAATTTAGAAGGTGAATCATTGCAGTCCACAACTTCTCAAGGTATAGGATGCTATTGCCTAAAAAAAAATATTCCATAAGATTGAATACTCAGGTTTACACAGAGCATCAAGTAACAACAACACTTTACGGGGTCATTAAACTGACCCAATATTACTCTGAACTCCCTTGCCCTATCAAAAAAAAGAGCTCTCAGGGTTACATAAATTTATAAACCTCCATTATTTTCTCTCCCCACATTTTCTCAATTCATTTTGACATTTCCATTCACATATGAAAAACTGGCAGTATGATAGAATGAATATTTGGCATTTGTGTTTGGCTGACCTGCAGACCAGTCCTCAGCTGCATGGAATTTTGATGAATTGAATCAAATGATACTTGAAACAGCCTGCCAAATACATGAAAACAGATGACCAGTGTGTGTGAAACACACCAACCTTTGAAAACCTAGCCCTTTGAGAGTTTCTTCTCAATAGCATTTGGTGTTTCTAAAGAAATTCAGTCATAATCAATGCTACTCCCATTGTTTTCATTGGCAGACTGGGATATGTGTTCTCTAAGTATCATGATTGGTTGTAAATGATTTGTATTGGATTGGGACAGATTTTTCCAATGTGTAATTTTTCCGATGATGGCCATTGCTCACAAAAATCCCCAAAACCCAGCTGTACAACCATGTTATTCTCTAAATCTTCAAAAAATTGCCATTTCCATCATCTCATCACAAGCAATCAAATGGTCAAACTCTATTGTAGCACTCTAAGGACCCTTAAAAAATTCAGAGTCCAGCACAAATGCACTCGCTCATATACACACATACAATCACACAAAAACCCACAACAGCATTCATAATATGCATTCATTCAATTACACAAAACAAGCACTCAATGACACATCAAACTATTTCTCCTCACTTAAGAGAGGGGTTAATAAAAAGGTGTCATACATTACAAGGTTTCAATGGAATATGCATTCTGGGCACTTAGTAGTAGTGGCAATTTTTAACATCTTGCTAATTATCAGCATATTACAGAATCCTGAGTTCATATGACAATAATTATCATCCTTTCATTATTATTTGTAAACTGACTCTGAATAATAGTTTCTCTGTCACACACAATTTTCGGTCGTGGAATACACTTAAAAAATCTGCAGCTCTTTTGGTAGGGGATTTCTTGCACCCACCATGTGCAATTTTTATTGTAGATTCAGCACAGATGCACTGCCCTCATCGAACTGCTTCAGCTTGAAATATTTCTTATCTGAAAAAAAAAGGGTTTCATAAGAGTTCGATACAGTGTATCTAAAACACACAAGCAGCATAGAAATATCTTAGAGAAAAATTCCAACATTACAGCATCAAAGGGACAAAAATTAGCACTATACATCAATCAACCCTTTCCTATCAACACAGATTAAAAACAACTGTTTTTAAATTTCTTCAACACTTAGTCATCAAATTATGACTCACTTCAATTCCGATTTACGGGTCTACCATAAGATGATCTTGTCACATATTGGTCATATATGTTAGAACAGTATTTTTAACCCTTGTAATACTTCTATCACTTTTATCATTTCTTTTTAAAATATTTTATAAATTTCTATCACATTTTACTCTTCATTACGAATATTATAAAGTAGCTAACTTTACTAAGTGATGCTGTAAGAACCTTTGCACTATGATGTGAAAGTCCAAAACATAGGCAATGGTGAAAAACATAAGTCTTAAGAAAGGGAATATTTACCAAGGGGTGGGGTAGAGAGACTAACAGTGATGTGATATACATTATTATCAATGTTATAGGAGAATGTCTGGCTGCCAATTATAGAGCTAAAGTGGTAGACAAGTAAGGGGCAGCTGCAATGCATTAGATAGAGGTAGCAGTGAGTCAAAGTCAATGCAATACCACATCTCTTCTATTTTGCAGGTGAAAAATTTTTATGACATAAAAAACAAAATTTAGTAGTATTTTTACATAATATCCTAAAGTCAGGTTTTGCTACTATGATTTGCCAAATAACATTTGAAGCTTTGATTTCAGTGAAGTTTGAGAATGTAGGAGTTCCATCCTTGGTCGACTCACTCATTTCCTCTGATAGAAACCCTGTACCTGTTGATATTTTGATCCATGAGATCAGTTCCTCCCATGTATTTATTGTAATATGAGAACACTGCAGGTTGCCTAACTTGCACCTGTTTCGAGAAAACTCTAAGATCTAACTTTCCAAAACCTGGTGGTCATGTTCGATGTTCGTTGCCCAGTGCAACCAACCATAGTGTGTCTGATGACATAAGATATGACGGTAGGGATCATCTTCTTATACCATCTGAGAGACGTTGATGTGTCTACGAAGAATGCTCCTCCCACGCGTGCTCAAAATGTGTGAAGTGCGATGTAGGTCTTTGCCTTCAGTGCAATTTTGATTTTCACACTCGGCACTAGTGGAACAAATTTCTTTGTTCTTTGACTCTACTAATAGTATGAGACTCATTTTTTTAATAACTTCATTTATTCTGTGTTTTGGCATTCAATAACTGTTTTCAAAATGTATTTTATACTGTTGTGTTTATTGACAATTCAAGAAATATTTTTAAACTGAACAAATATTGTAGAATGATTTCAAAGAACCTGATAGTGACAAATAAATTACGTTTCTAACGTAAATACAAAAAAATATATTGTTTAATGTAATAAAAATGAAAATTATGCAGGTATCGGCGCAATTTCTGCAAATTTCAGACCGGTGCCCAGAACAGCTAGCGTGCCCATATAGGCACACCCCCTCAATTGAGAACGGATAAACAGAATTTTAAAATGAATTGTTTTTCTTGATGCTTGGGCAGTAAGAAAGCGGTTTTTAACTAAAAAAACCAAAATGCCCTCCAAAAAACAACTCCCCTGTTTAAGGGTTAAGCCAAGTCATTTCATTTATCTAACATTTCTACCTCAATTATAGGCAAATGATAAGAACAAAGTTCTTAAAGCTTCTTCTTTATTTCCTCCTTTAGTATTTTCAGCTCTTCAACATGACAACCAAAATACACATAATAATTAAAGAAACAAAAGGAGAACATAAACTGAGTGGTTATAAAATAAAACATTAAATTGTGCCACTGATGTGACCAACAACATGAATGGACACTAAATCTATTTTGACACCTCTCCTTGTTGGGTACATACTCAGAAAATTAAATAAAATTTTCCACATGTATCAGGGGTGAGCTTTGAAAGTTAATACAATCAACGATACAATGCAAAAAAAAATAAACTAAGCATATAATAATATCATAAAATGAATGGCAAATCTAATTTGGTAACCCACACAAATTAACACCCAAAAACAATGTAAAGTATGCATACACATGGAATTATAACATGTTGCATCCTTGCTTGTTTCCACTCAGTCAAAGTCAGTCACATGATAATACTCATCATTGTCTATTTCGATCCTAAGAGGTGAGTTCTTCATAGTCTTGCTCCTATTGAGTTTTGACCTCAGATCGTCTTCAAATGGCTTCTTGGTGAGGGATAATCTTAAGTTCAGGCTCTTGACTGGCCTCAAATCACTCTCATCTCTCACCTCCTCATCATCATCATCATTCTCTAAATCCATTAAAGCCTTTTCCCTCTGAGCTAACCGATTCCACACAGAAGAAGTTCCCCTGCTTTGCCTGCTCACAGCGTTGACTGTCAGGCTTCCCCTTTTCACTGTTTCACCCTGGTCCTTGCTAAGTTGACTACGGAGATCCCTATTTGCTTTTTGTGGATCTTATCCTCCTTTGAACCACCACGGGTGAGTCTCTTGAGGTCCATACCACTGCGCACTACTGCTGTAACCTCTGCCTCCCTTCTCTGTAGCTCATGGCGATGCTCAACACGCTTCTCTTCCTCATCTGAATACATGTGCATCCAAGGCTGCTTAATCTTTCGCCTCCACTGTGAAGAACTGCTACCATCTTCATCATCAGATGATTTGCCTGTCTTGGGGTCTGAGGATAAGCCCTTAAGCTGATGGAAGGGTCTTCACACCTGTTGTATGATGACTTTGGTTGGAACGGTAGACCTTGCCAATGGGAACAAGTGAATGGGTCACTCACCATGAGGAGGGATTCTCACATTGTTGGAAAATTCCAGAGGTACCTTCCCATCTCTGTCAAAAGCAGGTTACATGGCTTTCCTTCGGTCGATGTTGCCCCAAGAGTCAGCCAAACTGCCCCAAGGGTTTCCCATCAAAGGTTTTCCATCCAAGTTCACCTTTTCTCTGAACCTCCTCTAGCAGGATTTAGTAATGAGACCTTTGATTTCTCCATAATTTGGATTCCCATGCTTCTTATAGTAGTCACTCACTTTTTCAGTACAAGCAGTTTACCAGTAAGTTTTCAAAGCATACTGCAAAAGAACTTGTTTTGTTTTTGGAGTTGGTTTTCCTAATCTGCAGAGCCCAGGAGGGATAGGAATATCAATTTCTGAAGCATTGGCAGCCTTGCACTCCTCACCAACAAAACTATCCTCTCCAACTTTATCAACATCTGATGCAGCAGATTATTGCTCAGAAATATCTTCCTTGACTTTAGAGGCCTCCTTCTCCTCAGGATCATCATCCCCCACCATCAGTACCTCATTACCTTGGTCATGTACTTCAGTGACCATTACCACAACGTTTTTGCTTGATAATCTCTTTCTTTTACTATCAGACACAACCTTATCCTCTGCAAATGAATCCTTCGGGTGATTAACTTCCAATCCTTTTATGGGCAGTCCAATGGTCCAATCCTTTCAGTGCTCATGTCTTGAGTGCCTCTCATGTGAACAGTGTCAAGTCTATAGCATTTCTCAGTTGCTTTGCCATCCTTCATTCCTAAGCTCTTGTAAGAGATGCTAGTTTCTCTTCTGTAATTGCTAGCAATTCATCCAGCGACAGGCCATACTTTTTTTATGTTCTCACCTAATGTCTCACAAGCTTTATTATCGAGCTATGGAACTGCAGCTACCAAATCCCCTCCATTTCCATCATTACAAGCTTCACAGGTAGGTAAGGGCTTCGACTTTTGAAGTGCATCAGATGTTTTGACATTTTTTTGCTCCGCTTGGTTATCATCCTTCATTTCACACACTTCTCCTTCAACTTCTTTTGCTCTTGCGTGAAGAACAACGCTGCTTACTTCACAAATTTTAGGAAAGTTAGTCATGAGTCTAAACCTGCCATGCCACAATTCAACTCTAGAACATTTTGCTGCAACTATTTCCTCTTCCTGCTTCTAGTTTGCTTTCAAGTACATCTTTTCACCACTTACTAAGAAATGATCACACTTCAGTTCATACATTTTGGCTTTCTTACTACTATAAAGACCAGTCACGAACAATTCCATGCCATCATAGATTTTCTTCTCTCCTTTTTCAGTCACAATCTTGAATCCTCTCTCTTCTAGTCTCCTTTCTGATATAAGAGTGCAGTCGAGTTCTGGGACTAAATACACCTTCTGCAGAATTATTTGGTAACCCCCACACTTCTCTTTGCAAGCTGTGCAATCATGGTACCTCTTCCACTTACCTTTAAACGATCCCCACTGGCTCTTTTCACCTTCCCTCCATAACTTCAGTCCAGTTCTTGAATCAACTCCTCATGAGATGTTAAATGATCACTTGCTCCTCCATCAATGAAAACTGAGCAGGGCTTAAAGCTCATAACTGGTGTACTCATACCTGCCATGAGGGCCTATGACTTGATGATTTTCACTGACACTTTCTTTGCCGCACCTTTCATTTTTCTCGGTTTTTCCTCTTCAATTTCGCTGTCATTCTCATCAGTTGAACTCAAGTCTGAGTCAAGCTCAGCAGATCTTGCAGTCTTTTTCTGATGTACTGATTGTGATTGATACTTCCTATCTATTCTCTGATACATCTTATCTTCTTTATTCCTGTAGTCTCTTCTCGATTTTCCTTCCTCTTCAAAGTATACACTCACGAGATATATGTCCAGGCTTTTTGCAAACAAAACACAAATCTCTTCTCCTTCAACATATCATTGTTGTTACTGCCTTCCCTGGAACTATTTCTCTAGCCTCCCCAGCTTTCAAAGTTGGCACTTCTCTCAAATCTTGACATCACATGGATCTTTGTTCATTTACTCGATGACTTGTGGCTCTCTTTTAGCATCTTCAGCCATTAGTCTAGCCATAACTTCTTCCATATCTCTTTGTTCTTCTTGATCTATAGTGGTAATGAGCACTTCATACTTGTCAATCGGAAGACCACCAATGATAAATCTTACCATTACATTGTCATCAAAATTAGCCTTGGTTGCCTTCAATCTTCTGTTTAAATAAAAAAATCTGGCAAAGTAATCTCCCATAGGTTTGCCCTCTTTTTTCTCAATATATATCAGTTCGTGAAGCAGCAACATTTTATTTATAGGGCCAGCTTTGTTGTACGGCTTTTCAAGCTTGTTCCACATATACTGAGCAACATTAATAGGGCCAACAAAATCTATGGTCCTCAAATTTCATGTCAACAATATGAGGGACATTGCTCTACAATTTTTCCTTGTCTCTTCAGCCGAGAATGTGTCTGTTTCATCAGCATCATCTACTCAGAGAAAACCTGGGTAGACAGCATCCCAACAACCCCTCTGATGCAGTAGAGCTTACGTGGTCAACGACCAGGAGAAGTAGTTGTTCTCGTCTAGTTTCAAGTAACTTTTCACTGCTTTGTCTTCTGCCATTTTGACATCTCAGCTTTCTCCCTGTCTTGATCACAGATACGTTTTGGGTCACGGTTGATTTGTCACCAACCGACTCGAATTCTGCTTCTTAATTTTCCAAAATTTCTTCATAGTCTAGAGCCTTTAAGTCTCATAATCTATTAAGCCAAGTAATTTTATTTATCTAAACTCTCTACCTCAGTTCTTGGCAAATGATAAGAATGAAGTTCTGCAAGCTTGTTCTTTATTTTCTCATTTTGTATTTTCCGCTCTTCAACATGGCAACCAAAAAACACATAATAATAAAAGAAACAAAAGAAGAATGTAAACAGAGTGGTTATAAAATAAAACATTAAATTACACCACTGATGTCACATGAATGGACACTAAATCTATTTTTACTGATTCAGAACCATCTTTCAGTCCAGATAGCCTAAACAAGTACTTCATTGAATCAATCAGCCATATCATTTCCAGTTTAAGTTGCCCTTCAGCTACTGCTACTGTCCTATTAAATAAATTTGCTGTAGCAGCTCCCACTTTCAAATGGAGTTGGTTTACTTCTGATGACATTCAGAAAATTATTTAAAATCTTAAAAGATCCAGCAGTACAGACATTTATGGAATATCCAACAATCTGATCAAAGATTTAGCATATGTCCTCAATGAACCCCTTGCTACAATAGGCATGCAACTCATGTTTTCAGTCTGGCTTATTCCCAAAAGCATTAAAAATATCAAAAATATTCCTATTCATAAAAAAGGTGACAGACGTTTATCCTCTAATTATCACCCAAATTCCATAGTCCCAGTTTCTGGCAAAATAATTGAGAAAGTCATTAAGATTAAAATTTACAATCATTTTCTAAATAACAATCTGTTTTCAACTGCTCAATTTGGCTTTTTCAAAGGTCACTAAACATCCTCCGCTGTCAAGCATGCGATTGATAAAATACTGGGTACTTTTGAAAATAGCATCCCTTGCATTAAGTGCTTGCGATATTTCTGAAGCATTTGATTGTTTCTCACTCAATCCTTCTTCAAAAACTGCAATATCAAGGTATTTACAATATTCAATTGAAACTCATGGATTACTACCTTTCGAATCATATGTAAAATTATAACCATATAAACAGCTTGGTTACTTTGAACCATATTACATTAAGTGATGTTTACAATGCTCTTAGGGCGATATGAATGCCAAGACATATTAGTCCCTGCTCAGTGAAACACTTTTAACATCAGTCTACAAAGTGGTATATTCCGTGAAAGATGGAAAACTATAAAGGTATATCTTACATTCAAGAAAGGAGAATGAGAAAGCATAGCCAACAGCTATCCCATTTGGATTATTTCCATATTGGCCAAAATTTCTTGGCAAGCAACATCCTGAAAAAAAATTTATTCAGAACTTTGTAAAAGTTGGAATTTACCTAATTGAGGATTCAATCAGCATGAGATTTGAGTTCCTCTTGTGTAAGGCAAAACCAATCTGAATTCGTGATCACATTTGCTTCTCCGTTATCAGTCAGTGGCTTCTCTGGCTCTGTAAATCAATTCTATTGACTCAAACAAGCCTTGGCTGTGGAATAGAAATACTTCCAACTTCCTGAAGCATATGTCTATTCCCTGAAAAAATAAAAAACTCAAATTAGAGCAACAGTTACTTAGGATATCTTTTTTATAGGGAATCAGAGAAGTATGTTTATTCCAAGGTGAGTGAGCAACACTTCATTTTTTTTAAATTAGCTGAATTCTAAAACCATCATGAGAGGAATTAAGAGAAAAAGTTGGCAAAAATCTATAACAAAAGGGTTCTTGCAATAACAGAACTGCACATATCCTCAACATCAATGCCACAAATTACATTACTAATACGATAGGCCACCTAAGCTAACTGTGCATCTTTATTGCTGAAAATAATCAAGAATCTTCTTTAGCACAACAGTTTCAATACCTACCTATTATAAGCACAACTTGATATGTGTGCCAATTTGTTCACTGTATGTCCTTCATTACCATTATTATTTTGCCGACTTAGTGTAGAGATGGCAAATAGACAAGTTTTCTCATTCTGTGTTTTATTTGATAGAAACAAAACTCTAGCAGTTTTCCACTAGGATTATTTAGTGGTATAAATTTTATTATATTTTTTAGTGAATGTATTTGTCCCATTATCTCTGGATCTTGACAGAGATGACAGGATGAATAAAAAGGATAAGAGAGGAGAAGAACAAGGATTGAAAAATGAATGAAGGGAAGAAAGAAGAATTCTAAGCTGAAAAATGTAAAGATGAGCTGCAGCAGGAAAAAAACAGAAAAACAAAGGATTTAAAAAGGGCAGATGAAGCCCAGGCTGCCAAGGTCTTTCATATTAACCCTCTAGCAGTTGCACTGGTACACTGAGTGTGCCAGAATATATACTATTTTTAATTGTAACTTACTCGTGCTCAAGCGATTAAATGAAATTTCTTACATCACTTTGCATCTTATATTTTTCTGTCTCTTTTAATAGATTATTAGTATAATAATAATTAGATCCAATTCTATATATCAATTCATACACATTAAGCTTCTTACAAGATGTCCTCCTCCTTAACAATCATCCTTATTTATCTTTTTTATCACCATGACAATACATAATGAAGACTACATGTTAAGAAATTACTATAAAACAACAAAATTAATTTCACTATTTGGCAAATGAATAAATAAATAAATAATTGCATAAAAGTGATTTTTGGTCAGCACTTAATTATCCAGTCATACACTTCATACACTTGACATGCGTCAACTTTTTAACCTATGCTAGTAATCATCCTTCGCTCCTCAAGTCTTCCTACAACAATGTTCTATAAGTGCTCCCCAAGTTTCACTCACGTGGGACACAATTTACAGCAACAAAGACAATTTTGAAACTTTAGCAGAGCGATTACTCGTGTGAGGAGATTTGAAACTTATTCGCTTAGCTCCTTTGCACTTACTTACTGCTACTGCTCTTTGAATGTATTACAATCTATTTACTTCTTTACTTCATTGTCCAACATTATAAACCAGTCAAGGTATATAAGTAGTGGTACCTCAGTCTACAGCCATGCATTCTTTGACTTCGTAAGCCATGGGAGATGTGGTATTCTCTCTTTCGAACAAAGAGTGATTTTTATGTACCACATCGAAATATTCAAGCTCTTTTTGCACATATGTAGAGCTAAAAATGGTGTTTACTCTAGGAAGGAGGATAATTGGTGTGATTTGAAGAATTATTGTGTTGCAGTCTAGTATTTGAAGGAAGACTCATTGAATAACAATGTTGTGAGTATAATTATATGGATGTAAATTTATTGGAATTTACCAGGCCTGTGAAAAATTATACTAATTGTACTTTCTTTTTCTGTGTCAGGAGTCAAAATATATGCGAAAATGAAATTCAAAATTCCTTCAGGAACTTTCCGACGAAGACGATGATCATCTGAAGCAAGGACCAGCACCAGAGATGGAGAGCAACTTTTCAGACAGTGAAGATAGTGAGGCTATAGAGAGGAGTGACCACAACAGTGACAAGGAACAGGAAGCAGGTGCAAGCCAATCTTCTGAAGATTGGTTGACCACGAGGGATGAAGGATTCTACACAGGAAAAGATAAGGAGATGAAGTGGTCGATGTTCCCTCTTGGGAAGAAAACTGGAAAGATTCCAGCTAAAAACAATGCCAAAATTTCCCCGGGGCCAATGTTTCCTTGCTATCCACAGAACATGATGGTTACCATCAATTCATCACAATTGATATGATTGACCAAATTACTCTTTTTACGAACTTATTCATACAAAGAATCGTCGAAGGAGATCGTTATAGAAGAGAACGTGATAGCCATCCAACATCGCGAGATGAAATCTGTGCTTGTCTTGGGTTTCTAATTCTATTTGGCGTCAAATGGGAAAATCATGCTAATATTATTGATTTATGGGACAGAGATGGAATTGGAATAATGCTAAGTAGAGCTGCCATGAGTCATTGTAGATTTTTGTTCCTCCCAAAATGTTTAAGATTTGATGATAAGACAACGTGTGAAGACAGGAAAAAAACTGACATGTTAGCTCCCATTTGAGAATTTTTTAAGTCATTTGTCCGCAACTGCAAAAAGGCATATACTCCTGGTATTTATGTCACTGTTGACGAAAAGTTAGAGCCATTTTGCAGCAGATGCTCTTTTGTCCAATATATGCCAAGTAAATACACCAAATATGGCAGAAAAATATTTGCTTTGTGTGACTCATTTTACAAAAGAAGTCATTTTACAAAAGTAACATGGAGATACATTGTGGAAAGCAGCAAGGGGGTCCATTCTGCTCATCAAATTCTCCCTCAGACATTGTGAACAGATTAGTTGAGCCCATTATAGGAATTAATCTGAATCTAACCATTGATAATTAGTACACAAAGTGTTCCCCTTGCACAGTCATTATTGAGGAAAAAAATAACCTGTCTCAGCACCCTGAGAAAAAATAAAAAAGAAATTCCTTTAGAGTTCTTGCCCAATTGAAATAAGGAAAAAGGGTCTGCAATATTCGGTTTCCAAACGTGTGACTTTACAGTCTAATTGTACATAAAAAAATAAATCAGTATTGCTCCTATCCACAACTCATGAAGACTAATCTATAAACCAAGCATCTGGCAAACCACAAATGATTTTGGAATACAATAAAACCAAAGGAGGAGTTGACACAGTAGATCAACTCTGTTCCACATACACATGTGCCTGAATAACCCGGAGATGGCCATTAGCAGTCTTCTATTCACTGATTAACGTGGCAGGGGTAAATTCACAGGTGTTGTTCTTTGACGTCTAAAAAGATGCCTCAACTAAAAGAAGAATATTTTTGAAATAAGTGTCGCTTCAGCTAATACTGGATCACCTTCTAGCTAGGGTTACAATTCAGTCCCTCCCAAGAGATATTCAATAGTTTTTAATAAATCATCTACATACTGAAGACGAACTGCCAAAAAATGAACCTTCAAAAAAACGAGGATGCTGTGTAGCATGTGGTTGGGCAAAAAATATGTACACAACCATTGCATGCTCCCACTGCCACAGTTTCATTTGCAGAAGCCTTGTGCAAATGGTAGTGAAGTGCTGCGACTGCGATAAAACTAAGGGAGAGGCATCCGAATGATTGTGAGGAAAGAGATTTTGACAGATTCATCATAATAATTTACTGCAAGTAGGATTAATAGTTTGTTTTAATTATAAGGACATTTCTGTGTGATAATAAATGAAAGTGAACTGTGAAAGTTTATCCAAAACTTAATACATGAGTTATTTTCTTGAAGGTTTCAAGCTTTGTATAAATGCAAGAAATGTTATTTGTAAG
The DNA here is from genome assembly GCA_963169105.1 of Ceriagrion tenellum. Lineage (NCBI taxonomy): Eukaryota > Metazoa > Arthropoda > Insecta > Odonata > Coenagrionidae > Ceriagrion > Ceriagrion tenellum. The sequence goes on from OY720632.1 coordinate 24,931,738, forward strand.
ATTACACAGCTATAATGTGCACCTAAAATAACTAGTGTAAATAGAAAGAAAGTTAAACATGCATTTTTATTATGTTTTGTGTCAATTTCTATCCTCAATACTAAGTCAGTAGTATGTTCAAAATTGTCTGGGAAAAAATTGGATAGATTGCGTGCTAGTCACTTTTGACTGGTGTTATGAATATGCATAACCCCAAAATAATGCCACTGGAATTCTGTCAATGGGCTGTATATTGTAATATTTTGATGCATATTGCATGAGGTGAAGTAATATCTTCGTACATACATGATATTTGTCTGGGTAGTTTCGAGGTAACATTTTAAATGCTTAAGCGTGATTTACTCGACTTGCCATTATAAAAATAATAATTAATAAATTAATTCAATTGATTTTCAAAGCTAAAAATATTTTTAAAATAATCACTTGCTCACTGAGTGTGCCAGTACGACTGCTCGAGGATTAAGAATACCAATAACATCTCCCTGAACTGAAGGGGTTGTTAATCAGCCATGTTATTTTCCTCTGAAATCTGATCTAAAAATGGCTGTGATGATCATTTGCTGACCTTGAATTTCAGGGCATTCCATATATTATATAATCTCCAGTACATACATCCTTTTTAGATGGTCTACAACTTACCAAGTTTTCACACCAGCACCTCCATTTTATTCCCTTTTCGAAATATTTTTATTTGTCCAGGTTGCACTTCAGGCAGCCCCATGCACTTAAAGCTGAAGAGCACTGTCTGCTGCCCAAAATTTGCTTCAAATCTAGATCAAAGGCAGAGGAAAAATAAAGGTAATTCATCTATGGGATTTCACTCCATATGATGAGCTTAATTCAAGCCTTGGATAAAAATCATTTTGTGACTCACTCAGTGCTGATGTTCACTTCTGGTGGTTTCCCCATCGCATTCTGCACCACTAAAAAGAGCTTAGTCACTATCTCTATCACATGGCCTGTCTGGAACACGAAATCACCCTTCTTCTTGCCCATGTCACTCTGAAATAGGCATCCAGGAATGTTTTGGCTGCTCATCACTTCAGTAGCAGGGCTACTCTGCAAGCACACAATGAGAGGAAAGCCGCAAGGGGTGCAAGGTAAGAAGCAGTAGCCTACCAAAATTACACATAATCTATGGCAGCAGGAAATTACAAAAAAACAATTACAGCTTCCCTTCACAGAGCTCTAACAAAGAAGGAGTGTTTCAATTGAGTACATATAGCATGTATAGCATTTTTCCATAACATTACACTACAAATACTGTTACACCTAAGTAATGTGTGAAGGCACAAAGCAATGAAGTGTTTGTATTCCTGGAAGCAATTTTTAATCATTGCAGTGAATCACTGCCAATTTAAATAGGAGCAGGAGGACAGCTGGTTAGCACAGGAAAACTTATGGATGGATAATGTTAAATTTATAGATTAGAGAATTTTTAGTTAGAATAGCATGAATTTTATCTTAAAAAGTGATAAGCAATAACGAAAAATTTCATCAAGCCTAATATTTAAGTTAGCAAATATGTAAAAGATTATGTATTTACGAGAGCTAAAATAAGTACACACAGAGTTTTGTAAAATCAAATCATTCAAAAATTATGGATGGAATAAATCAAAGTTATATCAGTACAGAGAATAAGATTGATGCTTAAAATATTAAAGAGGATTATGAACTCCACAGAGACAGCATTGGAAAACAAATATTAGATGGTAACATTAAGAGAGCAGCACTATCCCAGCCAGCACAAGGGATATTTGCTTCGGTAGAAAATAGGTATAAGTTAGCAATATGTGCCCCGCTCTCTTTTTTATCTTTATCATATCCCAACCTTTATTATATTATTACTCATAAAGTGGTATGTAAATAGGTATTTACTGACGAAAAATAATTCAATGAATTTTTGTAATGTTTTTTGGGCAGCATCAGTATCTTAATTATTTGAGCTTGCCCTAGGGCTATCAACTAGAGCTATGCAATTGTGACTTCAGTAGTCCTCCATGATGCGCCGAGTTTAAAGATGGGGAGCACATGAACAGAGAGTGAATGCACATTGCCTGATTTCCGGTGGGTGAACTTTGCTTTTCTGTAATGATGGAGCAATCGAAGTACACTCTGTTCTGTTTTCCGGCTTTGCTTGTGCGATTTATGGTAAGATAATACTTAATTCTCATGAATGATGAGATTCTGATTGTATGCGTTATTTCCCGCGAGAATACTTAATCAACAACGTAATATTGCTGCGACAAGTAGTAATATTCCCAACTTGCTTTCGAAAATGATTCCAATTTGTATGAGCTTGGAATTTTGATATTAATTTGTGTTTGTCAATATAACGTGCATTCAAGTTATGATGTTGCGTAGAGGATGAATTTGTTTGGAGTGTTGATGAACAGCATAGCAGCCCTATTTTTTGTGTGAAGAATTATCCTTCCAGTTGTTTATGCTGATGTCTCTAGTTTTAATTCCTTAAGTGCTCGAAATATATTTACGCAATTGTACATGACTTTACCACTCTAAATCAGTCCTATAAATGCATGCATATTTTTAGTAAACGGAGTTGAAGTTTATGCGAGTCGCCATTAATACCCAAATTATGTTATCCTCTTGTTACTCTTATTTAAATAATGAATGAATGAATGAATGAATAATTTATTAATTGTCCTGGGGATATACCCCTTAAGAACAAAAGCTATTTACATTTTTTGAGCAACATAAAGAGCAAAATCAACAATTTGGACAGTAACATAATGAAAAAGTTAAGTATAAATTAATACCATTTTACAATGCTGAATGCAAAGTTTTTGAAATCATATCATATAACAAATTCATCTGCATACATTTGTGGATTTACATTAATTACAACAATATGCAAAATTATAACAATATGCAAAATAATAACAACATTTAGTGGTCAGAAAGTAACATATTATAATATTTCATCTTAAAACTAGCAACAGAAGAACAATTTTTTATGTTTTTGGGCAGGGTGTTCCAGAGATGACACGCAGTGGCCAAGAAAGAATTTTGGAACTTCGTTGTGCGGTGACTAGGAAAGTAAAGATACTCAGGATCACATCTAGTGCACATATCCCTAGTGGAAGGTTTCACGGAAAACATGTCGAATAAATATTCAGGGGATTTTTCTTGAAATAAGCAATACAAGTAGAATCCGAGGAAATATTTCCTTCGGGTTTTAACATCGAGCCATCTAAGTTCATTGTAGTAGGGGGTCATGTGGACATCTCTGCGAAGTTTGAAAATAAACCTAATGCATGAATTTAGAGCACGGTGCAGTGTGGTGTTATCTTCTTCATTTAAGTCGTTGTAAACTAGACAACAGTAATCAATAACGGGAAAAACCAACGATGAAATGAGCATTTTCCTAGTGTCTTGAGGAAGAAACTTAGAATGCACTTTAAGTTGATATAGAATGGTGTTGAGTTTACGAGAGATATTATTAATGTGATTACTCCAAGACAGACTTGAGTTGATAGTTATCCCAAGATTTCGAACTGAATCAGAGTAGGGAATGAAGGTGCCATCAACACAGACTTGAGATATATTTCCATGATGGAAGCGATTTTTGATGTTGGGGCTGCCAATAATTATTGCTTTGGTCTTATTTGTGTTAAGAACAAAGTTATTTTGCTGGGACCAAGCAGAAATGGCTATTATATCCTCATTAATTTTTTTGACTGCGTCGGCAATTTCACTTACTTATTAATGTACTTACGAAGAATTTTTTAAGACTGCAGCAATGGAAAGTGACGAATTTATTGCATGCTCATTTTTTTCAGACCATTTATAAACCACTCGAGGGAATCATGGAAGCTACTAGCCTGCCATTGTTGAACTTTCCTGAATTGTTAATTACGCAGCTGACACAGCCGCTATAAATGTTGCTGAATTGGCAATGTGTATTGTGGGACGCTGTACGAGAATGGAAGTAGGCACATGTAAGTCCAGATGCGTTTTGGTCAAGAAAGTGCCCTTTTCATGACTGGTTAAAAAAAAAAACAATTAGCTACGCATGTAAATATATATCAAGAATAGTGCCATATAAATTAGTTTCCAATTACTGCCAATAGATGGCATGGAAATAGTTCATCAATGATACATAGGCCCTGATTGGCTAGCCGTAGCCTATCAGTGATCGGGTTTAAGGTATAATTGGCACACAACTGTACGCAATTTATCCTTACGTGGCAAATATATGTTTCTATGCAGACATTCATCTGTCTAATACCTCTTCATCCTTCCAATTGTATAGCTATTGTATCCCTTGCTTAGAGATATCCCATCCGCCCACCAGATGACTTATCCCATAACTGTAGAGATAGTATCTGTTCATTTAGGGTTATTTGCCACCTTGTGCTGGCTGGGATGGGACATGAAAAGGGAAACAAATATTAAATTTAAGACATAAAGGAGGAGGAGAACTTAAAGAAATACATTAACTATATCGTCAAGAGGTTATTTTTTGTGTCATACACTTTGGGAAGGCATTGGATAGTATGGACTGAAAAAATTGATGAAAGTAAAGCAAAAATTATGGGTTCAAAGGAAGAGTGGATAACTTAATAAATCAAGCAGCACACTAATGGAAGGTGAATTAGAAAGGGAGTAGGGCAGGGTTGCTCACTGACACTGTTACCATTTAATGTGCACTAGAAGGAAATGGATAGAGAAGCGTGTGAAAAGATGGAAGCATGAATAAAAGTCTGCATGAAGTGTATAAATAAAATTTAAAATTATACAATCATTAGTTAGTCAATTATACCAATTAATGAATAGCACATTAGACCAACAACATTATTAACAATTATTGATTCTTAGATTAAGAATGAAGTGGAGCTGTCGCAGTCTATCAGTATCTAATTCATTCCATTTCTTCCATTATTAACCAAATTCCAGTGCGAGCAGAAAGCTCTCTTTAAAAATACTAATGCATGAGCATTCCAAAAGTACATTTTTCTAAGAAGAAGTTTCCAGATGTATCCAATGTTTTTTTGGTTCAATTATCAAGCTTTAACTGCTCCACTGGTATAAGATGATATTTTTTTATGCTTCTATGGTGAATTGGTGGTTTCAGAGATGCCATTATGGGAAATATAGTATTATTGCTAAAGACCAAAATTAGGACAGCATTTTTCTGTGAAAAGTATTAACCAATTTCTATACTAGGCAATTTCACAGCAATGGCATTCCATGAATACTCATGGCCTGCCTAGTTATAATTCTTGAAATTTTGACACAAAAAATAAAATATCAGCTCTTGGAAATAAAAAATGTAAATAATAGTGCAATTTGAATACATATCCAAATTTAGTACAAAATGGTGCAAGCATTTAAAAACTATAATTAAATTAAACGTCAAACTAAAGGCCAAATTTCCAGAGTACTGACATGATTAGGAGACAATCAACTCTTTTTTCTATAAACATTCGGTCTCACAAATGTCTTTTCAGGTCTCTCAGAGCAGTTTATTTTGCCCACTTCAGTTTTTAAAGGCAAAAAGGAAATATAATCAACATTCAGTTGAACACAATAAAAACGGCAGCCATAATGGTAAAACATTTTGCTGTAGTGATTTTTAACTTCAAATAAGCAAGACTTCCATAGTAAAACAGTGAAAAGCTGCTGACATTCCGAGGGGAGATTTTATCACAATTTAAAGTTAGTTGAAACCTAGAACATACTCCACATTTACAGCCAGAGTTCAAATCTCTTTTAGAGGGATTTGACTGAATCTTGAATTCACTGACTTGATAAAATTCGATAGAATCTTCAAATCCTAGCCACAACACTAATATCTAAGATAAGCTCCTCAACCTTCTCAGACATGTATTTAACCATTACTTTCCATGAAATAACAGTACCCTTGAAAATTTCATGACATTTGAAAATAGTACTCCTTTTATATTACTAAATGACTTTAGGAACCGAGATTCTTGATCACGAGCTTTCAACTCCATTTGACAATAAAACCCAATATTAAGGGCTTCATTTCCTACATCTAAGATGTCTCATGAACTTTGCTGCTTGGCTCAATATGCAAATTTGTTTTCCCTTTCTTCAAATATAAGAAACTTTAATAAAATACTTGTTCCCTCAATCCATCAAGCTTGATGCAAATCATAACATAATTGGACTTCCATTATTTGTCCAGAACATCATCAGGGAACAGTAATTATATATGAACTGCTTTACAAAAACCATGCATTGGTTATTGATATTTGACACAATCTGGATCAACACGGTTGATATTCTTGCTTTTAAACAAAATAAGATACATTCATGAATAATTTGGTAAGACTCATACTTTCTCAGCAAATGAACTGCAGACATTCTCAACTTAACAGCTAGATGATATCTTAGAACTGAAAGGATATTTGATAACTACAGTTCGTCTCACTAAAAACACAACACCACAATAAGCAAATATTTTGGACATGATGTAAGCATAAATAAGTGAAATAAGGTCAAACATCTTTACATATAATGTTCTGATACCAATGAGTTGTCTCCATAGACACATGATATGTTAACACCAAAAATATCTTATCTCCAAGAAATATGAGCATAAACGCCAACATTTCTGAAACTGCCCAAAAGGTGATTTTTTAAAATGAAACAGCCCTCTTATTTCCAGAAACCTAATGTTTCCTCTAATGTGGATTCAAGCAACGCAAAATGGAGTTATACAATTGAGGAATGTAATGTCTAGGTTTGCGATAGTTTCACTGCATATGAAAATATTTATTAAACCATTGAACCTAAGGCCAAAATAAATATAAGAAATTAAAATTCATTAAAAGCCACAATATTACAAAATATTTCATCAAGTCTCATATGAAAGGGAGGTTATAAAATGTCTACAATAGTAAACACGACCTCCACTTTGGCACTTAAAGAGTTAATATCAAGAATACTGTGGCATATTTTGAAAAGTCTTTCAGAAAGAAAATGAGCACAGACTAAACACTTTTGTTTGTGATGGTAAGCTAGGTAATGAGGGCAAATAAGACAATTGTTTGAGATCATAGGGGTGGAGAGGACTTTGGTGTTAGAGATTTAGAGAGTGCAGAAAAAGATTATGGAGGGCATACAAAGAGGAATAGGTCTGTCAAAGAGGATGAAATGCAAAGAGATGAACATTTGGCAAGCATTCGGTGAGAAAGAAAGAAGGAGCATAGGGGATTTAGACAGCAAAAGAGTGAGGAAGTAGTTCATGGGCAACTTGATGCAGAGGATGAAATTAATGTGGGGCTTTTTTTAAAAAAAAGGCTACTCAACAATTGGTAGGGCACAAAATGATGATGATATATCACTGGGAATCAGAAAATCTCCAGTTACATCAGTTGTGCTCCCATTTCTGTGTATATTATTCACAATTTTAATGGCATTCATTCACATCATCATCTACCGGCACACATTTTTACCATTCCAATTATGAAATGGGTCAGGTCAGCCCAAGATGTACCTCCCGAAGTTTCAGAAGGTGTGAGTACTCCAGTTTAAAGGCTTCAACAGCACTTTACAGACAAGGACTACAATACTTGGAGTAATTTGGACCATCACCTATTCAAATTTGAGCCTAGCCAAACAAATCTTCATTCTAGTACTTGACAGGGAGTATTTCCATCACGGCAGGCTGTGGCCTTCCTAATGTTTCCAGGTTCAAGTAATTGTGTAAATGGTTTTGGATGATTGATTGCAAACTGCTTGCAATTTTGATAGGTATTTTAAAGTGTAATGTGCATCGTTCTGGGCAGCAAGTCTGTATTTTAACCCAAGAGATGGCAGCATTAAGTCTTGCCTTCTGGGTCAGGCACTGGGTAACTTCTCAATATCACTTATGCCCCTGGCCCATTGATAGTTCAGAAGACAGAGAGTCTAAAATGAATATTACAGGAACATTAGTGTAAGTGTATGGAAAGCAAAAAGTTTTCTATTTACAAATTGAAAAAAGCTCATAACTGGAATTTGCACTCAAATTAGCTAATTTAGCCACCAATTCTGACCAATGCATGGGACATACATATCAACTATTGCTAAACTTTAGTATATAAGATGATAAATAATGGAGGATGAATACCAAATGCAAAAAATTACTGTGATACTACTGCGAAATTAACACCTAATAGGTATGTTGTAAATACAAGAATTTATATTAGAACAAAATTTCACCACCAATTCTAATTAAACAAGGATATAAACCATGACATGCTGACAACTATGCATTAGATATGTAACTAGATAATATTGAAAATCTACCCATGATGTACCAAAACAACAGAGACCACCAAGTTAAAGGTTTATCTAACTATCAATGCTTTCTTTGGATTGCCAATTCTGCAAGATTTAAAGATTCATAATTAGCCTTAATGCAGCATTAAAAGTTAAGAAAAATGAATATAAAAAATTGTCAGCCACTCATGCAACACTTATCCACTAAATTTATTTTCTTGGCAATAATGGCAACATCTTTTTAGATTAGATAAGAGAGTGATTCAGTTAGAATGACATCTGACTAAATTAATAAAACAGACTTATGTCCAATATTTTTTCATCACAATACTTACTGCTCTAACGTGAAAAACAGCCACATCATCCAAAAAAGGACTCAAGGAAAGTCTGTAAATTTCAGCAGCAGGCACTCTGTACTTCACTTGCAAAGTTCTTTGGTCTAATATTAGCATAGAGCTGGTAGATAGGACAAACAAGATTGGCACAAACTGAAAGAAGGAAAATATTAATTTTTAAAAGTAATCACCAGTTTGGACTAAAAATTAAAATTTATCTTTAAATTACTTTCTTTGACATAAGAAAATAACTGAAATATTCACCAAGAATGATGAAGTTGACTATTTGATTTATCTGTAATGTGAATTTTTCAAGCAGGGAAATGAGTTCCCTGTCCACAGTAACCTCAGCATTACTCCCCTCACATCCATGAGGAGCTTTTCAGTTGTACTGCATTGTACACATTTGCTTTTCACCTATTTTGATACTAAGTCAGTCAGAAACCAGACCCTTTCCTCAGCCACTGCCCAGAGTTGATCATGACCTTTTGTCGCAGTCTCTCCCATGGCATACATCAGCTGGCAACTTTTTGTCCATGGATTTACTTAAAATATGTTTAATGAATACTTTGATTACATGTGATATTATTTCTTTCTGCTTTGAAACCAGTATTAAATAGCCACCACTGAATACATGATATCATGGCTGCTTAAGGTTATGATGCATGAATCCCACAAAAACTGGGCAATGGGTTTTGCCCTGGCTCCCAAGTCAGCTTACAGAGAATGTCTCCCTTAATGTGTACAAGGAAGCAATCAATGCTGGCCAGTGGATGAGGACCTTTCCCTCATCTTTGCACCAGGAGATTACCCTACTCAAGCGTGACAACCAAGGAGGCCAAAGAGCTCAACCAGGAGGCACGATGGCAAGCTTATGAGCAGTCAGATTTACGGAGCGAGTAAAACATTTCTCGCGTACATTCCAAAAAGGGCAAAGGGCTCCTTAAACTACATTCAGCTGTATCTCCTGCGGTGTTTGTGAATGGGAAATGGAAACCCCTAACAGCGATTTATCTCAATGGCAGAAAAGTAGTGGCTGCTAGCATGCTAAAGGGTGGCCGCTGGCCTCTGAAGGAGCTTACCACTGAAGGGAGGGAAAATTTGCAATGCTTAGATGGAAAATTCATCCCTTACCTGAAAAATTGGCCACTTACAGAGTTGACCATGTAAGGGAGTTAGCCACCAAGCCAAGTTTCACAGTACAGAAGAGCACTCATAATCCGATATCCAATTAACCATCTGTCGGATTTTCCTCCAACCATTCTACAACAACTGCCTTCCCAATTCTTCCCTTCCATTTCCCTTCTCTCCCTTCCACAACCACTTTTTTCTCCAATTGTTGCATTCAAGCCTATTAAGATGCCACATTTTGCCCACACACAATATTTTCCTTAAGCAGGCTTTTCTATTACCCAGTTAACATTGCTGTATTATTGTGAGTCTCTCAGTGTTTCTGTGATCCAGGTTTACGAGCTTATACAGCAGACTGTCATCATTTCAAACAAAATTCATATGAAGTTTTCATTTTACAAAGCATAATACTGGTCCTGATCAAAGAGGTATCTAAATGTGCCGTAAAAGTAATGATATTACAAAATTTTCTATCTCACAAAGTTACAAACCTTATTCCCGGATCCTAAGAAACTTAAAATACTTTATTATGAATTTTGATGCATAAACAATGGCATTCACGTGGGCATCCACAATCTCATCCTCAGGGACTCAGGAAGCATGAGAATTTGATGAGGGATAAAAGGAAAGAAAAGAAAGGTAAGGACTTCTCTCATCCTTCCCCAACGTCTCATGCTTCTAACATTCCTCTCAAGGTCACTCACCCAATCACTCTCTCTGGCTAATCCTCCCCCCCACTACCCACTCCCTGTTCCCATCCCTAGCTCCCAACCTCCCTTCCTGTTTCACTGCTCAGGGGGCAAAATGTGCCACTCTTCCCCTCAGGCAGCTCCACATTGCCACTTGTGATCAGCAGGGTAATCACTTAGTCTGAATCAGCAAAGCATTATCAGTGCTTAGAGACCAAGCAAAACTCTCTGCCTGGGCTAGTCAGAATGACTATGTCCCATTTCATGAGTCAGCATCATGTCTCCATAACTGAAAAGGCTTTCTTGATGCAAACTGAAATTCTGACAAAAAAAATCACCACATGTCACATGATTGCAAATTAATTTCATAAAATAAAAACACTTTTTCACACTTGTCAGATGAGAACACCAGCAGTTCTTCAGATTTGATGAAGAAAATTGGTTGTTCTTGTCTTAAATTTTGTCAGTGAGAAAAAATGACAAATAAATCCAGGCAACAATATGGATGGATAATTTTGTATTTCTCCCCATATGGATGAATGAATCTGTGCTTACATACTACAGATTATCCCACTCAAGCCAATGAATGTTTTAAGTGAATGGTGTAGATTTTTCCAGGTATGAAAATAAATGGAAGGTCAACACAGCTTTGAGGCTACGCAAAATGCAAACAGGCATAAAAAAGTCCTTAAGGTTATTAGGGACCCCATCTTGCCAGACACCAGCTATTCTTTCATCTCCAGGCAGAGGTAACTTTACCATTCATCTCGCTGGTTTACCATCATGCTGCGAGTTCATGGTCCATCATTTATGAAGTGGATTAGCTAAAAATATTTTTTGCAAGTTCAAAATGGCATTTATTATTATTTCCTGGATGTATTTCTGCATTTTTGATGAAATTCTATCATTTTTATGATCAGAATTGTCATGAGGGTTATTACACAAAAACTTTCTTACTTATAATTTTTAAGTTCTGTTAGAAAATAGTTAATGCTGAGCTACATATAAAGATTCCACATCAGAACCTATTTTAATAGTATGAGACAAATATTGTTTCATAAAATGTCCCAAGTAATTCATATACTTGGGAAATATGACTAAAAAAGAGAATTGATTAAATTTAATGCTGAACCCCTTCTTATTCATCTGTTTAGAGTTTAAGGATCGTTGAAGGTTTCCATGGTGAGCAGGTATTCTTTCCATTTCTTCTTCCGGGATTCAACCACGTTGCTGTTTTTCCCACAACGTTTCTACTCCTCTCCTGGAGGCATATCCAGGATGAAGATGACCTCAGGTTCTTCAACAAGAAGATGCCTCCAAGAGAAGAGGAGAAACATTGTTGGAAAAACAACCATGCGGCCCAATCCCAAAAGAAGAAATGGAAAGAATCCAGTTTAAGCAGAAAGTAAAATAAAGTAACTGATAAAAGTTAATTGAAAAGTAACTGGTTAAAGTTAAAGTTGTTTTCCAGGATGACCTTCACAGGTATAATGAAGAATCCTGAGCAAAAAGTACAAGAAACCCATAAAAAAAGGTGGTTCTGCAGGTTTGGTGTCCAAACAGGGATGGCACCCCAGTTGGTTTTGTCAGCTTTCTTTTTCTTTTATCTCTTCGCCCCTTTTTCGATATGATACTTCAAATAAAACTTTTTTGAAAAGTAACATTTATTTAAGCCTTAGCAAGAGTGTTATTGGCTAAAAGATAAACATTATGCCAATTAAAACATAAAGAATAAGTTGAAAAGTTAACAAATTATGTCAAGATTAAATTAAATCATTACATTTTTAATTATTAATCCCAAGTATGATTGTCAAATACACAGCTGACCACAGGCGGTTTGTATCCCAAGGCAAGCAAGAAGTATTTGTACATGTCCGATTTCTTGTTGCAAGAGAGTTCCATATAATCGAATATGCTCATGACACTCATGGCAAGGGTACAAGCTTTCAATGCACAGACTGGTCACGAAAGAGAAAAAAAATACAGGAAGCATAAGATAACATCAATCACAATTTATTAAAAATCTTCATTTTTGTTTTGAATCAATTACGTTAGAGGTCATTTTGATATGGCTTAGTTCTTCAATTCAATTTGATTGATTTTTGGCAAAGCCAAACCGATATCAATCTCCACTTAATGATGTGCACTAGAGAGACGATGCACTTGCTAGCAAGCAACCCAAAACAGAGCATTATTGTGTATTCTCTTCATTTGTAACAGCTGAGGGAACACCTGTTTCAGCTCAACTAAGCATAAATAAGAGAACAACTTGAATCCATAAGTTTTCAAGCAGAAAGATAGGAAAATTAAGTAACGATATATACCATTAAAATGCCACATTTGACTTGCTACAGCTGAATTTCACAGTAATATGGCATTAACTTTAAGATTTCTGTATAAGATGGCAAAGTCAGATAATTTTACTAGTGTCTTTAAATTCTTTTGTTTCTTTCCATAAAAATCATATCTCTACCTCCTCTGAGGACCAAAACCACCTAAGGTAAAATCGTTACACCACATTTATGTTAACTCAAATAATAATTCCTTAACAATACATAATAAATCATCTGGCACCACTCATTCACTTGCAAGATATCAAATTTAAGATAAAACAGTGTACTTAAATATAGATTCTTCGGAATTCACGTGATTTACTTCTCGACTTGCAATGATTAGAACAGGAAATGGCGTAATGCATGATTTTCTGTTCACAAAATAGAATATGCTGGATTTCATATCTTTTAGTGTAGTGCAATTGTTAATCATACCTACACATCTGAAATCATTCCACAGCATGGCTATAACGCACAGTGGATTGAACAGATGAAAAAAAATAGCAAAGGTATATTTTTTATGATGTTAATAAAAAATATACATTGATATGAAGTCTATTATTACAAACCACTAATATTATGTCCTATTAACTTCATAGTTATAAGAGTCTACTTGCTGTCATTACTTGCTTCCACAGTCATTTTGCATTTACCAAGTTTCCTTTAGCAAAAAAATTGAATGAAAATGTCTATGATATCAAGCTCCTTGGAATTGAGGAAGCGCCTTGTGAGCTCAGTGTAAGACATTTAGAAGTTGAATATAATTGAAAGAGCATCCAAGGGACATCTTTGGCAGCTGTAGTGCATAGTAAGCACACCACTGAATTGGGGTGGTCTGTGACTTAGACTTGCTTACTTTGAGAGAGGGCTTAGCAAGCACGAAGATAATGGACTCCCGAGGGGTGACCACAAATTGCTGCAGAAGAGACATGTACCTACCTAGGTTAGCTTAAGCTTCAGATGGAAGAATTAAACTTTGAGGAGCTTACGTCATGCAAGTGTGAGTCAGCTACCTTGACCTGAGTCTTCAAAGTAAAAAAACATGTGAAGCAAAGTTTGCATATCTGCTTAGTCAGATTTCTCACAACAAGCATTGTATGTTGTAATTATGAATTTAAATGCTTACTCATAGGCCAATATCACAAGTAGGTATCACAGAAATTATTATAAAAAATAATGGAAACCTAAAAATGGATTGTACTGTGCATTTGAAAATAAGGCTCACCACTGAATGTTCCACAAACTGATGTGGCAAATTTATTGCACATATGCAAAGGAAAATGATTTTAGCATGAAAGACTTTGAGAAAGCATGGTGCTGAAATCAAGGCCAAAACTATGGCACAATTGAATTTGAATAGGATCTCTGTCACTTTCCATTAAAATTGGGCTTCCCCCTCCATTAACATTGATAAACAATACTCTGATGTATTCCACTGCAAATACACAAATGTTCAATGGAACTCCACCGTTAATATTCATGGAGCTCCTGTTTTAAAGATACTGTGAACTAATTTTATCAATCATGAGTTAAGTAATCTAAAGAAAAAACTGAAAGAAGTACATTTTCTTTCCAGAAGAAGAGAGCTCCATTGGTAAATTGTCTCTCCTCATTACATCTATTATTTCAGTCAAAAGCAGCGAAGTCACTAAGAAAATACCACCCAAGAAAACGCTGAATTAAAAATGATAAATCATGCCGTATGAGTTCCTGATAGTAAAGATGATAATAATCTAACTCAATTGTAGTTTAAACTCACAAAGAGAGAATGTTACACAGAAATCTGTAGCTCTGGCATCCTCATGAGTGACATATAACTCAATAAATAGTATTAACAAGTACACAGCACAAGTCAAGATATAGGAAAACTAAGTAAAAGGCCATTGAAAATCATGCAATGCATAATTGTCAACATAGAACTGGTAAAAAGCATCTTCAATCTGGCAGTGAAGAACAATCCAAAGTTAACATTGCTATGTTATTTTAGATAGAGTTTGGCTTTGTAAGTTAAACTGTTAATAAAACACCCACAGACAGCCATGGAAAATTGAATCACATTCCACAGTCAGAGAAGCTTAGCACTGATTTTTCTGCTACATGGCTCCATATCTATTTGAATCCAAAAGGAGAGAAGCTATGTTCAGCGAAGTTTCATTGCACTTGAGTTGTAGGTCTGGATAATTAAGGGCCATGGTAGACAAAACCACAGCTGATAAGGGAAACCTGAATGCACTGATTTCTAATGTTTCTACCAAACAATGATGAATCTGGTGTAACCTTACCATTATAAATTGGACCCAGAAGGAATGGCATAGATTGAGATAAGTTTGATACAAAGCCAGTAAAAGAAAAATGCACTGATAATTTTGGGAGGCAAGCTTAGACCCATGATACATCTGAAACTGTGGTTTTCTGAGGCACATAATTACTGTACTCACTAAAAGTGACATTACTCAATTGTGAGCAACACATGATCATTAAATCCTTGGCATTGCAATTGTATGAGAATGCCCATCATCTAACTTTTGATAATTGGATTGCAGGTATACATACCTGACATTTCTGCAACAAGCTAGATTCACTCCCCTATTTTCAGACATCATTTTGGTGATTGACAGTGGTACATAATAGTCCACAATGCAGACAAAACTTAAACCCAAAAAAAATTACTGGCAACAGGTTGCTTATTTGTGCAAATAAGTTTGTTGCATTATGGTGCATCCTTAGAATGATTGCTCTAATGGCATGGCCGGAGTAAGCTAGTAAGCTCACACCACCTTCATGTTCAAGTTTAATCTTTATTATGGGTATTTATCATAAAAAAATATTGAATAATACAAAATAAAGCATGCTATACCAAATAGTTCCAAAAAATCAAATAGACATCCTTACAGGCATCATTGGGGTACAGTGTTTAACTGGAGTACATTATATCATGTTGTATGATAAAAAAATAACCAAGAAAGCATATGCATAAAGGACAACAGTGCAAATGACTTCAAAAGCAGCTTATGCATTGAATTAGAACATATTAGATGAACAAGATTCCAGTGTTATTTTGCAGCATTTTTTACTAATGCAAAAAAGACTGTGAGCAAAGTCTAGAGCTGAGGTGTCACCTTTGGCTTCATCAACTTGCATATAATAATAGGGGAGGTGATCTTGTTCGGGTCCTTAGCGGGAAAACTTAAGTAAGGAGTGAGCAAGGAGGGTGACAATAATTGAAACTCACAGGCTGAGAACAGGATATGTTAGGCATATGTCAACCTAAACCTCAGTAAGAAAGAATGGGGCTCAACAGGCATCAATCTTCATGTCTGTAATAACCCACATTTTTAGATATCTAAGGATATTGCTCCATAAACTTGGGGTTGTGTTTTTTCAATGAGTACAAACTCTGGATTTTCACAATGCATGCAACAGTCTGACTATAAATACCATGTATACTTAAGAAAACGATAGTTAAGTCTGACTTTATGAGGCCAAAATTTTAGTCAAAAAACAGGAGGGTTGGACTATACATGAAACAAACTTTTGATGGCTTAAATCTTGGCTTAATCTTTATTTTACTGGGTTTTCCCATGGCCAAAAGCCTTGCTAGCCAGGGTTTTTTAAATGTCAGTGGTTTTATAATGTCCACGGTTTTTTACATGTCCACTCAATATGCCAAATGAACATGCTCGGCACTCTAAGGGCACAATTTTTGAGACATGCTCGGAAGATAAAGTTTAAAAAACTGTGGTAATTTTTCCCAGGCCACAGGGCTTCTCCAGAATTCACTGCAGCACATCACACTGTTCTCTAAACCCACCAAAATCTTAAATGGAACAAATTAAAAGTGCTTGTCATATGGCTGTGGATATATTTCACTGTTGTGCCCAAATTTCCCCCTTCTACTCTGAAAAAACCACTCTGCCAGAAAAACCACTCATCACCAAAAAACTCGCCAATGCCAAAAACTCGCAAATGCATGACCATCCCCTCGCACATTGTTATCTCAGGTTTTGCTGTCTCGCAATCGCTGTCCATGATGGGACAATCAACTCAGTTTTATACTGAAAGTGATAGTGGCGCACTCTTTTCTGAGTGACTCAATGTTAGCGCCATTTCCTCCACCAATCAACAAGGACAAGGATTTCCCCTACTACCCCCAACTCCAGCGTCGGTCAGCTGACTCCCCTCAATCGCCAGCCATATCGACTCAACGCTGCGCCCGGCCTCTTTTGAACCTGACTGCGGCCGTGAAAGGACGTATCTGCTGTGCTGCAGTTGTGACTTGTGTTTGTCTTGTATAGACCAAGTTAACGGTATTTAGCCCACGGGCTTGTTTTCAATTTTAATACTTGTTTCTAATATAAATGTTCTTACTTGAAGTTAATTAAACTGGCTAAGGTTGTTGTTATCTTTCTCTTGTTTCTGCCCACCAATCGCAGTCAATTCACTCGCCACGTCAAGTTTAAGCGACTTGTGTTGCAACATGAATTAGCTCAACCCAAAGCTTTAATAGGAAAAATTAGATTATTTTATCACTATCAGAAATTCAGAATTCTGGTGCACACTATTAGAGTACTTTTGTTGAGGGTAGATAGGAAAATTGTAATGAGAGTTGGGAATATAGATAGAATGCTGTGTTTCTGACATAGGTTTTCGCGGCGTTCAGGTTCGCAGTTAGGCTGGTTTTCAGGTTTCGTCCACATAGGCATCGTTGTTAATGGGGCCATCAACAATGATGCATACGTGGACAAAACCCAAAAACCAGCCAAACTGAGAATGCTGTAGTACTTCAGGAAAATAGGAGTGAATTGGACTGAATTATCATTTAACAACCACAAAAATAACTCATAAATGATCTATAAGATAAATACCTATATTATGTTGGTGCAAGCTTATCATTTGTGGTCAGAATTTGAACATACCATACTTTGGTCAACACTTTCACTATGGAGAATGCACTGGTGCATCCTGCTACTACTCATTTTCAAATGCGCCCAGAATCGATTGATAATGGCTGGGGCATTCCAATTTCCCTCTAGCTTCTCCGTAATGCTCCATATTTCTAGGTGTGGCCGTCGTTTCTTGGTATCCATCTCTAATGGTATTCTAACTTAATTTTCCTCTTTTCTTGCATTTTTTGGATATTTTTATTGTTTTTTTCTATATTACAGAGCTGAATCATGTTGCTATTGAAAGTAAATATATCTTTGATGCATTCATAACTCCTGTGGATGAAATTTGTCTTCAATGAATTTTTTAATTAAGACTATAGATAAATTTACTATGGTAATGTATAGATACCGACGTTGAATGATGGCCTAAATTATGTGAACACATGTTTAGACCATCGCCGTGGCTGATTCAGTTGAAAGTAACAGATGTTATACATACTGTAGAAAAATTCCGTGGAAATATAACACATGTCAGTGACCCAAGTTTGAAGCCTGAATTTTCAATATTCTTTCGTGGCCTAATAAAAAAAATCACCCTTGATATTAAGTGCAAGCACTTAAGTGTCCTGTATGAAACAATGAATTATATAAAACATCAGGGCCATTTGCGTCAAAGTTTATGGCTTGTCTTTAAAATATCTCATTTATATAACTCGCATCAATGTTTATTCCATATTTTAATTAAGGTATACTTATATTTCCCTCCACACTGTAAGGAATAGGGTTTCAAATTAATTATTATGTACTGTCTAATACTTCCTGCCACTGATTCTCAACAGATAATATTCTCAATCAACAATTGTCAATTTGTTTACGTAATTGTAAAATTAAAACACAAATTTTCCAAAGACACTGAAATCAATGCTGAATTATTCATACCGGATAGCCCTCAAACTGTCAAAAACTCGGAGTCACAGCAAGCGGAATATATGAGAGAAGAGAATTATTATTAAATGATAGAAAGGGCACATAAAGTGTATCAAGCCTTATTTCATTTAAAAAAGAATGAATCTAATTTTGAGGAGGAATGGGTGGGTTTGTCATTCAGATGTTTACATTTACTTCCTCTTGTGGTAGGAGCTATAGCTCTGCAGCACTCTTTCATTAGTTGACATAGTGTATCTAGAAGTGACAAATGCCACTGTAAAGATATTGAATTTTCTGTTTCAAGAAAAGGACAAATTTTTGCTGGACGTTCAATTTGTTACTCAGAACATCGATTCTATTTATAATCAATGGCGAGTATCTCTTTCATTGCAATTAAACATTTCAGGCTTTATTTTGTGGAACTGACAGATAGAAAAAGAATTTTCACTTTGTACATTCCATACTTTATTGTTATCCGACCACGGATTCGACATAAAATGTCATATCATTCCATTCCATTAGTATTGAATTTTAGAATGACATAAAATGTCGAAACCATGGTCTCTAACAATAAAGTGTGGAATGTCCATAGTGACAATTCGTCCCATTTCATGTAGGCTACGTTTTGTAAAGACAATACAAACTTAGATGAGGGAGCTTCATTTGGAAAATATAAGTTGAAGGAGGGGTAGAAAGATACACTGTATGAGAGAGAAATGTGAATACATTATGAGGATGGCGTTTTTAGCGTCATGCATGCATTCATGTGAAGGACGAATTGGGACTCAGAACACCTGAAGTTTACCGTATCCCATGTCAATGCGGGAAAGTATATATTGGAGAGACCGGACGCACGATAGAGACCCGAATAAAAGAGCACAGGAGGTGTATTAGACTTTTCCACCCAGAGAAATCTGCCCTGGCTGAGCATAGCTTATCAGAAGATCATATCATCTCCTTTGATGAAGCTCAAGTGGTCTCTGAGACACATATGTATTGGGATCGTCTCCTTAAAGAGGCCATTGAGATCAGGCTGGAGAAGAACACCTTAAATCGCGACTCTGGGTACTTACTAAGCAGGGAATGGAGACCGTTATTTCAAAAAATAACGGAAAGAAGGAGACAACAATGCCCCCCAGATTAAGCGGCTATATATACGCAGGAAGGAAGGCCTGCATCTCATTACTGCTCTGAGGACGATGGAAGTGTTATCCGTCGAAACGTTAGCAACAAAAAATCTTACTCGGCTAGAAGCCCGAGAATATTTTATTCATATTATTCGCCGAGAAAGGACAAGATCTTACAGTCTTGTAATAGATTAGAAGGCAACTTAGTTTGTGGCTGTCCCTGAACTTTGGGGCAATATCCAGCCATCGGAAGTAGCCTCTTATGAGGGACTCAGAGGATAGGCTAATGTGGGGAAGATGGCCAAGGGAAAACCTGTGAGTCCTTCTCCTATGCAAGAACCACCCTCGCTCGCTGCCTCATCCCTTTCCAAGCAACTGGTGGCCTGGCACCCTATAGCCGTCGTCGATTGTTCCCATGGGCTTTTCCCATGGGGCTTGGCCTGCTCATAAATGGCCTGGGTGCAGGTGTCCCTAAGAAATACCTCGGTCAATGAACTACCAGTTTTCCCAAGAAAATAGTGGATTTTTGGCGACTGCCTGAATCATCAATGTCCAGCGGCACCAATGTATAAGCGGTTACGAAGATATAACAGGGAAACCATTCCCATCTAGACTGATGGCCTGGCACCAATTGAAGGTTATGTATGGAGAGTTGTACATGGATGCCAAAAATGTTAGCAAGTGGTGTAGAGAGTGTGCAGCCAGTCATACTGAAATTCACTACAAACAAAGGGCGCAAGGGGCAAGGCTGTAAGCATTCTCCAGGACAACACTCTCCCACACGTTGCCTGTCAAACTGTCGCTCTCCTGCTAGTTCAGATCGGACCATAGTATGACCTAGTCAGATTCATCCAGAAAAGGATGAAATACAAACACAGTATGGTGGTGGACTCATTGCCCAAGTCCGAGGCAGATTACTGGCAGCTTACCTGCCCCGAGAGCTAATTCCAATGGCCCTCATAGAGAGGCACATAAGATCACCATGTATTCATTTGAAACATTCGATTTTCCCTTCCTGCTGGCACAGTCGGAACTGTGAACGTAAATTTTCAGGTCAATTCTAAAGAAACAGTTGATGCATGGCCATTGATCTAAAGTTAAGGTCAACGTTACATTAGTGGTTGACCCATTGCTGAGCGCATTCAGATCAGTTCTAGAGAAACAGCTGATGAATCACCACTGATCCAAAGTTGAGCTCAACTTTACAGCAATTGTTGACTCTTCTTCGAGTGCCCCTTCTAGCCATTCCATGTCATCATTTCACAAAGAAATATAGGTTTCAATTTGATGAGCTTGTCTGTAAATACTGGCATTTCTTATCATCTGAATAATTCAGAATATTACTCTATGAGGATACAGACTGGCAGGTATTGGTAATACATAAATTACAATCCTCTGAATGACTTATGGGAAGAACAAAAATAGTCAACCCTTGAAACATGTCGTTAATTTAGTTATTACGAGTACAATAGGAATTATTAGCCTAACTCATGTTTTAATAAAGCACTTTGCTAATAGGTACTAGCACATACATCATAAAATGGCCTTTATGGGCACTTTTTTCATTGATATACAGAACTTCTTCACCCTCTCACGGAATACTCTGCTTGCTTTACCTCTTGCTTTTCATTTGTTTACTGGTGAGCAATTGCGTTTGAAATTTTGTGATGTGGTTGCCATGTGGAGTTATTTGCTAATCGTTATGAGTTCAGCCAACTACTGCACAATACAAAACATCTTGTTACAGTGATGATTGCTTCATTTATTACCGTAATAGGAAGTAATACCAAGCATGTTGTTGGCAGCTGAAGATAAACCAGCTTAACAATTGAGTAAGCCACAGAAATGACTTCTTTATGCCCCTTCATAGCAGCAACCATGCATGATAGTTTCAGTCACTGAGATTGATTGAGCTGGTGTTTTGATTTCCTAATGAGTTCACCATTTTCTTACAAACAGAAATTGTTAATTCAAAGATGTGAATATTGGTCAACAGTTGTAAATATTTCAACAACCATCACTTATTATCGGCAGCTCTTCATACATGATGAAAGGACTCACCCCTGGTGAAAATAAAGCGTGATAGACAGTGTGACAGAAGTGTGCTGCACACTGTACGAGGGTATCAATCACAGTGTACGCACACTGTTCGCACATTGTGTCCAGTGTAAAGCGTGATGGACAGTGTGACAGAAATGTGTTCATGTGATAAAGTATAATGCTGTTTTCATCTTTCTTGGGCTTGTCGTTATTAATTAACGTATGAAATCTATAGGAACTATTAAAATACTTTTATGACATCTTGATGAGCAAATGATACAGAAGTAGGTTAACATTTGATTGGTTTTTCTGGTGGTGTAGCAAGTTACTACATTGAATGATGGGGAGAACCTTGTCATATAGAGGGGAGAGAGCACATGTACACAGTGTCTGTACACTGAGCACATTGTTCTCACATTATGTGCACGGTGTACTCACACTGTGGTCACGGTGTAATCACACTGTGGTCACGGCGTACTCACACTGTAGTCATGGTGTACTCACTGTGGTCACGGTGTACTCACACTGTGGTCACGGTGTACTCACACTGTGGTCACGGTGTACTCACATTATGGTCACGGTGTAATCACACTGTGGTCACGATGTATTCACAGTGTCTGTCACACTGTTTTACACGCTTTCCGCACGCTTTTGAGTCCCAATTTACACTTTTGTCACACTGCTGTCACATTCTAAGCACAGTGTCTTCACACTTCCATCACACTTTTGGCACGTTTCTGGCACACTGTCTGTCACGCTTTATTTTCACCAGGGTCACCATGTTAATATCTCTTTAACGCTAATGAAAGTGTTTGTATTTTTGGATACACCACTATCTCTGAAATAAAAGATTTAAAATGTACAGAGCCACTTTTATTTATTGGTCCAGTACATCCTATTGTAGTTCATATGTCTGCTGTCGAGAGATTCAAAGGGTTACCAGTAATTATTTCCTAATAAGGCCTCTAAGTGGCTCTGCTGTCTGTTAACAGAAATGGTTTACACAATATTGGTAGTATTTGATACCAATTTTGATCTTGCATTCATGCCGCATTGATGTAAATTTGATGTCAATGCCTGAAGCAGTGTATACGATGTTAATGTAAGTTTTACATCAAAATTGAATAAATGCCCAGATGTGTGTCAGCAGATTATCTCTTATCCTCACTATTCTTTGATGCATAATTTATGGCTAAGCAACAAATAAGAGCTACTATCCCTGATTCAGGCAAAGTACATGCTAAACACCCTAAGCATATGCAAAAACAAACTAGGCATAAAATGTTACTTGTCACGTATTAACAACCATCACATTTCGAATTGGATATAAAAATTTCCTAGTTTTGTCATTTTCCATGGCTTTTCTAGGTTTTCCCAGCCAATTTTGAATTTCCATAGTTTTCCACATCACAACCAACCCTGGGTAATCACTTCATTAAGTTCTGTGGCCACTATACACAGTTCTAAAATAAATCCATATAAGTATACAGAGAGATCATGAAAAAATTATACTGGCACTAAACATATACCATAGTCTTTTATCCAAGGGCATTCAATGAACTTTTGAGCTGCACAGCACATCTGTACTCGGTAAAGTTCTAAGTTACTGATCCATATGCTAAAGAGAAATCTATGACATTTTCATTAAAACACTAACTTAATGTGGTACATGAGAAATATTGAGTCTATAAACTTACTTTCCCACTAGATCTTGTAATTTTGTGTATTATGTCAGCAAACACCACATACTGGTCATTTGTTTCCACACATATTTTCTTCCATTGCACATTTTGGCGTAATCTGACATAATCTCCAAGAAATGGATGAGATACACTGTGGAAAAAATATTTATGCCTCATGAGCAGAGCATTTTGCAATGATAACATTTTAAAATAAACAAAAGCAATTATCACTATCAATGCATCAAAAGCATAAATAAGGAGAGGTAATAGTTTCACAAAAAGAACAACCTTAATCATCAATAAACTTTACAGCTCTGGATTGCTGATTTTTCCCATTACAGAAAGGGGCAGAAAGGCTACCTTCTATTGCTATTTCAGAATATCGTATGGAGTGCTCCTCCTTGAAATAAAACACAATCCATCTTAAGTCTTACAAATGCCATTCTTGCTAGCAAACAAAAATCCATTCATATAAACATGAAGGTAAATTCTAGAGCAACACTCGATACATGGCTGCTGAGCCTGAGCTGAGCTCAATATTACATCAGTGGTTGACCCTTTTTTCACTGCCTGCCACACTCATTACATGCCAAATTCTTCTAATGAAAAGCGAGTTTAAAGTCAACATGTTTGGGTGTAACTATTGGTACTATATGTTTCTGCCATGTAGAGCATAGTTATGGCACATGAGAAAACAGATAATTGCAAGTTTAGATAGTAGATAGATGAATTTTATCAGCATGACTCTCGCCGAAAAGATTAATATTCAACCCTTAAAACATATTGCCAATGTAGTTATAGTAAAACCTTAATTTTGTATAGTTGGGGAAACAAAAAAATGGTGAATATGTAAAATCAAAGTGTTTAAAATCAACACTTGGCAAAGAGGTGACAACAATGCATGGTGTATACATATGTATTCATTTAGGCAACCTCAAACATTTTATTTGAAGTAGGTCTTACCATATACAATTGAAAGGAATCAATGAGGAGAAGTAAAAAAATACTTCTTTTTATCTTTATGAACTCATTTTGGGAGACAGTACTCATTTATTTTACTTTCCTGCAACCCATTGTAAAAAAATGTATGTTCTACAGTCTCTTATTTATTCAGATTTTCACTGCAACTCTCTCAACCATGATGCTTCACTCTTTTTTGTGCATTTTTCTGCCTGGGAGAGCTTTCCAAAAGTTTCATCAATGCGTTAGAAAATAAAGTAAGTAGAATATTATAGATATTGGAAAGGGAAAGGGAGAAACCTTAAGTTTTTAAATTTCACAGTTTTTTTACTGTTTTCTAGCCATTTCTGACCACTAAAGAACACTGGCTATTTTTAAAGGCTTGCATTAATTCACCAACTTATCATACACTTAACATGTTCCCTTTTGAATATTTTCTATTTCTGCTGAGAAGTTACCAATATATGCCTTAAGAGTGAGCGTATCCCAGTTGCCAGGTGCAACTTGGGCATCCTGGGCTTGGGCATCAGTTTGGTCATACTCTACATAAAATGGTAGAGAAAATATGTGGCTTTCCCATGTATTATACATGCCCAAGGCATTTTTTACTCAGGGTCCCAAATGCTCAAGGCATTTCTAATCAGCTCATAGACCACATTCACCCATGTAAGATTCACACCCCACTTTTATAAATGTCAGGGCAAAACAATCATCTACTTTCCTTATTCTCCGAGAGGGAGTTTTGAGGATTGGAGTGCTTTAATCCAGTAACAAAATCTTCTTTTTGCAATAATCTCTAATACTTTATTCAGCTTTTTCTATTAAGCAGCAAAGGGAAGCTTAGAGGTAAACATCTTCACTTTTAGACATCTTGTAACCCTCTTAATTACATTTTTTTCCTCCCACTATAATCTGATAAAAGTAATTGATTCTCATTTAAATTAAGAAAATAGACCTCCCTACAGTGTTTAGTTTGAGAGTGAGAGTGGACTGATGCATCAAAATCCAAAACTGAGTATTTTGTTCCCTCTGCTGCAACTTCAAGCTCAATCCTCCAGTCTTATGCCACTGCCATCAATTGCAATATACGAAGCAATAATACCTTTCGCAAATCACATTACCAATGAGCAGTTGTGATCAAGTTCTTGTGGATACCTAAGCATGACACACAAAATTTTAAATAGTAATCATCATAAAAACAATTTATGATTCCAAAACATAGATGTAAAAATCAGAAAAATAATCAAATAAAACCTCACACGCTTTAAGTGAACATGGTGTACAGGTGAAAAAGAATTCTCGAGTGTTGAGGCACATGATAGTTAGTGATGGCACTGAATGGCAAGCAATCGAACAATTCACTACCCCAACTGACTCATTCAGAGCTTCAAGAGGTGTAACGGACTTTAGGATTTCCTTTACAGAGCAGTGAGATAAGGAATGAATGATGCATGGCCTTTTCTCGAATGATTTCGAGGGGAAAAAAACATTGAGAAACGGGTTGATACAGTACTTTAAATGTGGTCCATCTAGAGCAGAACGATTTCTCTATCTCATGCTATTGCTAGATAAGTCATTGCCTTTCATTTGCTGCACCATGAATGTTTCTCTACATTAAATTCACCCATCCCATGGGGGTATTTAGCATTTTAGATCTACCTCCATTGGAACTCAAAATGTTACAGATAGGCTCTAATTGCGTCATTAAGTTCCATTCTTTCTTTTGGCTGATCCACATCCTTTTATTAGTTAGGATGTTTGTGGGGCATTGCTCAAAGTCATTAAGAAGATTACCTAGGATGCACTGGAAAGTGTGTCTGTTCAAATACCTGGATTAGAATAATCTCCAAAAAACTGTCAAACAAGTGAGACTCATTATGTATTTCACAAGAATTTGATGTGGCTCCATGACAATGCTGATGCTGGCTAGGTTCTTTCATGTACAAGATACAAGTCAAAATATCACTTCATGTAAGCATATGGCAACTTTCAGTTCAACGGACTGTGTGTCACCATTTGTGTTTTCAAATGCTACCTATTTTGCTGTGCTATGTAAAAGATCATATGCTAAAATTGTAGATAAGTAATACATATCATAGAATAGAAATGGAACCTTTTTTATATCCCAATACCTTGTAATGATTGATCTGCTCCAATGAATGCCTTAGTGTACACATTTTACTGTATAACCTAGATTTAGTAAAAGCTTATGCACCTCCTCTTTTTGCAATCAAAATTTTGATTAAATACTTTAAAATTTACATCTGAATGCTGCAATTCCAAGATCACTCTAGAAAAAACTGAAATCATCATTTTAAAACTCCCAAGTCATAATTGGTCCAAGAGACCACTCATGTCCCAATTATTAATGTCACTACTGTTGGGTTGATTCTCCTAATACGAAGTGGTATTTACTGTAGCTTATGACCAAAGGAAATTCAGATAAACAAGGTAAACTACAGGAATGTGCATTGAAGGGGGTGTAATGAGCACAATATGGTTCACTAGCAGAAGTCAAGCCACTGACCTCTTGATTTTCTCACAGTAAGGCACATCATTGGCTTTTATACATGTCTTTTTTTCCATTTCCCTGCCAAATTAGATACATTGCTATTTATGAATAGCGAAGTCCACTTTTCTGCCCCATGATATGCTATGCTCGATATCCATTGTACACTATTTGGTCTACCTCACTTCTTCTAACAGAATATTTGACAGCAGCCAAGCATGTTTATACATTGTCATATGTAATTAGTGGTATCATAAAAGTACAGTGGAACCTCGCTTAACGAGCACCTCGCATAATGAGTAATTCGCATAACGAGCAAAATAAATCGTAAAAATATGATTCACTGAATGAGGGACGTTGCGCATAACGAGTGACGAGGAGAGGGGAGGTCCCAGATTGGGCGCTTGCAACAGAGAGGGTCAGAAGGCAAGGGGGGGTCAGAGCGATGAGGGAGGCTCTAGATAGGTCTGGCACCACAGAGCGCTGCAGACGCCTGACGTCTCGAAATCAGCCAATCCGAGGAATGGATGCATTAGCTGCAAGCCTGCTGCTGATCAGTCTGTGTTTAGCACTCGTTCCGCTTGGATCTTAGTGTTGCTTGTTGTCACACATTTTTCCAAACTTGTGTTCAGACATATTTTTTGTGATTTTTTTGTGCAAAGTTTAATAACCCTTGCAAAAATGTCCCCGAAGAAAAAGCCGCAAGGAGATAGCTAAAAGAGAATAAAAATAACCATAAAAATGAAAGGTAACACCATTGAGAAGCGAGAATGAGGTGTGAGCATGGCTGATCTAGCACTAACATACAATCGGTCTACATCAACGATTTTCACTATCCTCAAGAACAAGGATAAGATTAAGGAGATAGATGCTTCAGAGGGAGTGACAAGAATATCTACGCAATGGTTACGTATTCAAGATGATGTTGAGAGGTTGCTTCTCATATGGATAAACGAAAAGCAACTGCAAGGTGACACAACTAATGAGAACATCATTTGTGAGAAGGCGAAAGTGATTGTCGCCGACCTCGTTAAGAAAACTCCAGGATCATCAACAGCCGAAGAAGAAATATTTAAGGGAAATCGTGGGTGGTTTGAGAAGTTTAAGAGAAGAACCGGCATCCACAGTGTTGTGAGGCACGGTGAAGCAGACAGCTCCGATACAAAGGCAGCAGAAAACTTCCTCAGCAACTTCAAGAAGCTCATAGATTCTGAGGGTTACCTGACACAACAGGTTTTCAATTGTGATGAAATGGGTCTCTTCTGTAAAAAGATGCTGAAGCGAACCTATATGACAGCAGAGGAGAATGCATTACCCGGCCACAAGCCAATGAAAGACTGCCTCACACTGCTATTTTGTGCCTATGCAATCGGCGATTTGAAAATTAAACCGCTGCTTGTTTACCATTCAGAAACTCTGTGAGCCTTCAAGAAGTGTTAAGTCCAGAAGAGCAGGCTAAATATGATGTGGTGATCCAACAACAAGGCTTGGGTGACACATGACCTTTTAGCTAGGGATGGACCGATACGAGAAATTGCCGATACCAATACCAGTTCTCCTCCCCCCGATACCATTACCGATACTACTTCATTCTAGGTATAATAAAAACTAAATATTCCATCACAAACATTTTAAGCTGGCTCAATCAACTAAGAAACCAGATTACCGAAACAACCATTATTACACAGGCAAAACACTAAATTCACTGAAAAAGTATGGTGAAGACAGGTAATCGAAAGAAATACACTGTCTTACATTGAGCTAATGGCATTTGGTACCAGAGCCCTCTAGCGGTAGAATTTGACACCTCGTTTAATGGGCCGAATTGACGGTAAAAATCTGAAAATTGAAAAAAATCTGAAAAATACTGACGTGACTGACGATACCGACACTACCGATACCATAAGTATTGGCCAATACTTCATATCGGTATTGGTCCATCTCTACTTCTTACTGATTGGATCAATGAAGTGTTTGCTCCTTCAGGGAAAAAATATTTGCTTGAGATGAATCTGCCCCTCCATATCTTGCTTGTTATGGACAACGCTCCTGCCCATCCTCCGGGACCACAAGATGACATCCTTGAAGAATTTAAATTCATCAAGATCCTGTTTCTGACTCCCAACACCACTCCATTACTCCAGCCTATGGACCAGCAAGTTATTTCTAATTTTAAGAAGCTCTACACCAAAGCGCTCTTCGAGCTTTGTTTTGAGGTGACTGAAGGGACTAATCTCACTCTCAGAGAGTTTTGGAAATGTCACTTCCACATCGTTGCCTGCCTCAAGATGACCAAAACGGCGTGGGAAGGGGTTACCAAGAGAGCCCACTTCTGCTTGGAAGATGCTTTGGCCGGAGAGCATTGTCGAATGTGAGTTTGAGGGGTTTGAAACAGTACCTTTGGAGCCTGTAGTCAACGAGACTGTGTCTTTGGCCAAGATCATGGGACTGGAGGTGGATAACAAGGATTTCGATGAGCTTGTGGAAGAGCACAGCCAAGATCTGACCACTGAAGAGCTTAGGAGTTGCATTGTGTTTCACAGCAAGATGTTAAGGAGGAGAATTTGTCCAAGGAGGAGGAAGCGATAACAGCAAACCAACAATCTTCTGGAGCAATAAGAGAAATGCTGAAATCATGGGAAACTGTTGCATTGTACATTGAGAAGCATCACCCTAATAAAGCAGTGGCTAATTTATTAATGATTTATTTATGATAAGTGCTCTATTAATTTATTTAATGATAATACTGTTTCACATTTCCACCAAATTCTGAAGCGTCGGCAAAAACAAATATCTCTAGACAGCTTACTAGTAAAAAAGATTTAGATGTGTATCATAAATAGTAAATTGATTATTTCGATTTTTTTTTGTTTTCTACAGATCAAATTCTCCTCGACTTTGACTATCTGTGATATCAAGCTTAATGTTCCATACTTCTCACATTTTGATGCTTTCTTCTGCTTTGGTATTGGAATCAGGACTTTTTTACATAGTCCTCAAGCCATACTCCTTCGTCGTAGATCCTACAAATAAATTTGAAAACTGGTTGCCTACCTTTATTGCCTAAATTCCTGAGTAACTCCAAAGGTATGTTACCTTTTCCATTTCCTTGCACTGCCCTTCCACCAGTTTTCCTTCACTGAATACCCACTGGAGCTTATTATTTACTTCCTTGTACTTCCTTGCCTAAGTTGGCATTGACATTTCTCCGTCTCCTTCTCTTCTCCATTTCCCTAGTCATTTCTCCCATAACACCCCGCTTCTTTACTCCCTACTTTTCCATAGATACTGCTGATTCTTCTGTCACTCTTACAATGCCTGTTTTTACATTCTCCTTCTCTTCCTCGATCATTCCTACTGCCTTTGCTTCACCTTTATTTCTTTCCATTATCTCTTGGTATTCCCTCCTAATTTACCTTTTCAAAGTTTACAAGTTCCATCTCTTAATTCTCCTGCTTTTATTAAGCCTTTTTAATCTAACATCACATTTCGTCATAACTAAATTGTGATTATATCCACCAGGTAGCTCCACGAGTTTTTGACACTGTTTCTAAATCTTTGCCTATAACCATGATGTTATCAATTACATTTCTTCCTGTGCCTTTCAGCATGGTCCATGAGTACCTGCACCCAAGATGATGTTTAAACCAAGTGCTTGCAACAACTAATTTATTTCTCCTACAGAAATCAACTGCCTTCTAACTGCAATAATTTCTTGTTCCCAATCCTTACCCTCCCACTTCATACTATCTCTCCATTCCCCCACCACTGCATTCCAGTTGTCCATTACTATCAAGTTTTTCTTGCCAGGGACTTCCCTTATTATCTCCTCTAGCTGTTCATATACCCCATCCACCTCCTCCTCCCTATGATTACTTATGAGCATGTATTCCTGGAAAAATACAAAATTTGCTGAGCATACTTTAATTTCTACCTCTAGTATCCTGTCAATTTCAATTTGTTCTATTTGTTCTAATTCAACCTGTTCAATTTGTACTACCTTAATCTCCAATTTTGCATTCAATACTAATGCTTCCCCACATTGACTCTCATCCCCACCACTGTAGATAACCCTGTAACTAGCATTCCGATAATCCCCGTTGTACCTACATCTCACCTCACATAGCCCCAAGGCATCTTCTGTTCTGTATTTCCTGTTTAATATTTTCTAGCTTTCCAGCCCTTATTATTATCCTAATGTTCCAAATTCCTATTTTAATCAGTACTTTCCTCCTTCTCTCCTTTTTTCTTGTTATCTCTTGAGGTTTTTTATCCTGTAATGACTCTGTTGTGTAAGGAATTTGTGCGATGATGACTGTGCCTCCCCCATAGTTGCCTCCCCCATTTGCCTCCCCTGTTGTTCCACACAGCACCCGCCCCATTGGGCAGCATCCCATAGTTGCCAGAATTCATTTTTATTTGAATAACTTTTATATTCTGGGTATTTGAGAATGGAGAGGGAGTCCCACCCCACTCCCAATAGTGTTTTTAACGTGAAATTATCATGGGACTACCTTTTGTCTGGTTCTTACCCTTTGACCTATCTCCCACAGGTGGCCCTACTGGGAGCAACCACAATTGCCCCCACCTGTCCAGCTCTAGGGGTCATAGGCACGTGCAAGCCCTTCCACCGTGTCAAGGTTGTAGTCCAAGGAAGAGTTAAGTTATGTGAGTGACCTTGAAAATGTGAATCTTATGAAAGTTTTAATAATCTAGGACTCATTTCACAAACTTGTTGAGTGCTGTTTTTCACCACAATACTGAGGGAAACAACAGTAGATACAAATCAATAATTAGTAAATAAGCCAGTAGGTGGCTCAGCTGTCTGAAACTTCAATGATTGATCATAAGTTGCTAGTTTTTTATGTTATGTTATGTTACTATGAACTTGTATTTTTACAGGGTTGACGTAAATTCCATATGAATGCTAGGATTCAATTATATGTTTTTGTGATAACTGTGAAGTCATCATTAAGACAGAGGCCAGTTTTGTGCTAGGTGGGGTAAGTCTCTTAAGACTATTGGGAAATAGCAATACTCCCATGCACATGCAACTTCAATCACAGCTCCTTCATCACAATTACCAATTTCAAGCGGGCATAACCTTTCATTTCTTGATCGTTATAACTGTGAACATGATACTGATGGACTAACTAGCCACTGGTATCCAATGATTCATAGTAAAAAATGGTTAACATTCACCAATTTGAAGAGTCAAAGCAAAATAATGCAACACATCATGTATGAAGGATCCCTTAGAATATATATAGTGTACATAAAATTTCAATAGAACTGTCTAAAAATGAGATCTTCTTTGCCATTTGTACCAATGAAAAGAGAGAAAATATCTACACTAATTTTGAATAAACTAGATTTCCCTGACAGATTGCCAAAATGTCCCCTATTAATGGAATATTCTTTTCTGCTGAATTAAATTTTCTACGGCAGCTTTGAATTCTCTAAATTTTCTAATCATCGTCCCATATTTTTAGAACAGCAAGCATGTATTTACTATAAGCAAGTGTGCTCCAGCTACGTCTTAACCTGGGTTTTGGAAGAGAAAAACAATGCAAGGTAAAATTTTCTGAACAACATAGCCTCGGATTCCTTGTGATGAGCGTAATACATTGCGATCATGACTTTGAACACTGCTAGGCAAATATCACAATAAGGATATACAAAAGGGATACATTGTACGTCTGATTCATAACTAAATAACTAAGATTCACCACTGAATATTCCATGAATTGATCGGGCTTGTTCCATGCACGTCAGCGATGGACTTCCATTTTATTAGGTGAAATAGAGGGCAGGAAAGAATGGCCGATAAACGTAATGGTAGAAAAATAATGAGGATTCCTATCCCAGTTTCTCCCTGACTGTTACAAGAATTCCCCAACTTTTCCCTGAATTTTCCAGAAATTCAAAATTCCCTGACAATTCCAGGTTTTCCCTAATGATTGCCACCCTGATAAAGCATTAACTAGTGATGTGAAATTTTTCACAAGCTCATAAGAGGTTTTTCCAACAGTAATATAATTCTTACAAATGCATTTTAATGTATTTGTACAAAGAGTCATGGCTTTTTAATGAAGAATACAGTGAGTGGTGTTCCACCAATTGTATTTTCATCTATCACGCAAACACATTTAAAGTTTGAAAATAATTCAGGGTACAACGTAATATGCACTAAACAGATTAAAACTAGGAATGAACAAGCAACTTGAAATGCGAGCTGAGTTTAATAATAAAACTTAACTCGACTCCAGCTTTATAAAAATACTCAAGTTAAGTCAACGATTTTGCCTTTTAAGACTTCTGAATAAAATTGAGTTGGTTTTAAAATCAGAAAAAATATCTTTGACTTCAATTAATTTGCATAATCTAAATATTTTGGCCCACCAGTACAAAAGTTATAAAATTCTGTTCGAGTTGAAGCTTCACTGACCTAGCCAAGTTACAAAATGAGTACATATATGTAAGTATAAGGAGAGTGCCTCAGTCAATTGCAATGAAACTGACATGCACACATATCTCCTTTTATTTTCTGTAGGGCAGTTGCAATTAAAATGCCTCCATCATTATTGGTCATTCAATCTTAAGACTGGTTGACTGCAGCCCTCCATCTCTCGAATATCATCTATCTAATGCTAGCTCCCTTACCTCCTGGTATGTATTCCTGTGTACTTTCCTTCTTCGCTATGACTTAAAAGCATCACATGGCTAGAAGGACCATTTTAAAATTCAGTATGGTAATGTTAAAAACAGCATCTATGGTAAATCTTAAAGATTATACTATAAAACAGTTTCTCACTGGAAGTGACCAACATTGCATAATCATGCTGATGACTATATGCCCTTAAAGAATATTTTACTGTGGAAAAGACAGATCTTTCTTATGATATACTGCTGCGCAAGACTCAGACTTCAAAGGGGATTCTTACCATGGGGACAAATGCAGCAAAGCTCGCCTCACTGTTTTGTAAGGAACCAGATGACACTGAGAGACTGAAGTCCCTTGTTTTAGCAAAATCTAGAAATCTATACATTTGGTTAAACACTAGGAACCTATTGTCTACAACATATGCAGCCAATACTAAGGAATGGATGAAGTGATGAACATCTACTATTTTTGAAGGATAATAGCATACCCTTTATACAAAGACTGGGGGCCCAAACAGATAAATCCTCATGCTATTGGATCAGTGCCTTGCACTTTCTGTTAACTTGAAATTAACATAAAATTAAATTATTATTTTTCCATTTCAATTGCACCAGCTAGAGGCAGCCACCTTGCTGTTTTCTTTTGCCGTTAATATTTGTTACTTTTTAATTCCAGCAAAAGAGTTTATCGATTCTGCCAAGTGAAGATTTTTATGCTCTTCATTGTAAATGTATTTTAGTATTACTTTAAGTAAGTATTTATTTACCTTTGTTAAATTTATGTCCCGATAATAATTTTTGGTATGCCTTATTCATGAAAACACTGGCAGATGCATGTGCATTAGTTACTCACACAAGGAATTTGAACATACATGATAGCCATGGAAGTTGTTGCTGAAATTATTTATTAACTTGTGTTTTTTCATTAATTTCTGTAACAATTCAGTGACCCATCACTTGTTAGTTACATTAAATAAAATGATAAAACATTTGTTTGAGATTTGGCATCCATTTCCTTAAAATAATGATTTCCCTTGATTTACACTTTTCACGAGTTAAAACAGTGGACCCTTGCTCGCTAAAAATCTAACTATTTTTCGACACTATGGAGGTGAACCGTGCTGTGACTAATTTATTTCCCCCTGAGGAACTCCTTCTGCTGCCTCTCAAGCAACGTTGAGTCACCCTTCTTTGTCAATTCTAGTATAATAATATTGCAACCTGCCCCCCCTCTTCTTAAGCGAATGTAAGATGATCCCAACCCCCTCCCCCAAAAACGTCTTCTGTAATACTTGACTGGCCCCTTAGAAATCTGACTAGAGTGATCTAGGGAGTAGATAACAAAGTATCCTGTGCATAAGATGAAAGCCCTCACACTCTCCACCTCCTACAACTTGGACGCAGAGGTGGAGGAGAGCAGAAGGGGGAAACAAATTCGTAACGGCACCGTTCGCCCCCATAGTGCCCAAAAATAGAGAGATTTTTAGCGAGCAAGGGTCCACCATTTTAATGATTGTGGCCTCAGAAACAAGTAATGATGGATGCTCTTTACGTATCGTATAGAAGAAAGATGTTGCCAGAGGTTGACCATCTTCGATTTTCAAATTTCTGGCTGAGAAGTGAGTTTTTGTTAGCCAAATTTCTGGTAAATTTTCTCACTAACTCAGCGGGATAAAAATTTTTCTTTCACATCGTCTTTTGGGATATCTTTCAAACCAAATAAAGAAAACCTAAAGTCAATATCTTTAATAGTTAAACCGTAGTTGAGTGATACATAAACATGGGTGAGTGAAAATGAGGCCTGAAACGCTTGCCTCGGCCATCACTACTATTATGCCTTAACTAGTACGGGTAAACGTATCGTGTAACCAGACCTTTAAAAGAATGTTGCTATATATTTGTGGTGGCAACTTCAAGCACTCTGAATGATTAGTCTAGTTGGTTTTATGAGTTTGGTCAGAGATGATCTCCTTTTTGCTCACCAAGGCAGAGGCAAGGGTACCTCAAAACAATAAAGAGCTTCTGTTGGCGGCTCTGTCGTGAAGTGCCAAAAACACGATATGCAGCATTTTACAGTTTGTCGCTAGTCCTCAGCTTGACCCATACCAATGCTTTCTTGAATGGTATTGCCCATACCTCAATGCAAAGATCGTTCAAAACCAATATGCTTGTCCTTACAATACCTATGAAAAAATGGAATTAACGGAGCCCATGTTATTCTAGACATTTCAATTCTTGTGTGCTGTTACACCTATTTGTTGCAGTGATGAAAACACAGCAGAAATGCAAGCATATTTTTGGCAGAACTGTAATAATTTTCCTAATTTGGATAATAAAAACACTGTATAATTTACAAACAATATTAGTACATTGGATTCCGAGCAGCATTATAACCGCATCTTAGTTTGCTGCAGATTAGATAGATAAATTCAGTAATGATCATACCCTTATGCTTGCAATTTTTGCAAATTGGATAGCAAATAGCAATAACTCCATTGCAGTATAAACACCAAACTGCATTAGATTAGAGCAATGTCAGGAAGCTGTCTTAGTTTTCCACTGATTAGATAGATCAACCCAGGCATGAATGCACCCTTAAGATTATAGTGATTTTTTATCTTATACAGTATATTGCATAACATTATTTGTCAATGCCAGCGACAGAAGAGTCTATTGAAGCTGTATTCAGCTGCAGGAAATATTGATAACTTAAGAAGAGGGAATCTCCCGTCTGAACATACAGAACAGCTTGTTTTTGTGCAGTAAAATTTATAATTTGATTTCAACTACAGATATTTAGAAATGAAAGGTAGTTTATTTCTACTACTAATTCATGTTTCACTGATTATTTGGCTTTTCTTAGCATTTTTAAAGGTTTGGTTACACAGATGAAACACTTATCTAGTGTTTCACTTGTAATTCACTTAATGTTTCACATGATATTATGCACTACAAAAATACTCTAGTGGATGTTTATTCACTCATTAGTGCATGTTGTATTGAGTTAAAATGACAAAGAAAAATAAGCCAAATTACTACTTAAAATGATGCCAAATTTATTAATTTTAATTGTTTTCTTCTCAAATTAAGTCTTTAGCTTCGAATAGGAAATTTTTCCATTAAAACTGAGTATTTCTTAGTTGTTGAATCCACAAGTATTAGGAAATAATCTTTAATTAAACAAGGCTTTGATGGATTTTATTTTCTCTTCAAACCATAAAATTTAGCCTAGTAGTATACAATTTTTTCCCAAATATCAATTTCCTGAGCGAAATGAAAGATTTGCTGACTGGTGAAACAATTTAAAAATATGATACCTATATAAAATAATGAACTTAAAATGATTTCAATCTATGTATATTAAACATTATATTGGGTGCAGTTCTGTTTGAGCAGTGAACTGAACTTAGATGTTGATGAATAAATATATATTGAAATACCTACAACTCTCATTAAACATGCTTGAATTTTACAAGTAATGCATGTTTATACCAGAAATCATGAAAAATTTAACAGTAAACCACATGAAAGGACAATGATCTCACCTCCTGGGATAAGATGCTTTCCGATCTTTGAATATAATGCTAGCTGTGACCTTTTCCCTCATTCTATTCCTTGCTGTTTGGTCAAATTTTAACCGGTACTTGTGACACTGTAATCAAATAATTAGTCATAGTAAAAATCAAATAATTAGTCAGTTATCAAATAATTATTCATTAGCTTATGATAAAAGTCAATGGACAAAGTGAAATTATTATGGAATTGAATTAATATAAAAGACACCATGGAGATATTAATTTTAATTCTAACCATGAATGCATTCAATAAATTATAATAAATGCAGGTTTCAAATTCACCATAAATCATTCATCATTGGCATTAAGACATTTAGGTGTTGTGCATTTTTAAATCAAAGCAATCTCCTTTCAATGTATGCCTACTACCTTATAAAAACAATGAAAATTTATCTTGTAAAGGAAATACCTCTACAAAAAATACATTTCTTGTTCTGACAGATCACAGTAAATGCAATGTTATACATAAGAAAAGAGAAAAAAATTATGTAGCTAGGATTCATATAAATGTAAGGATTTAAGATTGGATAGAATCCTTACAAAAAGTTTGAACCCTTCTTGGGTTGGTGGCACGAGCTCTGTGTGGTGGTAAACTCATTCAAAATCATGCCACTGAATAACAAGCTCTAGCTGCAACATCATTCTACTTCCAGTATTGATAATTTTCATGGAAATTCATAGGACCATACATACATACATACATAAGTGGGCATGAGACAGTAATTATCCATCTAAATTTAAATTTAGAAATTCAGCAGCACAGCTCAAATCATACCACCCTTATAACCTCACACTGTTCAACTGATTGGCCCAAATAATTCTCTTTTTGCTCTTGAAAAACAAAGTTAAGAGTCATGGGAAATTATACATGCAACCTAGAATGCCTGACTAAACATCAACTTTCACTCCACAAAAGCTACATTCTATGGAAATCTGATCCTTAGATGAACAATTATTGGAATCAGAATATGATATCAGATATTGCAATTGCCTAATGATGTACATAATAAATA
Organism: Ceriagrion tenellum; assembly: GCA_963169105.1. Lineage (NCBI taxonomy): Eukaryota > Metazoa > Arthropoda > Insecta > Odonata > Coenagrionidae > Ceriagrion > Ceriagrion tenellum. The sequence goes on from OY720632.1 coordinate 24,969,861, forward strand.
TTGAGAACTAATGTTAAGCAAAATACCTATTACTATCATACTTTTCCTTAGTAACAAAAAAGTGTGGGAAATGAAGATGGTCCAGCCAAGAGTGTAAGGCCATTTGTGCCGAATCATCCCTGGGGTAATAATAGGAATTATTTTTTGAAGAAAATACTGATAATATAATCATGAAATTCACATTTGGCATTAATGCATAATGCTATGGCATCTCTATAGCCACTAACAGGATATGAAAGCTCATTAAAAAATTTTAAAATTCAGCCTGTTATGTAGCACAAGCTTGAATATGAACCTAAAAAGATATATGGAAGGATTTTGAAATGATTTGCAAGAAAATATTATATACTTTCCTCTAAATGTTCACAGTTCAACAAATATAAAAAGATTATACTTTAATAATTTAAAAAAATACCCTTTTACAAAAGTAGAAGTGAAAAATTCACTTTTATTCACTTGCCATTCTTAATTTAAAGATAAATAAATTTCATTATGAGACTGAAATTGCTGCTCAGTTTCACTTTTATGTTACAGCTACCCCAAAGCTACAATATATATGAGGTATATGTGGGGAGAAATGCACAAGAAACTGTGATTTTCTGAGAAAAGTGGAAGGCTTTCTGAGAGAAAGTTGTCAGGGATTCCTCACATTTATCCTTTCCTGAGATTTCAAGGAGAGAAGGATGAGAGACATTCCTATTTATGGGACATTCAAGAGACAAAGATTTATTGTAAGAGGGAAGTCTGAAGTGAGAAGCAGGTAATCACCAACCATTTTGGCATCTCACACTTCATCAATGGACCTCCAAATACTGTTGAAGACTTGACATGTATAAATTAAATCATGGGAATGAAAACCTTAAGCATGAATGTAAGCCATATTGGACGATTTTCTTAGTAATGCACGGTTTTTAGTCTCGGACTATCTTGGCCATTCTAGCAGTGGTTCTGACTCCAACAGTTCTTGAGGGTTGCCTTTTATTTGTCAATTTTGATTGCTCATGGGGTACTTTCAGAGTGGAGTTTAAAACAACCAGTGTTTTCAGTTATCGCAAGTTTACTAGGATTGGATATTCCACTAATGGCTGGTCTCTCTTTCCTGACTTCTCACCGGGCTACCCTTTGCCGTTGCCCTGGAAGAATGAGCGCTCCACCCCAGGTCAGAAACCACGTGCCCTCCTTTTCCTCCTTGCCGGTGATGTGTACATCAACCCGGGTCCAAAATTACTTGGGAGGAGGAGCTTACAGAACAAACTATCAGTGCTCTGGGCTAACATCAATGAGCATTCCTCATTTGACGTGATCGCACTCACTGAGACTACGCTCAACACTAAAACCTCCGATTAAGGATTTGAGTTTTCATCCACCCATCAAGTCTTCTACCACGATTGCAACTAGCAGGGTGGTGGCATTCTCCAGCCCATTAATTCAAGCATTCCAGCCACACTTGGGATGACACAATAATTCCATGACCAAATCTATGGTGTTTGTTGGTTGTTATTATTGGCTTCCCAGTAATAATTTATCTGCTATTGAATCACACTTTGAATCAGTCCTTTGGGTGTTCTCTCTAGGTGATGTGATTTAGTTTGGTGGCTTTAATCTGTCCATTCATTGGTCTTTTACCAGTACAGTTACTAAGGCCAGTACTGTTACTTGTGTAGATGATTTTTTGTAGATCATCTTGTTAATGTTCTTGACCCAGAGCAGTGCAACCTATTTCCCACAGAAAGTTGGCAATGCTGGAGCTTCCTCTGACCTCACTTTGGATATCTCTCGTAGTCCTGGGCAGGGAAATATTTGTTTCTGACCATAAATTGCTAGAATGTTACCTTACATTTCCCTCCCTCAACATTCAACTCCCCTACTGGCAGGGGCGATCCCAGGGGGGGGGGGATAAAGGGGAAACATCCCCCTGTGAAAATTTTGAGTTTTACAAAACAATTTTAACAACTAGACGTAGTTATCAACAACATTAAACACTCCGATCACTGATCTGAAAAGTATAATAGTTATTATTATGCTCATTATTACATAGATATAATGATGTCACAGTTTTATAGTTATTTTAAGATGACTGAAAATTGCCATAATTTAATGGTAGTCTCCCCCCTGAAATAAATTCCTGGGATCGCCCCTGCCTACCGGCCACCCAAGTGCTGAGAGCATAAAACAAAGCAAACTAGCCGGCCATAAACCGGGCCCTCTCATTCTTTCCCCGGGACCTTCTGGAGTGTGGTATCCCAGAGGAGGGGCTGGAAGTGTTTTATGATCTGCCATCATCACTTTTTTCCATTGAGGAGGGTCTCCAAGAAGTGGCTGGCCCATCTGGTTCTCCCGAGGAGCAATTGTTGCCTTAAAAATGAACTCAGTTCCAGGATACTGGGAAGTTTTCATCCTAATCTGAACACCCATGCCTCTCATGTGACCCTATGCCAACACTCCAGCTTTCCCTTATGGTATGATTATAAGATTAATATTCAAGGAATAACTGATGAGATTCATGATAACTTGAAAAGGTTTTGGTCCCTAATCAATTAAAAAAATAAATCGTACCATATCCCACTATTTGCTCTTTTAAACAAAATTTCTTACATTAATAAACTCAGCCCCTCTGCATTTAACACTAACTTTTGCTTGAACTTCACCATCATCCTGATATCAAGTCAACTTCCTCAACTTCAGCTAGTCTGTTCTCATTTCAAATGTAGAGCTCTTGGGTTTCCAACTGGGTGATGGTAGTCTGTGGTACCAATGTTTTGATGGTGTAGTCTGAGGACAATGACAGACTACACCATCCAAACGTCCGTACCACAAACTACCATCACCCAGTTGGAAATCCGAGAGATTTACATTCTAAGCATTCGCTGGGAAAGCCTGAAATCTTACATGTTCTCATTTCTTTTCTCAACTTTCAACTATTGCTTTCGAAGTTTTAAATTATCTGACCTTCCTAACTCCAGCAAAGTCCACTGACTCTCACAATATTGGCTCCCTCTTTCCTCATCAAAAATGAATTACTTCTGCTTTTGAACGTAACTCCCAACTCAAGGCTAAATTGTGCTAAATTGATTTCACCAAGGCCTTCAACTTCATTAACTATAGTCTGCTAACTTACAAACTTAACCACTGTTCCAATAATGATGGTGCTGTAACGTCTGTTATTGCAAGCTCCTTAACATTCATTTTCAATGTGTACTAGTTATTGAATCATCATCAGAGTATCTACTCCTCTCATTCGTGGGACCACAGGGCAACATTCTTGGCCCATATTGTTTGCTCTCTACATGGAAGATAAAATTGATTGAGTCATCACCATTGACAGCAATATTTGGTAATAAGCCGATGATTGCAAGATTTTTAAGTTTGTTAATGAAGCTACCCAATTGTGATGTCTTCAAGACTCACTAACTGCGATTACTCTTAGGTGTCATAGGTGACAGTCATACATTATCCCCTCCAAATCAGCTCTTATGACTTTTTCTTTAAAAAGGAACCTCGTTTTGGTAGCTTATCTGATGAACCAATTCTCTCGGTAACAACCCACTCTGCTCTAAGAGTAATTTTCGATTGTAGGCTCTCATTTGATGACCACATAAGAAAAATTTCTCTAAAGGTAATGGTGGTTGGCCTCTTTTATCGGCTTATGGATATAAGTTACCCTTTTGCCTTTCGAACTGTTCTCTTTGGCTGCATCCTCCACATCCTAGACTATTGTTCTCCCATCTGGTTCACTGCCTGCCCCTCTACATTGAAATTGCTCAACTGTCCCATCAATTTCTTTCCAGCTGTTCTTTGTCACCAAAACCCTCCCCTCTGGAATTTATCCAGAAAACAAGTTTTTTCTTCGATTGGCATTCATGACCTACATCAGTGTTTCTTGATAGCTGCCATGAAATTATCATATAATATGTTAAATGGTTCTTTTCGTAATAATGACCTCCTTTCATTCTTCTCAATCCATTCTCCCCCTATCCAATCCATCCTCATTTCACCTATAACACCAACCCTGTACTCATTCCAAAGTTCTGTCTCTCTGTATCCCAACATTCCCTTTTCTATAGGTTCCCCTCCATATTCAATTACCTAGCAGCAAAAAATCTCTCCCTTGACCTTCTTTATTCATCTTCCTGCTTCAACTCCATTGTTGTTTACATACACGTGTTGTATGTACAGTCCTGGACAACAAATTCTTACCACCGCGGAGCAAAAAATTTTCTAAATACCGAGTTGACGTGGATTTGACAACCGCGCCCCCGCGCGAGAAATAAACGCACGGACTTTTATTCATTTTAACATGCCTTTTAGTCCAAAAATTTTCACCTTCCTGGAGTAATCCGTACATTAGCTTTTTTAGAATTTACCTAGAACGCCCATACGGGTCATTTTGACCCAGATATGTATTTGCAGTTTGTATCATCACCAAAACTTCTTTTTTATTAGTGTTTATTAGTTATTCTGCTGCACATGTTGTCCGTCCCACTTTGTCCTATCTTCCTCATTCGGTTACCCTCCATGCCTGGATCACCTTTCATAAATATTCTCATATTCCTTCCTTCCACCTCGTATCCCCACCCTTCTCATTTTTTGTCCGGTCGATTCACGGCATATTTAGTAATTAATTTGTTGGCAGTGTACCTTATCACTATTTTAGAGTGCAGAGAATACAATATTGCTCCTTACTGGCGCATGGACTATGCTCACTTTTTTCCACCGGCTCTACTTTTTCTCTCCAATTGACAAGTGGATAATACATATTCAGTCTTCCTCTTTGTTCCGCAGAGTGAAGTTTGTAGCTAAAATTTGGAGTTTTATGATGTTAGTGGTTTTGAAGTTCTCTGTATTCAAGCATATCCCTGAGTCGCTCATTACCATCAGTTGAAATTCGTGCGGAGCTGCAAATGATTCAGGGGGATGAGTCGGATGGTGGAGAGTTTTTATTTCACAGCTCCAATGATGAGCAGAAATTTGAAACTTGCAAAGGATCAACCGATTCTTCAGAAAATGACGATGAATGCGGTCAAGAAACAAGAAAGAGTGCATCTAAAGATGAGCTAAATATTTGGCAAAAAAAGTTATATTATTTTGATTAGTACATTCATATTTTTCACAACTTTGTTGTAATAGGTATTCTTAATTTCGGTAGGACAAAAACTTTATCATAAAACAGTCCTACATCTTGTATGTAGAGGAGGAGGACGACACAGTCAAGGATAACTGTATAAATAGTCAACGAACTGTGTAGTATTCATCTCATGCTGCCTTTTCTTTGCCAATGCAGAAATATGAACACAGACAACTTCTTAGCATCTCTCAAATTTGGCTCAATTTCTCAAGGAAAAATCCACTATTTTAGTTGGAACTGTGAATCGCTCTAGAAGAGAAGTACCGATCTCTCAAAAAAATGCATGGAAAACTATTCCATAAGAGTACTGAAATCTTACCAAGTTATATTAACGATTTAGCAAGGAAATTGTGGAAACTTTAACACCTAGCGTGTTCATATGAACACAGCAAACATTTCTTGATCTACATAGTCCTCCTTTCCGCATTTCTCAAACTTTTGTTATGCGGTTTTGGTGGTATTATCTCGATATATTTATCGTCCAGAATATGAAATATAAAGTCAATTCAAGTGAACGTTTTTGATACACATCATTCTCAAAGTGGTGGCCCACCCTAAACTGCTCTGCATGAATGCATGACTTCAGTGTACTACATAGCACAAGAGCATTTTTCTTCAAATTCTGATACATTTCAGTACATGTGCTAAGAATACTACAATATACCCTACAGATTAATATTGTCATAAAATTCTCATAAATAATTATATAATTTAGAAGAAATGTTACGTGTGATCGTATGATCATGCTAGGCGGATACCATAGCAATAGGGTTCCATGAGGAAGGCAGTGTTACGAACGCTTTTTTCGATTAAGGTAATAAGAAATTTCTTATATGGGACATTGTAATAAAGCGCTGTTGTTTTAAAACTATCATGTTATTCTTTTCACTTTATGGTTGCGAGTGAAGAGTTGTATACCGATCATTGTTTGGCGTGTCTGTGGTGAATCTACTTTGTGGCACATTTCCACAACGGTATATACTCTCGGCTGAAGCGTCCCTACAATTTCTATCCAGGTGGTATTTTACAATGTAGCTAGTAATGAAATGAGTCATGAAATACTATTATATAACAATATCAGTTAGAAAGCCATGAAACGGGAGTGTGGAATGCTACAATGTAACAATGATTCGACTGGAATTTCATTACTATTTGGGCACCTTCAGGAGGTAGACGCTCTTTTCTTCTGCTAAAAAGCTGAGCTATATCACCGTCACGCGCTTTATATTCAAGATAGGACTTGAGGAGTGGGATACGTGTGCATCGGAGACAATGAACTCTAATAGGTAAGTATGGTTGAATTTACTACGGCAATTATAATCGAAATGTTTTCAAATTATTCATTCAACACGTCTGTTTTTAGGGGAATGACTCTTCAAGAAGTCCTATCAGCACTGGAAGATGACAACAAAGATATTTTAGGCATCTACATAGAGCCTCAAGAGAGAAATGTGTTATCTGATGAAGATTCTGCGGAGGAGGATGGTGGTGGCTTCATAGATAATCTGTCCAGTCATCAACTTCAAGTGAGTGCTGAATTATTAGTGAGTACACACTCAACGAGGGGTATGTGAAAGTGATGGACTTGAGACGAGTGACAAACTGGTAAACTCAAAATCAAAGAGGAAGAAGGTGGAACGAGCAATGACTACTTGGAAAGATGAAGATCTTTGTGTAAAAAATTCATTATTTCCAGACGCAAATTATTGTGACATTGGTGAGAAGTCCCCGACTGAAATTTTCGAGTTGATATTTGATGATGAATTAATTGACTTCCTACTTAGCAGTCAACAGATTATGCTGCATTGCAGAATTTTCCTAATTTGAATATAACATCTGCTGAAATGAAGGTCTTCCTGGGAATTTTGATCCTCTCGGGTTATAATAATGTTCCCAGTAAACGTGATTATTGGGATTCATCTGGTGACCTACGTAATGAATTTGTTGTGAATGCTAAGAGTCGGGATAGATTTTTACAAACATCTAAGTTTTTACACTGTTCAAAAAATTCCCAGCCTAATGCAGATGACAAAATGTTGAAGCTAAGGCCAATTATGAATCTAGTGACAAACTGATTTCAAGCTTTGTTCCGCCCCGAGGAGCACCTGGATTTTGATGAGTGCATGGACGAATATTTTGGACGACACCCCTGTAAACAGTCCTTACGCGGTAAGCCAATTAGATTTGGCTACAAAGTATGGTCTCTAAATACCACAGCCAGACATTTAGTAAACTTTGAGGTTTATCAAGGTAGAAACCCTGCATCAAATTCCGAATATGAGAATATGGTACGGAAATGCACCGCTCCTCTTCTGCAATGCTGGACGAAATTCCTCAAGAAAAAATGAACTTTTCCTTTTTACTATATTTTGATACTTTATTTACCGGGTTTGAGGGTTTGAACTTCTAAAAGAGCTTAGGTCGAGGGGTTATGGAGTCACAGGAACTATTAGAGAAAACCGTATTCCAAAAGACTGTCCAGTAATGCCACCTAAAGAAATATGTAAGAAACAAACGGGTATTTATGAGAAATACCTGAGTGAAGAGGACGACATCCTTTTGGTAAAATGGGTAGACAATTCCACAGTCAGTGTGGTTACTATGTCATAGCATTCAGCCCGTTGCTCTTGTGCCGCGATTTTCATGCGCAGAAAAGAGGACTGTTCACATTCCTCGTCCATTAGTGATTTTGGAGTACAACCGTTACACGGGGGGAATGGACAGAATGGACGAGAATGTGTCCTACTACAGAATAGGGATAAGAGATAAAAAATGGTGGTGGTGCATATTCACATGGCTAGTGGACGTGGCATTGCACAATGCGTGGGTTCTCCATAAGAAGTCGGGAAAAACCCTCTCACGATTAGAGTTTTGTCGCAGCATCGTCCAAATGTATCTGGCAAAATACAAAAATCCTCCTCTTAGTGTAGGGCGGCCTTTGAAGTCATGGAATAGTTGTATCCGTGTCCGAGTAAGTGATGAAATTCGCCTTGGCGGTATTGGCCATTTGATTGAACCATGCAATCGTTGCCGCTGTGCAGGTGACTATTGCCAAATTACTGTTCGTACCCAATGTGTAAAATGTGACTTAGGGCTGTGTGTACTATGTTTTGCAAATTTTCACAAAAAATTAATTTCTTTACTGTTCACAGTACGTTTATGTATTTTTGACATATATATTTGCATAATTTGTTAATGCAATATAATCCTTATGTTCAACACGTGATTATTGGGATTCATCTGGTGACCTACGTAATGAATTTGTTGTGAATGCTAAGAGTCGGGATAGATTTTTAGAAATATCTAAGTTTTTACACTGTTCAAATAATCAATAAAAATAACTTTAAAAATCAATATTTTTTATATATTTCAAAGCCTTTACCCAGGGAGCAAAATAAATTTAGCGATTATTTGATGAATTGAATTAATGTGAATGGGGATGCTATAGCTATGGTATCCGCCTATCGTGATTACATGGAGACAGGTCATTTTAATGAAACCACTGCACATATTTCTATAATATTTGGGATATAAGTTTTTAATATAATGATGATCAACTCCTGAAAAGAGGAAAAAATCGGAGGGGAAAAAAAATTCTGGCATTAAATGGTTAAGGGGTACGGATTGATTATTAGGCTAGTAAATAACCTCATCCCTTATGTTAATTCCAGCGTAATTCTGGAAGATCAGTTCTTGTGGTCATGTGCACACATCACTGAAGTTAAGAGAATTATGAATGCATTTTGAACCTTTCCACTCATTCCAAATAATGCTGGATAGTCTCCCTCACCAAAATCCATGAAAAACCATTAGCACTAGGAGATGAAATTTTTGATCCAGCTAAAAGTCTGTTTATCTATCAAAATGAAGGGCTCACACAAATTTAACCACCATAGCAGCAATAAAATTAGGACATCTTTGAAGAGTACTCCTTTGGAACATAGCTATCGTTAAATCTTTGATGGTGCACATTCCCAATTTATTCTTGATTGACTACTCAGCAAATTTGTAAGGAGTACATGCATGGGTATGTTGATCATTCTTAATATCTGCTGGGTTGCAATGTGGAAAAGATGATTTTTAGTATCATACAACTATTCCACAACTGATTATGGAATTGTTTGGGAAGCCACTAGAAGGGTATGTGGATGCTGACTGGGCTAGTGACTAAGAAGACAGAGTTTCCTGTTCTGGCTGTGTAATTAAGTTTGCAGAAGGTGTAGTTGCTTGGGCAAGCAGAAAACAGGACTGTGTAGCCACATCTACTGCTGATGCGGAGTATGTAAGCCTTGAATTGTGTGCAAAAAAGGCCATTGTACTTAATAGCATTCTAGAATATGCATGCAAAATGAACTGGAAAACTGTTCTAAATAGCAATGAGCTGTGTACTATTGATGAGTTATGTGGAAAGTTAGAGTTATTCAATGACAAACAATCTGCTATGAAAAAGGCCAACTCTCTGGAAATAAAAGAGTGGTCTAAGCACATAGACATTAGGTATCATTTTGTTAAAAAAAATAGTTGAGGATGGCAAAATGAAAGTGAATTATTGTCCCACAAATGGGGTGGTGGCAGATGTAATGACCAAAGGACTATAGAAGGTCAAACATCAGAAGTGTATTGAAGGCATGAACTTGCTAAATCTAATTCTCCTTTATGTGAGGGTGATGTTATTTGTTTTTAATGGAGGTGTTTATTTTGAATCTTTGCGCCATCTATGCCCCTCTGTATTGTGTGTGATAAAATAATAAATGACAGTCTACTTCCGGTCATGTCAACCTGAGCCAAGTGTGTTTTAATTTTGGCCCTGCCAATAATTTAATAATTCCAATTTATCCACTGCGAATTTAAGTAATCACTACATTGTTCACCCTGTGCTGACTACAGGCAGGTTGCAAATCATTTCTCCAATGCAAATCATTTCATTCAACATCCTTTGTATTCTCTCAAGTGCACTGATGTGCTCCCATGAGTGCCAGCTTCAACACTTGACTGAAAAGCTCTCATTGGTTAGGATATGTATCATACATAAATTGGTGGAGAAAACGAACTGATATTTTCTAATTTAGCGAAAGCAGGATTCAGAATAAAGTGAAAATCTATGATAAAGGGGGATTAGGGTTTGACAAATTTTGGATTCAATCCATCACTGAGTAAAATTACACTTGAAATTATGTGGCAATTCCATTATATTTATCACACAGGAGTAGAATATCTGTTTATGCTGACTTTCACTAAAGGAATCAAAGTATCAATGGCTTAGAACTAAAGTAGGCCTGACAAAAAAAACATGGAATTATTTGTAGGGTTTCATGAATAGAATACAATGCTAAATGTTTCAAGGTACATGTAATTTTAGGCAATAAATGAACACATAAAAAACACTGATAATTTGTATTAAATCATACCCTCCATTTGTGATGAACCCTTCTTAGAAGCAGACTGGCATCTGCTAAGCGACGCTGATGACTATGAGGCCAATCTCTACTAATAGGAGAATCAGAAGGAAGCTGACTTGATAATGTCAAAAGAAACTGCCTCCTCTTGAAAAAAAGTAAAAGTTGAATAAGGATTATTATATCAAGCTTTAAGTAACAATCACATACTAATAAATCTTTACAAGGTTTAACATTTAAAAAAATCATTACCTCGTTCATATTATTTAAAATTTCTTACCTTCCATGATAAATAGTGTTTTTGTATCACATTCACAGCCCATTCCACTTGCTTTCTGTGTTTCAAAATTCTGTACTCTTCCCTAGCCTATTAATGAAAAAATGTTTAGTTATCTATTAATACATTAAATAATTGAGCTAAAAGTAACAGGGCAGTTTAAGGTCTACAATGGACATAGATATATGAAGATGTGCCAAAGCTTCTCCAAGAAACTTTTAACGTCAGTCAATTCATTCTCATTATGCCACAAAACTGAAATAACTTTTAGCAGTAAAACTTTTCCATTCCTCTTTTCAAGTTGCAGTTACATATTCCATTAGAGTAGCAATAAAATTTGAGTACTTCACTGTGGATTAGTAATTGTAATATTGGGTTCATGACTGAGTCGAATTCAGGTGGACACACACTAGGTTTCACTATAGTAAACATACCTGGCTACATGTAACTCTCATGACTTGGTTCAATCTTTTGAGGTATGAAATTCATTTGGATAGTCTGAACCTTCATGATCTTACCATTAACTTTGTCAAACTTTTTGAACCTTACAAGTATTTCCTCTACGAGGACATATGTTGGAACATTAAGATTAATGTAAATCTTATTGAGGGTTTTTGATAAGGTCAACTCTATTTTAACAGGGTAAGAAAAAATTTCCTGAGCTGGTGTTAGTGAAGTCATTAAACATGAGTGTTTCAATACTGAATCAGAAAGTTGACAAATCTATTGGTAAAGGATTCATTAGATGAGGTAAAACATAACTACTTTAATCCACTTATGCCAGTTCTGCCAGGACACTCAGCTCACCAATTGGATTGCAGGTGGTATGATGGGATTCTTGTAGCAATCATGTCATTATTTATGCAAAATTCAATAAATTCAAAAAACAGTCAAAGGGTGGTCAGTCATCTATGACCACTTATACAGGCAGTCCAAATGTAGAATATTGAACCCTTAATTTGATCAAAAATTCATCAGCTGATGCACACATTACAGGAGACATCTCTATCCATCTATTATAACGATCAACTACTAACAAATACACAGTTTGGTTAAAGTAACAGACATCTAGATGAGGCTGTTGCCATGGTTCTTCTGTCATTCCTGTTTAGCAATTGTAGATGCCTGGAAATTAATATCCTGACTGATTACTTATGAATATTTTCTTAGTAGCTTTCGGACTACACTAGGTGTTTTTGATGGCATTGCATCAGTGTTTAACTGAAAAATGTCTTCACTATAACAATCATCTCAAGAAGTTTTATTAACACTAGAACGACGAACCGAGCCATTTTGGCTATTTTTGAAATTCGTTCCGTGGCTGTACCCATACATTAATTTAAAAAAAAATGCCCTTGTGTGACTTTTCATCCCTTTTGAAGATATTCGCGTTTACGAAGTTACATATCTGCCGTGTGTGTTTCTTAGAAAATAACTAGGGATTTGCCTAGAACGACTAAGTTAGCCATTTTGGCTAACATATTTTTACGGTAGACATAATCGTGTTCTAGCGATTTAAATATTTTATAAACTGAGTAACAAGGCACAGACAATAAACAAAAACAAAAGATTGTGCTAAGACAATGATAAGCATTTATTTATTTGGATATCATTTTTTTATTTTGCTATTTATGTGCCTTTTCCAACTGGACTGGCCAACTGGCAATTTTTTTTCTGAGCGGCAGAAATCATTGACATGGAAGCGTACACTGAGTACTTTTATTTGTACAAGTTGAACAATCAAATGAGGTTAGAACACATTCAGGACTCGTAAATATGACAGCGGACTGGCACTTACATTGTGTCGGACTCTAGGCTGATCGCAAAGAGCACGGCCAAGAAAATGTCCTGCGAGAAATCCCCAGACCTACGCCATATGCTAAAAAAAAATCTAAGAGAAGATAGCGTTGTTAGCGCTTGGCGCCTATTTTTTGACAAGGCGATCTTAGGTCATATAAAAAATGCACTGAAATAGAGGCACGTCGGCAACTCAGCAATAAGAATTTGTCTTTGGAAATAAGTGAACTCGAGGACTACATAGGACACATACGCTCATGGCGTCCAGGGCTTGCGAAATGCCCCGGTTTCCGATTTGTGGTCTAAGTCTTGGGCTTTACCAATTTGTAAAGCCACTATGCCAAGAGATATATTCAAAGAAATCTTACGTTTTCTAAGATTTGACATAAAGTCATCTAGATCCGAGCATCTGCAAGTAGATAAATTTGCATTATTTTCTTTCGTGTGGAATAGATTTACTGAAAATTGCAATTCTACCTAAAAACGTGAACCTTATATTACTGTAGACGAGCAGTTTCCATCTAAAGCAAGGTGCCCTTTTACCCAATTCATGTCAGCCAAACCTGACAAATATGGGCAACAATATTGGCTTGCTGTTGATGCTGATACCAAATATGTTGTAATTAGCTTTCCGTATCATGGGAAATGTGACGAAAGTAGCTACGGGGAAAGGCTGTCTGATTTTGCAGTGATGAAGCTCTTGCAACCGATTTTAGGAAAGGGCAGGAAATTACTACCGATAATTATTCTACATCCATCCAAGTGGCAAAAAAGTTAAAAAAGAAACAGACAACTATTGTGGGCACGGTAAACAAAGCAAGAAGGGAGATTCCGCAAGCTATCAAGACTGCTAAATACGAACAGTATGATAGTAAGGTTTACAAAAATAATGACGCTTCTCTGACTGTTTGCCAGGGGAAAAAAAAGAAGCATGATATTATCATGAGTACTACGCATCCTTCGATTCATGTAGACAGAAATCCTAAAAAAGACTCCAGAGACAATAAAAATGTACAATATAACAAAGTGCGGAGTGGATATCGTTGACGCTATGGCCAAACTATACTCTGTGAAGGTGACTTCTAGAAGGTGGCCAGTTCAAAGTTTCAACAATGCTCCTGACTTGAGTGCAATCAATACTTATGTTATATACAAAAGTGTTACCGGTAGCCTCATAACGAGAAGCGAATTTCTGCACAAATTGTCAGTGAGCTTATTGCTAAGGCGAGAAGTTGAGGGTGGTACGCTCCCGAAAGCGATGATTCTAATTCAGATGCTTTTGATGAGAGTACGGGAAAATGACACTTTTGCCAATTATGCCAAAACTGTAAAAATAACCAGTGTCAGAAGGTGCAAAAGATGTAAGAAAAGACTTTGCAGTAAAAGCAGCACCAAAACCAATTTTGTCTAAAATGCTCTGAGTAATGTCAATGACAACCTTCACTAGTGCCTTTCATGATCCATTCTGTGCAACCCAAATTCCCTCATTGGCCTAAAAACCTTTATCCAGTGAGACCTCGCTGCTCTTTTACTGCTGTCATTGATTTTTTCCATGTTCAATTTCCTGCTGTTTTGTTTTTATATGTGTTTTGAACAAAAAGTTGAAGTGTTTCATGCCTGCAATTTTGTATCACTTTTTCGATACTTAGTTTAGTATTTTTATGTCTAAGGCTCTGTATTGTATACTTTTTCTTTACTCCTGTTTCTCATAACCAAAAATGTAGAATAAGTATCCTTGTTTCAGCTAATAAATCCGAGAAATAAATATTTTTGTACCAATCAACAGAATCGTTTTTCATGCTATCACCTACCTGCACGTATTCACCAGCAAGCCGATCAACTTCATTGAAGTCCATATCGCAGAAAAAGCATTAGTAACTTTTTATGACTTTATCCTTCAAAATAAAAGAGTTTACTCCTTTACGGTGACGCATTACGTGTAAGAGACTGAGCTGTCTGATTTTTCCGGGAATCATTACAAACAATTCTCAGAAATAGTTAAAGAAACAAATATTTTTAAAGTTTCAATTGCTAAAATAAAAGAAATGTTATTGTAAATGATCGAAAAAAGCAAATAACACTTTGAGATTTTGTTTTGTAAATTGTAATAACTCCCACGATCCGAAAATCTCAAAATAGCCAAAATGGCTAAGTCCGTTGTTCTCATCAGTGTCAAAGTTCTGTCATTCTAGTGTTAACGTCAGACTTAAAACATTTTCTAAGCCTCTTACTTATCCTATCTTACTTATCTATCACCAATTTCACTCCAATTATTAGCCATACATTCCAACCAATCTCTTACCGACAGCGGTACAAACAATCTTGGTGTATCACATACTACCATCTGCACTCTAAATATTTTTCCTATCAATCTGCTACCACAGTCTACCTCCATCATCACCTTCTTGATTAAGATATTTACTCTTATCTAAAAAGGTTGTGGAGCTTGCATATTTGAATTTACTTCATTTAATTTTGCCTGTACAATCTCATTCTCTTCTTCATTGACCCCTTCAAACATTCACTGCCAGCACCACTCTTTGTTTTTCCGTCCATTTCATCACATCCTGTTTTTCACAGCCTGTTTCACCATCAATTCAACATCACTTCGAATAATAAAATTCACCAACTCACCATTGTCACTCACTGTTTTCCTTACGTAATTACCATCCCACTCTGCAAACACTTCCAGAAAATTATCACCAACCTCTATTTCTTCTTTGCCTCCTCCTTCTTGAAAGATGAAGTTCCCCAGAAGTCTAGGATACATAAACAGATATCCTTTTTTATGACACACATGACACTCTGCATTTCTGTCCCAACAACTCTGTGCTGAACAGTCATTTGTCCACTCCACCAACAACCTTAAAAGGATTGCTCTCCGTGGTGCTTTGTTCCTCTGTTCCTCCCTGCCTGGAGTTTAACTCCCTCCCCTCAATCAGAGCTGTGTCCTTACCCCTAACCTGGGTGATTGGAATGGTATTTCTGGTTATCTCTCCATCTGCCATAATGATGGACAATAATAGGATTACTAACACCTCCACTTCCATGCGTCTGGTTTACAGCTGCTCCCTCTTGGCTTGGACCAAGGATACTTGCTTACACCTCCCTGGCTTCAATGAGTTGTGCCCCACCACAACCTTGTTTGAATGTCAATGCCTGTTGCTGGTCACCTGCTTGTTGCACTGCCAGTGCCACAATGAGCTTGTCACACACAGATTTTGCGTAGATTTGTGCACAAAACTGGCCTCTGAGTCTTTCATCTAATGTATTCCCAAGATTAAAGTGTACAGCCTACTATTCGGAGTCGGATAATATACTTATGCAGGGACTTTTTTTTCCTGTATTCTGGAATTCAATTCTCTCAGCCTGCTTAAAATGGGGTAGGTTAAACTGATCCATTAGCATAGCATGTAACTGAGTGTGAGTCTTTTCACTTGGTATATATGGCTGACATACTGAGTTCAACATAATCTTCACATCCTTAGGACGAAATATCAGAAATAGAAGCTTTCATCTCACTGCCCAAGGTCCATCTTTAGTTACTTCTTGGGCTCCTTCCAGAATGGGTTCAACAAATGCATGTGTGTTAGCTGGCAATACGAGTTGAAACAGGAAGAAAATCTCCATCGAATCAGCCTCCTGATAATACACAGAAAACTTGCTATCAGTAGTGGAAAGCTCTTCACTATGCCTGTTTATTAAATGCCCTTGATAATGGTATAAGCACTGCAAAATTCAGTTTTTGAGTTCTTCAAAACCCATAAATCCATCCACCATGAGCTTCACTGCCAGCTAAAGTTACTTTTCACCACACGGAAGCACTTTTTCACAAACGTACAATAACTCTCACTGATAATGTTCATACCAGACTTATTCTTATTGCCAGCACACTAATTTGAGCCTAACACCACAGAGATGTATTTTATGTCTCTTTATTGTCCCTCCCAATGTACACAGCACAATCACCATTTAAGAACTGAGGAAGTGAACTTGAATTCTTGAACTGGAACTTAAGCATTACAGATAACACAAGTCACCAGCTTCATAAACAAAAACTCTTACAATATTCCATTAAAGTAGCAATTACATGACGATTATGAATAATTATTTCATGATGATTATGCTAGCACAGCAAACAAAACAGTTAAGTCTCTAGTAAAAAATCAACTGCTCAGCTGACTCTGGTCAAGGCCACCTCATCTCTACATTTTTTGAGATCCTGGGAAAAATAACATCAACAAAGATAATGATCAAGCTACACTGGGAACTGATAATTATTATCTTCCTCCAAAAATTAAACAGTGGCTGAGAGCTGTTTTAAGAGCAACTCACAACCAACACCCTTGGAAAATAAACAAATGACCATTAGGCTCTATTGATAGTACAATTTCAACTCATACACTATTGTGCAATAGTGGACATCAAGTTTAGGGCTGTGACTGCCCCCTGCCCTCATACTCCACTTCAGAACTGTGGTTATCACATTCATTGCACATTAAAGGTTGCAATCATTGAAGGGCCTAAAAGATGAAACCAAAATAACTGAGGACTATGAGCTCATCTTTTACTAGCACTTCCTCCTGTTTTGATTAGATTTCCCCAGTTTATCATGGGTCCCTCACTTACTAGGTAGCACTGATAGTTACAATTCACCACTCATTTATATGGTATAGGATGGGGCCTCAGGCCCTGATAGTAATGCATTCAACCCATTCCCTCACTTTGGGATATTGATAGATTATTCTCATTGTAAAACTCATATTGATATTTATGGCCTCTTTCATTTGAACCGAAATTATTATTTTTAAATTTTTCTGTTTTTCATTTTTTCATCAGAAATACTTTATGGTTTCCATTCTTGCAAAATGTTCAACCAATGGTGATTCCAAGACTAAACAGGGAAAAAATTTGCTGTTGTTAAATGTCTATGATGTTGACCAATTGCCTGGCCAGAGGAATGATGGCTGCTGAAAGGAAATTTCAAGATTTTGAGATGATAATTTCCCAGAATTTTTATGTTAATTGCATTTATACAACTTTAAAAGTTGACATCATTAATATGCTACATCAATGGTACCTATTTCAAAGCCTCTCTGATGGAATATGTATAATTCTAGCAATATTAATTTCTTTATTTCCAGTCTAATGTGATGCATTCTTATTTTAATCATTTAAAAAATACTCTCTCATGAAGCAAATTAGTTTATTACTGCAAATTGTATTAACACATTCCATTAGCTTAATGAGGTTTGACAGTAATTTCTCCTTCATGAAATTTTCACAACTCATTACGACTTCAAAACCCATGCTCAGATGATGGCAAACAAAATGAAGCAACTTACGACAAGGGATAACTCTGTTGAACCCATTTTGTGAAATATAGTATTTAGAGAAAGTTAAACTGCAGTGGTCATATTTTCAATAACCATTTATGACTTACAAAAAATACTATAAAATGAAATAGATGACATAAGAATTCAAGTATACTTTCAACTGAATGTAATCAAAAAGAACTAATTACCAAACATGTATAAATACTTCAGCAATAAATCCAGCAATATTTACCAAAGAATGCATATGTGAGCATAAAAGAGTGAGCAAAGCATACCAGAAATAAAAGATTGCTGCCATACAGTTTTGTATGCTACAATTTACTTGATTTCCATAATTAACAAATAAATCTTGGTGCAGTAAATGAAACATAATATCAGTGGTTAGTATAGGCCTAGATTTAATGCTGCAAGCAGAAATGACATGTACTTTCTCTACTTCGAGGTGAAGTGAATCATTAACCTAACGACTCCACCATGTTAAAAGTGAATGCACAATTAATGCTTTACCAATATTGTAATAATGATGATATAATTAAGGTGCAGGATGAATAGTTAGACTCAGTAAGTTGATAACTAATACTTACATGAATGATGTATTCTTACCTAGCCACAGAGCAATATTTACTTTAAGATAACAGCTAAGACATTCTAATAAATATACTTATTCCTCAACTTTGATACAATACCGCTAGCATTAAACCTTTACCCACAAAAACCATTAAGCTAAGCAATAAAATAGTAAACACGCCTTACAAGGGCAATAGTTCAACAATACATTTACATACCACTCTGCACAGACACCATAAGTTCTTTTTTCCTTTGATGTAGTTTCCAAAGTGGCATTCCTAATTTCAGTCATATCAAATAAAAACATAACATTACATAGTTTACCTATGCACAGAACAAGATCCATCTAAATACCAATTTAAGTTATCATTAGATATTAGAACTAGGTAAAGGATAAATATGCAGCTAACAGAAAGAGATAAACCTAGATGGACTTTTCAATGAATATGATTCTGATTTTTAAAAACGAAGCTCATTTGTTAAAAATATTCACTATATCAGCAAAACTAAACTACTGTAATGAGAGTGCATAATTTATTTCCAATCAGAACAATACCTGCATTTTTCACTCAGGTCAAACTAATATGTTCATCCAATCCAACACAAGTCAAAGCTCTACATATGTTCAATCAGGGACAAGCGGGTCTCTATGCTCTCAATGAGAACATTTATGGTATTAGAACAAAATTTTTATCTTCCTAAAATGAAGTTCAAACCTACTCATATGATTAAAAAATGTCTATACTTAAAAATACCTATGTAAGTTTGAAACTAAGGTAATTTAATGCAAAATCATTAAATACACAGACCCCTGACCAAAGCAAACACACTCTCTTTATTTTGGTAACAATACCCCAGACAAATAATCTCTCCAGTGCACATATTTATGCAAGATTCAAAAAGACTTCAAACAATTCAGGAGAAATTCATCTGAAAAGTATCAAATATAAATGGTAGAAAAGTTTACACAGTGAATTTAATTCTAGGGATATAAAAAGAAAAAAATGCATAAAATACATCCACGAGACTGAAAATGGAACACATTCCCCTTGTATAAATTAACCAGAAATTTTCATTAAACTTAGTTACAAAAATTTATTAATTTGATTGTTCTGAAACATTTCTACAACTAATTTAAAAATTTTGACAAATTGATACCCTCATTTATACAAACTGCAACTGCACTGAGAACGGGAGTAGACTAAGGTAATACACGGCAGGTGAGGGAGGATGGCCACTCCCCTCTTAATCTGCCTGACTGAGAATCTGTCTTTACACAAACTTCAACCTGACCAAGCACAATTACTAAATAGGGATAAATTTTCTGGTTTTATGTGGCATTCAGCAATGATTACCCTGAAAAAAACAACCACACTGAAATGTGCACTCTACATAATACATTTTTATTTTTCATAACCATCCACTTTTTTTTTCTAAACATTGGTTTTAAAATGCCCATCCAAGAAATTTTTTCAGGTAACTGTTAGTTATTGAACAACAGGTTTTTCATTATGCTATAGCCGAGCTATACCTAAGAAGTTGATTGAATAATCCCTCTATAAAATGAAAATTTTTTCAGACTGTAGCTGGGTTACTGGCCACCAGAAGCAGCAAGGCAAGCAAATTTTGAACTTTCGTTTTCAGAGTCTTGCTCGGCAGCATATTTGGTAATGATATCTATTTCTGTGTGGGAAGAGGAACAGCGGAAAAGAATAACAAATGAAGCTTCAACCATTCCGCCAAGTTGCTATAACTGAATAAAAACAATGCTGAATTGTGATGAAATAAGAAAATTCAAATGACATTAATTTTTTGCAAAAATTTAATCTGAATCCCTCGGTCATTAATCACTAAGTACTAAGTCTGGGAACATTCAAGATACCAGCTAATATTCATGTATACAATTCAACATGAAAACTTCATCTCTCTGCTGTTAATAAAATTACCTCACATCAGAGGATTGGAGATGAATATTCTATGGGGGAGGGTAGACTGATATTTTAGGAACTGATGCTGCCCATTTCACAGGTGCACTACATGTACTTTATCAAATGATTGGAATTTCTACACATGAAAAACCACAGGAATTTTATTCCAATAGAAATTTGCACAGCAAAAATCTTAGAAAATACAGCAGTTATATTGTAGGGGCAATAAAATTCTCAACTGCCTAATCTCACAATTTTGCTTCTGATTTTCTAAAATTTTCAACCAGAGTTTTTATATTCAACAAAGACCACCCTTAAATAAAATACTGGCTACATTACTACAGGCATGGCCTATCACATTAATATGTTGTACTGTACTCAGCAACAATAAGTTGTATGCTCCATACCTCTATAGATGGCTGGCTATTATAATTGCTGTTTTTGGTAGTGAATGTAATAAACGGCCAATCATAGGCATATTCATCTAACACATATGGTGAATGTAATTCAAGTAATTAAGATTCATGCACTTTAAATTGCTTATAAATGTAGAGCCAATGGGTTTAATTTCTCAAAAATAGCAATTATTTTCAGTCACTCCCAGCATGCAGGTAAAGAAATACTCTGGAAAAGAGGGGGATCGATCCCCCTCTTTGACCCTTTGACCTCAATCCATACCAATGCCCCTGCCTCATATCATGGCCTACAGTCTTATTACAGCATAGACTTCTCTACAGTTCAAAACTCCTTTATCTCCCATGTTAAGGTGGGGGAAGAGCTCTCTCATCCAATGGACAATAGTACAAATGGAAGGAAGGTTTGGCCATGGTATCACCACTTTCACCCATTATAGTAGAGATTGTAATGGACCAATTACAGGAAAAAATATTCAGCTTTACTGATCAAAATATATATTTTACTGGTTCAGATAGGTCGATGATGTCTTGTGTGGCTAGAAAGGCACCAACGGACAACTAAATTGCTTTCTTAATTGCTGAAATTCACTGGATGAGTCCCTTAATTTCACTATGAACCTGAGGTGGACAAGATATTAAGCTACCTGGACCTTACAATGGAAATTCGAAAACAAAATCAAGTATTCTATATGCACAGACAATCAACTTATACTGACCAAGTCATCCCTGCCAAATCTTACCATCCAATTTCACAGAAATTAGCTGGTTTCCATTCCCTACTTCATAGGTAAGTTAACATCCCATACCCAAGCACCACTTCAATCAAGAGCTCCTACAATATCAAGTTCATAGCGATGAACAATGGTTATAGCATTAAATTGTAAGCATAGGAGCAGAATTCATAGATCATCGACTGGTGCTCTGATCACTTCATTAAAATATTATAATTAGAAGGAAAATAATATGAGTCACAGATTGCAGCTACATTGCATCCAATTTTGGATCTGATCATTAGCATTTATAAATAATAATGCAAGCAAAACCTGTTTTAGAAAAACTATCTATTCATATTGTATCCTTAAAGCTGAAAATCATGAGGATGGATGTTGATCAAGCTAGTGGCATAAGCCCTTTGGGTAGAACTTAAGTGGAATCACCCAAAAGGTGATATTACGCATTACTTTTGAGAGAGAAATGCAGGCAAAAAAGTCACGATTTCTGCCATTTTCAGCAGTACTATGTCTCACGGTGATGTCCCAAAAACCACAAATACATTTTGGTTGCACAGAAAAAAAATTTAATTTCAACCCCATAAGCACCAAAAGCATGCATGATGACTCAAACAAATACATAGAAAGAGGTTTTAACACCTTTGCACAGTTATAGAGTCAGCATTTTTAGAGAAAGCCTTAAATAAGGCTGGCAATTTTGATAGTCAAAGTAGAACAATTAGATCCTGAGAGATTTATAATGCTCCATTCAACATTCAGAAATACCTGGTTCACTTTGGTACTGATCCACTTCCATCACTATCAATCCCTGAGAGAATGTGAGTACCCCAAAAAGCTACTTGCCGGTAAAATCCTCCCCCTAACTGCCAATTACTCCCCTCAGAAATTACAAAAAAAAGACCAGAATCCACCACCCTGACAGACTTAACCTAGCTAACACATTCTTCCATGGCACCAATAAAATCCAAAACATCCTCCGCCATCTATACCCAATATTCAAAATCAAAATTTCCACTACCCTCTTACCCTTATGCACCATAGTATCATTAAAGAGTCCCTCAAACCTGTGCCATAAAATCCAAAAGACTCCCTTCAACACCACCCCTCACTCCACCATTCAGCTGTACTTAAAACTGTCCAAAGTGGAAATGCTGCACCCTCCTCCCGCAGATCTTCCTCAACAGACAAATCCACCTCCTCACATATTATCTACAGTCTTTCATGCAATATCTCCTCCTCATCCCATGGTGGCGAGTGCACTACCCCTCTCTCCATACGAATGAGTGGCCATGGCACCTCCACCAAATGTCCATCCTTCCTTCATCCCATCCCTAAACATACGTGAACCCACAACCAAACTTTCAATAAATGTTTCACTTTCTCTCTATACTTGAAGCCCTCCCTGAACCGGCCACTAACAGGGAATCAAGAACTCATGAGATAGCCTATAAATAGGAGACAGAAGTATCTGAACAGCCCACTGACCAATAGTCACATCTATCATTAGTTGCTTACTGTCAATGATGGCAGCATGGCCATCAAAACATCCAAAGATTTTTTGTGCCATTAAATATTAAATTGAATGCCATACTTTTCTAAAAAAGCTAACAACATGAAGTATAACTAATGCGAGTAAATTAATTCGTAATTAACATAACCTATCAGTTAAGAATCAAATAAAAGCCATGCCTACCCTCCAGCTTCTCCAAGCAGATGCAATAACAGTTTGACTCTGCTTCATCAAGAGGAACTGCCTTCTTCTTCTCCATCCTCGCCAAACCTTTTGCAACAATGTTGCCAGGTCTTCCAAGCGCTCTTTACGGAACTCCTCCAATTCGAACACCTTAAATTGATACCAGTAACAAAAATTATAGCAGAAATGATCTACAAATGGTTCTCCTTTAGGGTGAGGTGCAATTAGATATTGTTTGTAAACACTTATGAACCAAAAAAATGAGTCCACAGCTTCAATGAGAAGGATGGAGTACATTTTTACAATGGAAAGACTATTGAAAAGGAAAAAAAAAGATGCATCATATTGATAGATTATATAAATACTGTAGAAATTCAGTAATATGAAGTCAGAAGGACCAAAAAATCATCACTGAATATTTTCAAATCTTTTAAATAAATCATAAAAAAATATTTCTTTTTGTTTCATGTAACTTTGGAGATCTTTAACAAAGTGTTAAAAGTTGTTAGGGATGGACCGATACTAGAAATTGCAGATATCGTTACCACTACCGATACCTAAACTACTTCGTTCTAGGCATAATACAAACTCATATTCCATTAGCCGAATATTTAATTGGCCAAATTGGTGGTAAAAATCTGAAAATTGAAAAATCTGAAAAACACTGACGTGACTGACAATACCGATTCTAACGATACCATAAATATCGGCCGGTACTTCGTATTGGTATCGGTCCATCACTAGTTTTTATCATTATTTGTTAAAGCATTCTCAACTTAAGACAATCCATCTTATTGGATTGTAAAATTATTATCACCTGGTAGATTCCTATGAAAATAATTTTAATACTGCAATCATGGTGTTGGCAAAATTTGCAACCAGTTTAGAAAACATATATAAAGCTAAAATTATACATGAAAACATAAATGTACATTGACATTAATGATATAAAAAGAATTAATTATTCTTAATTCCTGAAGAAATGAGCAACAACCATGGGCACTAAAGATAGGTATCTGTTTCCAGCATCAATATACTTAGGATGATAGCTGAACCAACCAAACCTCTTATCGTCCTTAAACTCCATATCTCAATCATAGGAAAAAAGAGCAAGGGGACTCGGTCCATTTCCATAAAAGTCTCTCACAGGTTATTCTTTGTGGTGTCTTTCAAAACAAGAGCCAAATACAGTAGAGGGCCGCTATAGCAAGTTTGAACAAAATTCGAAAAATCACTCATTACAACCCAGCCTCATAATAGCTGTCCAGCTATTTTTGCTATGCTAATGCCCTTGAATCCTTAAATCAAGTTTGGTTGAAGTTGAACTAATGGGTATTTGGAACAATGTTTTCGTAAATGTGTTGACACACTAATGAAATTTCAAAGTTTGCTGGGGAAAAAATTGTTTACTAGTAGCCGATTTCCTTCTATTCAAAATTTTCCACGCACTGCAAGATCTCTGGTGATACTTAGTGGGAAATTCTCATTGAACAATCACTGGAAAAATATGGCAATTCATGGTTAAATGGTATCGAACGTATATTTATCTAGTGGTCGAAGGTGCCACACAGAAGTGGTTGATATACTGGAGGGTAATAGTGAATGAGAAAAATGTAACTTATGAACTCATTAGTGCTAAATTATCACGATTACGAAAATTAGGATATCATGGTAAGCTGATCGGGAATTGAGAATGTAGTGTAGAATTGGGTCAAAAGAGCACCTCTAACAGTCATTTCCTTATAGAACCACAACCAATTGTGATAACGACAATTGGGACCAAGTTTCATACAATATATTGCACTTATGATGCCAATTTTGCCACTTTCACCATAAGGAAGATCATCCTCTACGACTGCAGGCGGAAATCGTGGCGTGAATGAATATACGGACAGCTATAAAATGTAGTCCGAATTATGTTTATTTACATCAACATGGTGCTGGTGTCACAGGAAGAAAACTGGAAATATTACACTTGATACTTAGAGAAATAAGAAGGGTTAAGGGTTATTCAATTTAATACCTAGGAATAGGTCATTTGCTTTTGAAACTAATCCATATACTTATTTCAATAGGTGTCTTAATGCTCTGACTCAAATTTTGTGCAACTCCCCCCAGCACGAAGGCCCACACCCCCTCACATGGGGAGGCTGCCTCGGTGGAAGATAAGCTGGTCATGGGTAGATGAGAAGAAGACAGAGATAAGTGAGAGTGATACTATCAGACCCATCTCTTCTAAACAATGAGTCTCACGTGGATGAATTTCACAGCATTCATGTGTAAGCAGTGAGAACATTCCTCTCTTGAGTGAGAATCGTCTAATTGTTGGGCCCAAATTATGACCAAGTATCAAATTCACAAATATGACAATATTTTCCAGCAATTCTTTGTGTGAAAGGGATAACTAGGCAACAGATTTATCTTTTTGATGAATTACAAGGTAGACGAAGTAACTTATTAGAATTGAGACATAGTAAAAGAGGGGCATCTCATCTGCTTTGTACCAGATTAGTCATGAGAGTATTAGTAAGGGGGACTTTTTCTCAGCTTTCAATATTTGAAAAGAAGTTCATGACTTCATTTGGTTAATTGTAAATTAACTAAACTAATTGTAAGGAATTTTTAGCACTTTCTAAATACCATTCACAGGTTCTGAATTACCAACATCATCATCAGAGTTGCACCTACACATCCACGATGCCATTTTAAGTGTGTGAGCCTTGGAATCACAGCCCTTGGATGATCCTAGGTGGTGTCAAGAAATCACCCATAGCAAAATACGAGCCGAGAGGCAGGGAAGAAAATGTCAGCCTCTACTTATCATGGAATGATTTAGCATCAGCAGTCACAAAGGGAACCCAAAAAAAGTATCAGGTGTCAACAGTGATGGGGTAGAGAGTGAGCTACGCCATGAAGATGAAAATGTCGACTAAATGGGTAGCAGCATTGTCACTGGTATTGTGGGAGAGTGCCAATTATGATGGGATGTATGGGACAGCACCCTATTTATTCCTCCCATTTCTTGTGTCAAACGCTCGAATCCACTACTAAAAATCTGCGATGTCATCCATGCTTTGGTATTGGACTCTTAGGTGCAGGAAATAGTTTGGAGGATGCGCTGACTTACTGATTAAAAATGGATTCTTTTTTTGCAGAGATTGCCCTTAACGGCCATTGTTTTCCAGAAAGAAAATTATGAAATAGAACCATCATCTTCTTTGTACAGATCCTAAATAGGTGGAAACAATTAGCATACATGTTCCAAAAGTATATTTAAAAAATGAGGGATTTTTAAACCAGTGCTTAACCAAATTTCTCCAATAGGCTCAAATGCTGCCAGTGGCATCACCAGGGGAGGAATAATGGGCAATACCGTGACAGTGGGGATGCACGATTAGGTGATTAGGGTGCTCAGGAAATGTGACTGAAAGAGGAAAAGCAGGAGAGAATAGCAGACAGAAGTTTAGGCAGAGACATTCCTGAGTGGCATTTGGGGCAGGGGAATTGAAGGTCAGAGGAAGGTTTTATTTTTAGAATTGATGGTTCTTTCTCTTAATTAGTGCGGGTTGATGCATGGTTAAATCAGACTTTTAGGGATGCTTCACTTTTTTAGGGACAATGGCTAGGACAGGTGTCACTATTTCCCATTATTTTTCATTTTTTATTCCTTAACATGTATTAGTATTTGAACTGACTCCAATACAAGTACACAGAGCTAGTAAGGTATGTGGTACCACAGGAGTTTTAACCAAAAGAGAATGATTTACAGAATGGAAATGACAAAGGTATACATGAGAAAAGATAGCATTACCACTCATGAGTTTCACTTGTTTGAGGCATTATATACAGCAATATTAATACCCTAGGTGTCTACATCTGCAAAAACACTTCACTGATGCAGTTTTTTGCTATGGTTTGTAAAAATGAAATTAATTTTTTCCAGGGGGCCTTCCCTGAGCCAGCAACTTTTGTATTTTTGAAACTTTGTATTTTCGAATGATGCCCAGTATTTAGTACACAATTTTGGCCAGGACCAAAAGTTTTGCTTTGTATAGTTGAAACTTAGTATTTTTGAGTTTCTACTGCATATATTTGCAGATAACTCAAATAGGGACCTTAATTTTTACATCTGTGATAATGTGTATTTTTTGTGATTTTCATAATTTTTATGAGAATAATGTGACCATTGGAGTTATTACAAATATCATGATTCTGAAATATTCCTCTGGATTGCCATATAAAACCATGAAGTGGTGAAAATTTGGTGAGGGAGTAGTGCTGAGGTGGCAATCCAGAAGATTCTGACAGCATCTTATAGAAGAGCACTGATTATCCATGCTAATGGAGGGGGATAATACACAAAGGATAGATAATCTATACATGAACTACTGTGTGGTGTTTGTGGCCTTGGTTTCAGCCCCAAGCCCTCTAGACTAGTTTCTTTTTTTTTAAGTACACCTGCCTCAAATGCCATTGTAGACGGTGTTTTCCAACTTGAATCCAATATGGTCTGAAGTGAGGAATAGGTGTATGCTAGAACTGGAGGTAACCGAATGAATTGAATCGGAGCTTCTAATTTTTATAAGCTCATCCAGTACCTGCAGTGAGTTTTAAGATTCAGTAACAAATAACAAAAAATGCTAAAAGCGATTGTAAGCATTAACAAATATGTATGATCGCTATTGATGAGCAGTATCATAGTAAAAATATGGATTAAAAGAATCAAAATTAATTTAGAAGTATTTATAAATGAATTTATCACTACCAAACTGCCATTGATTTAAAAAGTTGCATTCTTAGCATCACGCAAGCCTCCTTTCGCTATCCTTGACCATGCCTATCCCTTTTATGTGTAGAGTTTTGATATCTAGCAACACTAGATGTCACTGCCAACAGCAAAAACCTGGGTAAGATTTCATGGAAGTACCATCAATTTACATCCTTGATAGCAGTGACCCAACTCACCGATGAGTATTGAGGAGTTGTCTAACTTCAGGGGTAGCTGATAATTTCAGAAATATTTAGGGCGATGGAAAAGGATGTTAATTAATTTTTCCACATTGTTTCGTCGCGTTACTGCTCATGCCTTGAATCAAATTTCATCCCAGCACAAAGTTGAGTGGACAAGGGTTTGGATTTGGAAAGGAAGAGCAACTCTAATACAAAAGAGTGCCGATTATTTGGTATTTGATAAATTGACCATCGTATTATCTGACAATCAGTCCCGCAACAACTCCTACCCCTCCTCCCCATCCCTTCCCCTCTCTTCCTCCCCATTCAATACCGCTTTCATCACACTCATAACCAGAGGCCACGTTCAAGTTTACCAAATTGCTACATTTTGTTTTTTCACTTATGCAGGTGACATTGTTGCAGAGTAATGAGTCCCCTGAATCACTATTCAATGTTTGCACAATCCAGAATGAGTGAGCTTATATTGCTTCTGCAGCCACTTTGTATGTACTAAGTTTTTCTCAGCAATATAATTGATTTGAAATGTCTAATTCTTTGGAAAGAAGAAAAGGTTCAGGTAAGATATTTCCAAGAAGTTGAAGATAGTTGCAAGGGCATCCAAAGGAGATCTTAGCTTGCACACTTACTATGCACCACTGCAAATAAAAAGGATGCAGCATTATGTGTTTTGGAATTGGAGTGGTAGGTGACCTTATTAACTTCAAGAGCTGGCTCATTCAGCTAGGGACTTAAAACAAATGTGGGACAACCGATAATTACAGCAGAAGAGAGATATAATTAGGTTAGCTAAAGCAAGGGGGGGTAGAGGATTCAGACTCCAAGGAGCAGCATACTTGCAAAAGTGAATCAGCTAATTTTTATGTGAGTCATAAGTTGAAGTTGAAGAAAAGAACTCTGAAGTTGAAGAAAACATGAAGAAAATAGATTTTAATTTTTTTTTTAGTTTGAGTTGAGTTGTTTGAATTTGAGTTGCCACTTGGCATTGAGATTCCTCACAATGAGTGTAACAAGTTGCAATGAGTTTAAATTCTTACATTAAGGGAATTACCACAAGTAGGTGTATACAAATGGGACACATTGCATGTCTGAAAGTAACATTCACCACTGAATGTTCCCCAAATCGATGAAGATTATGTACTATATATAATCAACAGGCATATATTTTAATTGGCGAAATGCTTTGGAGATGTTAATGGGATGAATGATTTACCAATAAATAAGATTATAACATAAGGATATGAGTATTTCATTATAATATGCATGAAAGACTTAAAGAAATCATGGTGCTATAACCAAGGCCATTGCTACCACTCAATTGAGCATGAACAGATTATTTGTTACTTCCAATTAATCAAATGGGCAACTCCATTGGCGTGGATAATCAGTGCTCTGCAGTGCTTTTATTTCATTTCAATGTGCAATAATAAGGACATGACCATTCACTGAGTTCATGCTGAGGGTCACAGAAAAGAAAACCAGGTACTCACAGTCCTGGGACATCTAATGAACAGTTTCGTGCGACCAAAAGCAAACTCTGATGCTGAAATTGGAAGAGTCCTCAGCAAGTATGAAACACCTTCAGCAGCTGCACCACGCCAGCATGGCCACGTATGAATAGATAACATCTTATAGCGCTGAAGGAATGACTCATACATTTCACGATAACAGAAGCCCCATCTTCGTATTCTAGCAGTTTCAACCAAACTGTAAGTAAAAATAGAGCCTCATAAGAAGCTAGTAGAAAAGAATAAAATTATAAAATAAAAGAGGCATATGCACATATTCATATGAAGCATAATATGGAACATCATCATTTCCATAAATAAAAAAGATTTCACTAAAATTCCATCAATAGACACCGAATTTCAAAAATTGATCCATTCTAAAGCATTGAACTAACAACTACTGGTATTTTTAAGCATTCTAATAATAATTTCAAATGACTAAAGACGTTCCTGCCTGTGTAAGAAAAAATTGAAGATATTTGTTTTGAGAAGGTACATGGTATTAGATGACCTTACTTGGAATAACTCCATATGAAAGCAGTGTGCTTCATTGGTTAGGATGTCACGAATGGAAGAGAGTTGAATATTGAAAACAATATAAGATTGTACAGCTAATGATGTGAGAGGGAGATGTAGACTGGAAAATTCAAGAGTGAATGAATTAGAAGAGAGAATTAAGATGTGGATAACTAGGAGTCATAAAAATACAAGAGTGTACAAGACACAATTCATGAGTGAAAGAGAGGGAAGAAGTGTTAGTGATTTGTAAGGATAGGGCAATATGGTGTGAATTGTTATAGGGGAGCTTGTTTTCTGGGCTAATGACAGTAACTACATTCTTTGCCTTTATCTACCCTGAAAGTAAATGGGTACATATATACTGTGAAACATGGTCAAGCAAGTTCTGTTTTAGGGCTTTTGAGGTCCCCTGTCATCATGTTTCTTTACTAAACTAATTTTTTTAGAGGAAACTAAATCTATTGACTAATCGTTTCACTTTTGAATACACAGAAAACTTGCTTTTACGCCCTCAGAATGTGATGAAACAAATGGCCACACTTAGCCTGTTTTATTTTCCCATTGGTAGTTGCAAGTAAAATGTTAATGTAAAAAGTCCATTGCAGTCAAAATTCTGCAACTGGCACGACAGAAAAAAGAGCCTATTTTCGAGTCTCTAGTAGAAATTCCAAAATTTGTTGGATTACAAAATAATTAAGTTTGGTTTTATTTATGTCAGAATTTAAAGAACTTTCTCCCAACCTTTGTAAGTAATTTCTAAAAGTTTCGATTTTTTTACTTTATTTTTTATGTAGCTGTTGTTAATTTTACAGAACAACTTATTCCTGTTGATAGAGGTTGTAGAGACCTGATCGTTGCACCATGGCCTTCATCTTGAATTCAGCAGTACCATTCCAGTACTGCTGGAAACATAAGGTCAATGGAAAAATTGCTAGCAATGTTTATTTATATCACATTTTAGCAAGGAATGTGTGCGAGTTCTATGGAGTGTGCTGAGCAAATGCGTGGAACACTGATTAAGTTGAATCTTCTTAAAAGACAGTTTCTCACTTGGAAGTATCCAACTTCGTATCATCATGTTCATGGTTACATGCTCTTATAGAAAATTTTACAGCTGATGAGGCAGAAGTGTCATATTGCCACAAAAGACCATAGACTTCAAAGGGTATCCTTGCCACTGGGAACAACACAACAAAGCTCACCTCACTGTTTTATTAGGAGCCAATGCAGATGGGAGTGAGAGATTGAAGCCCTTTGTTATAGGAAAATCTAGTATCCACATTTTTTGAAACATTAGGAGCTTATTGCCTACACCCTATTCAGCCAACACTAAGGAATAGATGATTTCTAGTATTTCAGAAGGATTAATACATTGATGCAAAGACAGGGGGTCCACACCGACAAATCTTTTGTTATTGGACGTGTGCCCAGAACACCCTGTGAAGATAAAATTATGAAAAAAATAATTTATTGTTTTTACCTGTCAATTGCACCAGCTATAGGCAGCCACTATATATTAGGTATCATACATTCAACTTAAATAAAATTATGAAACATTTGGGCATGATTGTGCTTCAATTTCCTAAAAATGAAGATCTCCTTCGAATTCCATTTTCTGGCAATTTATACTTCTTTCTTTTGGCCTCCTCAAAGTATAAAGGAGGGGTTTCACTGTATTAGTATTCCAATCACAATAAGCTTAGAAAAAAAGAGTTAACTTTGTACTGATTTCACCTAACTTCATGGGCTGAAGATGGTACAGCAGTGTTTTTGTATAAAATTTCAATCCATTAGTTTCATGCTCAGACACCACATTCAAATTCTGTGTGCTTAGGTAAATCTTTACTAACCCTCTGTGATTATTAGATTTTCAATGGCCAAGCGCTGGCCATTTCTCAAAACTATTGCTTTCATGATTGAATATTTTGGTGGTGATTGCCTTGATTGGTAGCTCAAGGTTTTCCTGGAAGATAATCCTTACACTCTGGCCATTGATGTAATTTAAGCATTTTGTTTGGGGGGCAGAGATTACAGGGGGATCTGGGGACAAGGGTGAAATTTTAAAGCCTTGTGAAAGCAATTTGAAACCACAGAATTATTGCTAATGGTCTATTTTCCCTTTAATGGTCTATTTTCCCTGTAATGCTCTATTTTACCTGTAATTCTCTATATAATCCCTTTGATTTAATTTACTAAAATGAGAAAAAATAAGCAGAGTAAGGAAAAATGTCCAAAAACTTGTATTTCCAAGTTTGTAATGTAATGAAAATATTTTCCCTGCAAAACATTAAGGGGCAACTGCCACCCCTTGACACCCCTGAATTACTTACCCCTATGCCTCCGGCCAACAAGTTTTCTCAATAAGTCTGTGGAATCCAAAAAAAGTAACTAGAACCACAAAAATTAGTTATACACATTCAAGTTTGATGTACTTCATTCACAACACAAATTCAAAACTTTGATGTTGATATTCACCCCTTTAACTGCACTTTATAGACATTTAAGAGAATTTTTAAAAATGTATGCTACACATATTTTTGTTTTTTTTTTCAGCAGATGTTTGCCCTCAAATTGTTTCTTGAGTAAAGACAAATGCTCCTCGATACTGTCAACCATGATGACATAACAACTGAGGATTGTTGATGTTATCATGATAATGTGATAACAGTTAAGACAAAGATCATATGAAACCAACTGGAGGTGAAATTTAGAATCATGGTTTTGGTATATCCTGGTTTTGCCAACTAGCGAATAGCGCTTGAACCTAGCACAGTCATCTATTATTCTTTTACATTAGTTAGCCATTTCCTTCCAGATTTGAAATATTTGTGTTTGTACCATCTTCACTCTGCTAAACGACATCACTCCCATTAATGGTATGTATGTAACTTATGATGAGATTCTCATTTCATTCATCAAATGCCGACAAATTTTACACTGAAAAATATACAAAAGGTCTTAAACATTACTTAGCACAACTGAATGAACAATGGTAAACCCTAACTGCACATATATTTGAACAAAACCAGAGTTAGTAAAAACTTGTTTCCTAAAATAATCACAATTCCTAGCCTGGGATCTAAATATGGATAAATTATTACATCTCAACTCACCCCAGATACCTAACTTGGTGAAGTACCAAGGCCATTTCAAATATTCGTGGTTGCTTCAATTCATTTGGCTTGATACACCTAATATAATGAGGGTTTTTGGGTTGGAGGTTGTTTATAAGGGCTCCCATGGACACTTTAAACTGTGTTCCAGCAGTTGCAGGCCTCTTAAATGTAGTGCGCTTAGGGTTTCCTAAATAAATACAAACATAGAGCATTAAAATCACATTATACGCCATGAAGAAATAACAATTAGGACATTTTATCAGGCTATATCTAAGTGATTTTCTTTCATTAAAATAAATATTAATTCTTTCATTAACAACATGTTTACACATAAAAATGTTTTTAACAATATGAAGTTAAATATATTATTTACATTAAATGCTGAAAATTAACTACTTTATATTAAAGTTAACATTTTGTATTGAACAATATTGAAGTTATTTCCTTTTGGAAACATTACCTTCCGGGAACAATACTTTGAGCAATGGATGTTCACACCTGTACATGGCAAGGGAAATGTCTCTGTGGATTATGTCATTATTCTTGTCCACAAATCCAGATACATTGTATGTCACAGTTCCAGCATAGTGCTTCAATCTGTTAAAAAAAAAGTTTCGTCATTTATAGGCACTTAAAAGATTATGTTAATGAGTTTTACATAACATAAATATTTGAATAAGTACAAAACAAATGGCCATTTAAGCACAAGAATATTTCAGTCTAGTCAATATATGAATTAATTTCGCATCAGTAAATGAATTATGCATGAAATTATTCAACACAGAGAATATATTTTCATAATTGTGTAACAGAACCAGGTCAACTATTGATCCTTGGGTTAACTAACAATTATTTTGCAAGATAATGTATGTTAAATTTCCTGCTACCAAATATTATTTTCTATGTTTCAGTTACTAACACTTTACCACTGGTAATGCAACACTTACTAAGACAAATGATTGTTAACACATTAGTTATCTTGAAGGAATAAAAACTGCAACTGATTTAGGAAGCATTTAGTCCATTTTCAGGTCATTTGCCATCAACATATGATGGATTACATCTTTTCCATACAGTTAATCTCTATGTTTTTTGGCTTCCTCAAAAATTTATTAAGTTTGGGCTGGAAAAGTTTCTCTTCATAATCAAGTTCATCTGTGTCTTTCAAAATTGCCATGAGAATTAGGGATCCCGGGTAATGTTGCGGTCTGTATATTGGTCGGGAAAGCTAAAGGTCCAAGATTTGCTTCCTGGTCCAGGCCAATTTTTTCTCATGACAATTTCAACAGTAAAAGTGAAGTTTTACAGTGCCTTCTATGTTATGTATTTATTTTTCTACAGCTCAAAACTTCAAAAACAAAAGATATATTCTCAGTCTATCAATCAAATGCATAATAACAACTGGAGGCATAATGTTCTGAACCAACACATTACCTTAGAATATGCTCTCAAATGATAAGGTGGTGGTGCTGTGCATGTGTCACATGGCAACTTTTAAAATGAAACTTGAAGTGATTGAATACTATAAAATTTTTGCTGATATATCTATTTATGTTGTAATAAATTTCCAGACTAATAACCACACTTAGCAGTAGTACAATAGCATCAAAATAATAAATTCCAAGGAGAGACTTTGAAACATTTTACAACACGAGACAAAGAGTTAACAGTAAAGTAGAGCATGTGCCACCCATACAGCCTGGGCTTAATTCATTTTGGAAGAATGAAGCTGCTTCAAGAGGAAACCTATTATATGCAGATTTTCAGTGGATTTATGCATCATGGAAGCCTGTTTTAGAGGACTTAGTAGCAAAAGGATTTGAAAAGTATAAAATTTCAAGTTATGTGGATGGAAAATAGGGCAATGATGAATGGAGGAGTAAAAATAACAATGAGAGTTTCATATAAAAGCTAAGTAGCAGTGACAAAAACTACAAATGAGTTGCTGTTTTGATGAAAATATTTATTAATGATTCATTATTCTCAAAAGTCTTATTAGTCATTTTTATATGAGTAGTAAGTGGTATTTCACTGAGTTTCGTTTATTTCCATGTTTTCCACAAAATCTGAAGTGTTTGACAGAGTATACAGTGACTGAGCGAAGAGCGTATGATGCAACAGCCTTGATCATAAACAAATGACATTCTACTGCATTTATTTTTACACCAATACATTTCTGATTTCACTGAGTAATAATGAGTTGAAATTATAATTCTATTAATACTAGTGTTGGACACCACATTGGTTAAATGTAGTGCAGTGCAATCAGGGATTTTCATTTCCAATCAAACCGAATTGAATCTCCCTAAAGATATTTCAAATCGAATTGAAACGAATCTTGTAAAAAAATATTGGTAGCGAATTGAACCTCCCTAAAAACATTCACTTCTGAATCGAATTCGAATCTAAATAAAATGTAAAAGCTTAAGCACAGTTAATGTAATAAAGATTTTCACAATATTTCAGGGCCTTACATTAGCTTATATATCTATAGTGGCACAAAGATTAGCACAAAATAACATGTGGTCGTTTAAATTTTCATTTTGCATGTGGAAAACATCGTCTAAACAGACGGCGCACCATTTTTGGAATGAGCACCATATTTGAATGCAGCAACGATTCCAAGACGAATCTATCAGATTCGAACATTTCAAATCATTTGGTTTCAAAGCATTCCGATTTGCAGGTGAATCGAATCGAATTAAGCCTGATTCGAATCGATTTCGAAGCATTTGCACAACTCTAGTCAAATGCTATTCAGGTAGCTGACAAAAATGATTGTAGTAACTGTGAAATGACACAAGAAAAAGATGCATGCTTCAAGAGGCATATGCAAATCCATATTGTGTCAATGTTAACATGTAACCCAATAAATACGTAGGAAAATAGAAACCCAGGAAGAACAGGTCCACAGTTCCACATGGGTTCCATATGGAATCCACCTGAGTGGTTGGATATTTGGTGGAGGTGGAAATTTTCATAATTTCCACCAATTACCCAGCGTGGAGATTATGTGGAAATAGAAATTCCTGGAATTGTGTAAAAACTCAACTAAGTTAGCGAAGTGTGTCCTTCTAGATAACTATAAAGACCACAAAATAAACATTTAAAGCCTACAATAAAAATTTTCAATGCGGAATTGAAGTGGGACCCATGTGGAGTTTAAGTGGGTCCCCAGTTGAAATTAGTAGGTTAAAAGATTTTGGTAGAATCCATGCAGATATGATGTGAAATCCATGCAAATATGATATGGAATCCACGCAGGACCGATGTGGATCCCATGTGGAAATTTTGTGGTTCTGGTGACCATATTCACATGAATTCCACCAATGATTTCCACCAAAATTCCACCTTCATATCCACGTGGTCCCCGCATGGGTCCCACCAACTTGTTCTCACTGGGAAAATACTTCACTGGAGCACAGAATTTTTAATGAAGAATGTCCTCTTAGATTATGACAATGAGAGGAAGGATCACGGACAGAAAGATATTTTTTTTGACAAAATGATTTTTTCCTCATATGTTTTTTGATAATTTCCCTGAAATCAGAGAGGAAAATGAATATTGAATGTCATATTGTAAAATATAAGGCTTTGGATATCATGCCCAAAACTAGTGAACCATGCAAAACTAACTGAACAATCTCCAAATTCAAGGAATATAACTTTGATACAGAATATGAAACATAATTTTTGGCCAAAAAATTCTTAAATGTATTTTGGTAATGTTAAAAAAATTTCATATTGAAAATGGTTATTAAACAGGTTTTTCTAGCCCATAAGTCAGTACTGCCAGTGCTTTTTACAGGAAAAACTTTGTTTCTTGTTGTACCAATAATTTAGAGGTGCATCTTCTATGCCAGCAAATACAGTACCTACATCTTACCACATCCTTAGTCACTACCGTTTTTACACTTAGAACATAAGTCATTAGGTCATAATATCTTGCAACAAATTTTGAATCCAAGATAAGAATCCAAGGAAAAAACAAGGCAACATTAGACAGTAGGCACTTGTCTAATGTAAAGACAAACAATGTCACCAATTTCTATTTCGATCTAGCCAACATTATAATGCTCTCCTGTGATTTGATGATTTTGATGAACCATTTTGTACCAATAAATATTCTGTATGAGGGGACAGAAGTTTTTTTAATGCATGTCCCAGCATTTCCTTGATGATACATCATTTCACTGCTTCCCCAGATTGAAGGTAGACCCCATAGTGGCCTGCGAAAATACACTCATTGCTGTCATGTCACATACAGCTTTATGCCTACTTATGCAATTTGCGAGACAGAAGGAAACTTCCATCTAATTTCACTGAAGAGTAGCATCTCACCACCACCTATTTCCCCTTTTTCAATACCTGGATGTAAAAATCTTTGCAGAAATGATTAACTCAAAGGGACACTTTCCAAGTATTCACAATCTATTAATTATTGGTACCTAAAATATAGACAAGGCCATACCCCCACTCCTAAATGTTCATATGAAGGAAGAAGAGATCAAAACTAATTCGCTGCCAGCAGCAGCTACCAGCAGAAAAGCTACATCCAGTACCAGGGGCAAGTAGTGAGATGAAATCAAATGCCAACTTACAACAAATCATATAACCAACAGAAGGATGGATATTTGATGAAGAATTATTGTGACACACCAAGAGGTATTTTTTATATTACTTTGGGCCTGCCTTCCAACCCTTTCACAGCAGAGCTAGTTTAACCTGTATGCAGTGAAGGTAGCACTACAAATGAACACCATGGCTGGTCATATCAGTTATAAGCTTAGAAACATATTGATGAAGAATAAATAACTCATAATAATCTCCCACAGATTTATTTAAATAGCATAAGCTGCACGACGCACTTTACCACACAGTAATTACTACATGTTTTTTATTTTTCATGAATATCAATAACTTCCACCAAGTCCAGTCTGATTCGGTTGTATGCATTTATTCTTAGAAACATAGACAACCCATGAAAAGACATACTCACCACTGGTAGCAACAGTGTTAAGCAAAAAGAGAAATCAGATGTCAAGTGTCAACTTGTAGCTTCCAATGGTACAAATACAAATCCTTAAACCCTTAAACCGAAGCCTTATTCCGATGTGCTTTCATTCTGACACCAAATATGTATAAAACACTTAGTGCTTCATTCAGAAACATAAAAAAAGGTGGAATTGGCAAGAACAAACATACATACTAAAACAAACATAACATGCAATAATTTCTCACCTGAAGCAATTATATGGCAAAGTGCTTCTATTTTCACTTTTAACAAAATTTCTGTGATGCTGAGGAGCTGCTTCAAAATGAGTATGACCAGCATAAGCATGTGCAATTCGAGCCAGAAAAGCCTCATCTAGTGATGGGAAGACAACTTGAGTACCAGTTTCCAGGCATTCAGCACCCCTTAAGCATTCTTCATCCAGGATTGATAAAATACCATGATTGTTCTGGATAAGAAAAAGATCTACATTTAATTTTCCATAAATGGCCAATCACAGATTTAATTTAAAATCTATAGATGCATGAATTGCAACGAATTTGATACATGGTTATAATTCTTTGTAAGTACCATTTCCTCAAAGTTGCTAACTAAGCTCATCAGAGCACCCATTTGTTAGTGAACACTCCCATTTTCATTACGTATCGGAAAATGAGCAATTCAAAAGCACTGGAATCAATCACCAAATGAAAACTTCTATGACAACAAAAACATCTGTAAAAGGTATATTAGTAGTTTTACATCAACTATTTATGTTGTCTCACTTATGAATTTACAAGAGAGCTTATTTTATAACTATGAGCAAAATGAGGAAGAAAGAGCACTATATTCTGGGTTGAGTTCTGTAACATGGGCTTAGTTTGAATGCTTGTGACCACTGGCACTAAGAATCTGATTTTTTTCATCATAAGGTTTTGCAGTTTTTGCCTTCATAGGGAATACACTAAAGTCATATCTCCTGAAGAAAGACACATTAACTGCATCAAAAGGCAATTGTATTTAAAGTGCCAGTGGTCACCATCGTTCAATCTCACCCCAAAATTACGATAAGTTTTATGATATTGCCACACTGATAATAGCTGTGGGTCAGGCATTCTTGCAAAATTTCTGAAAAATGTAGGTGGTTGTGGTGGTAAAAAGCCAACATGGAGAGAGAATGAAAAGCTAACTATTCAGATGCACAGTGTATAAAATAACTAGTGTACATATTCATTGTGAGTGCTCATATTGTTTTGCCAAAGATTAGCTTTTCCCAAAGAAAGGTAATGAAGAACAGTAAGAAAAATTACTCGGTGTATCTCACAGTGGTTTACTGCTCAGCCTTGGAATTAGTTTCATGCATGTTGAAGGTGACTTCAATAATGAAAAGAGATGCATAAAACAAGAGGTGAGGAATCTAAATCCAAAAAAAAGAAATGAAACTATAGTCATTTCAGCTATTGATAGCACATTATACTTACCTTTTCTATCAATTCACAAACTGCTGAACTGCTGGCAAAGTCCACGTGCTTCCACTCCAATCCTTCTCGCACATATTCCTCCTGCTCTTCCCTTAGGGTCCACTCAGACACTACTTGTTGCAATTTCTCATTACAAAAATTTATAATAAACTGCTCAAAGCTGTTCTGTTCAAGCATTTCAAAACCATAGATGTCTAACAAACTGAGTATTCTTCTTTTTCCATACCACCCAACCTGGAAAAAGGATTACACAAGACTTTAAAAAGGTGGGATAAATTAAAATTATGTACTAATGTCTAAGCAATCTTACTAGCTCTTATAACACTATTTGCTGCTAAAAATGTGTTGAATGATCAGAGCAATTTTATGAGTTATTGTTCTGCTTACCTTATCACTGAAATAATTACAAGGAATGTCACACTACAGTTGAAAAGTAGAGATGAAACTGAAATTATAAGCTCATGGTCCAGCTTGAACACATGTTTACCATGCCAATATTAGGGAATCTATTATCATATGCTTCATGCAAGTTCATGAGCTCATCAAAGATAGTCAATTATTTATGAGGTAAAATGCTATTCTTAAATCCACGAGCAGTCAAGGGGAGGAAAAGCCATCAATAGTGATATAAATACTCTCTAATCATAGAATTGTATTTGCCATGATAAATATAATATACATCTCCAAAATTTAAGTACAGAAGTAATGAGGCTATAAGTGCTATAGTTTAATTGATATAATCAGAGAATATTTCTACCACTATGGATTACTGTTGTCCTAAGTGCAGCCACTCAAAGGTTCAAGGGTCTGATATAAATTAACAATCATTGATAAAAAATAAAGCAACTATGGGATGCTCAAAATTATGATGTAACCTCCATCTCACACCAATAGCAGCCATGTAAGCAAAAACGCTTTAGAAAGTGCTGTTGAGGGTGGAAAAAGAGATGCTCTTTTTAACGTTCACACAAATATAATGTAACCTTTTTGAATCCCGCGCAATTGTACTGAGTGTTTTTTGTTTATTTTGTTGTTCAATTGTTTTGGTCTTTCAAAGAAGAGGCAGACCATGTGCTTTTTTTGTGATTGTGAGTTCAGTGTGTGCACGTATGTCATTAAAGTGTTTTTGCACTCATGATATCCGACAAGGGTTTCCTTTTCTTATAAGCGACAAACCCTTCCTTACAACAGGTTATGGGCCTCGGGATGTCGGTATTACTGTGAAATGCAAAAAATATTTTTGTGGTGACAGAGTTTGCGGAGTTATGCATGGTATTTAGTCCGGTTAGTCTTTTGAGCGGTGACAAAATGGCTGATTCGAGGGAGTCGATCACCAAACTCGGAAATGGAAACTACTACGCCTGGTCCTGTCAGGTGCAGTCAATCCTGGATAGCAGAGAGCTATGGGAGGCAGTTGATGAAGGATGTACAGAGGAAGAATTACGAGGTTGCACGACAGTGCAGAAGAGCGCAAACAAGAAAGCCCTAGCATTCATTTAGAGAGGCATGGAGGACATTCAGTTTGAAAGTATCAGCCAACTGAAGAGTGCTAAGGAAGCTTGGGATACTCTAAAGACTGCTTTTGTAGTGCGAGATGAAAGCCAACAACTTATTATGATGAAGTCTCCAATGAGAATGGAGAAGGATGACAAAATGCAGGTATGCGAGTACATTAACAATGTAGTAGCCACCCATCACGAACTTTCAGAAACTGGACTAGTAACTTTCTCGGATAGAACCGTCGCTCTTATTATACTTATGGGTCTACCTGACGAGTACAAAGACTGTGTTAAAAGCCTCACGAGAGACTCCAGGCTGTCTATGAGGAGTCTTATTCCTATCCTTCGAGCTGAAGAAACTAAAATAGGACTAGAGAGAGAAGACAGGCAATTGAAAGACGATCTTAAAGGCTATACGTCAAGGAAAGTGTTCAGAAAGCCCCTACATAATTATCGGGTTCAACCGGAGTGTCATTCATGCCGTCATAAGGGACATATAGCCAGAGAGTGTCCTAAAGCGCTTGATACAAAGGCTCATGGAACTGTGCTTTGCTATAAGTGTGGGAAAGAAGGACATACGTCGACTGTGTGCTCATTTATGTGCAACAAGAGAATCAGCGGGCCAAGACGAAGTGTTGGAAACTTTATTGACGGTAGGGGTGTTTATGAAGGGAGAGAGAAAGTTTTCAAAAATTGAGAAGTGCATTTAGAAACGGAGGTTGAAAATAATGGAGCCAGTACGAGTTATGAAGTAGACAAAAAAGTTAAATAAATCGGGGACAAACAAGTGAGAGTGAAGTTCAGGGTGCTAAAGGGACACTTATATCAAGAATCTTTTTTCAGCAATCCAAATTGTTGGGCACTAGACAGATTCTACGCCTCACCGTGAACTGATTGAAGACTTTGTTCCTGTCAATGGGACTATGTCAGTGGCCAAGAGGGAGCAGATGTGTGAAGGGTGTGGGCTCTGTCACCATGCAGTTAGAGGACAGATGTGGTGGATGGACTCTACAACTGCAGAAGGTGTACTGGGTTCTTGATTCGAATGAAAATTTTATTTCTGTGAGACAGTAGGAGAAAAAAGGGTTAAGATTCACCACAGACAATGGGTATTTCAGTGGTTTTGATAAGTGTGACAATCAGGAAATCATCCGCACACGAGTGGTAGAGGATGACCTGTATGTAGTTGACTTGGAATGTTACTAGCAGAAGAAACCATCACAATCTCCCATGTTTGAGGACGGATCCGGGGACAGAGCTGAATCTCCGATTGCTTCAGTGTCGGTTACTGCCAGAAGAGCGGTGACTCGAGAGTTGTGGCATAAGAGGTTTGCCCATGCCAACAACCTCCCGGACTGCGATGTGATTACCAAGGGTGATATAGGGGATTGTGACACCTGTTTTCAGGGTAAGGCAAAGAAGCTCCCCTTTCCAGTGAGAGAAGAGAGATCATCCAGTAAGCTGAACCTTATTTCTTCTGATTTGTGCCAAGTCACTCCAGTATCAAAGGGTGATGCCAGATAATTAGGGACATTTATTGATGATTTTTCAAGGTACAGTGAGTTAGAAGTATTCAAGAAAAAGAGTGATGCATTTGAAGCTTTTGTGAGTTATAAAAGCGGAGTTGAAAACCTAAGTGGCTGTAAAGTGAAACAGTTTCAGTCTGATGGAGGTGGTGAGTTCATTAGTGATGCTTTCTGTGATTATTTAGATAAGCAGGGGATAAAGCGAAGGCTAAGTATGGCCGGAGCTCATCAACAAATGGGAGTTGCAGAGAGGCTGAATCAGCAGCTTATGACTAGTGCAAGGTGCATGTTAATCCATGCTGGTATGCCACAAAAATTTTGGGGGGAAGCAATTATGACTGCATGTTATGTGAAAAACTTGTGTAAATCTAGAGCTGTCGGCAGTGGTGTGCCTTTTGAGTTGTTTTTTGGTAAAAGCTTGGATATGAGGGAAATTGAAAGAATGAGAGTGTTTGGGTGCAAGGCTTGGGTGTGTGTGGAAAACCCTAAGGGTAATAAAATGAAACCCAGAGCTATTAAATGTGTAATGATCGGATATCTTAACAATAGGAGGGGTTATAGATTGTGGGACATAAAAAACAGTTGTGTGGTTCAATCAAGAGATGTCAAGTTCCAAGAAACAGTTTTTCCAATGAAAAGGGATAATGTGGGTGAAACTTCCAGTGTTTTGAAACCATGTATTATTTTCTGTGATGATGAAAGTGATGAGGATGTAAATGACTCTGAAGAAGAACAATCTGATAACAATGCTGATGTAAATGGAAAAGTAGGTAATCGCATTCAAATTCCTGTTGTACCAAATCTGCGCAGATCTACTAGAATTAGAAATAATGTTGAGCCATGCATTTGTAGTAGAATTGTTGATTTCAATCTGTGTGAGATGAGAGATCCCATAACAGTAGAGGAGGCGTTAAGCAGTGAGTAAAAGGGTATGTGGATTGCAGCAATGGAGGAGGAAATGAGGAATCATAAATTAATTTGTACGTGGGATATTGTCAAAAGAC
The DNA here is from genome assembly GCA_963169105.1 of Ceriagrion tenellum. Lineage (NCBI taxonomy): Eukaryota > Metazoa > Arthropoda > Insecta > Odonata > Coenagrionidae > Ceriagrion > Ceriagrion tenellum. The sequence goes on from OY720632.1 coordinate 25,013,744, forward strand.
ATGAGGGGTGTAAAATCACAGGATGTAAGTGGGTTTTCAAGACCAAGCAGGATCAGAATGGAAAGGTCGAAAGGTCGAAAGGCACGATTGGTAGCCAAGGGTTATACCCAGGTGCCCGGGGCGGACTTCTCAGAAACATTTAGTCCTGTTGTAAGTCGAAAAATAATTAGACTAATGACAGCCTTGTTAGGTGAAAATGGTTGGGATTGCCATCATGTGGATGTTAAATCCACATATCTTCATGGTAAGATAAGGGGGATATTGAGCAGCCTTATGGTTTTGTAGATAAAAATTGTCCCGAGTATGTGTTCAAGCTACGAAAAAGTATGTATGGTCTTAAACAGGCTGGCAGAGACTGGAATGGTTATCTGCATGAGGTGCTTGTGGGATTAAAGTTAGAAAGAGCTGTGAGTGACAGGAGTTTATACACTCATGAAAGTAAGGGATTATTTGTGACAGTGTGCGTCGATGATATTGGTGTCTGGGGGGAGCACAGACGTGTTAATAATTTTGTTGGTTTACTGTCACAGAAACTGGATGTTAGGGACTTAGGCTTCCCATCAAGTTTTTTATCTGTGAAAATTGAGAGATATAGTAATGGAGCATTGAAGATGAACCAAACTAGTTATATCAAAGATATATTATATGAATATGGGTTAGAGAATTGCAATGGCCTTGATGGCAATGACCAAAATCTCCTTGCCGATTCAATCTAGTGCATAAGATGCGTCAAAAATGCAGAGTGAGGGGTTTTGCGATGTAAGTTTATTTAGAAGTGCAGTTGGCAGTATTAGGTATGTTGCCAATATTACCCACCCAGATATTATGTTTCCCATCTGTAAACTTAGTCAGAGAAATGAGAGTCCAACTAGGCAGGATTGGATAAGATAATGTACAAAACACCAAAGAACTCTCATTATGTTATTAAAGTACAGGTGAACCAATCAAAATGTAGATGCTAGCTGGGCAAAAGATAGGAATGACTCAAAGTCTATTACTGGTTTTGTGATAATGTTGGAAGCGGCAGCAGTTATTTGGAAGAGTGTTACTCAGATAAGAATTGCTGTCAATAACAATGAGTCCGAAATCATTGCCATGGTTGATGTATTACATGAGCTAAAATGGCTTTCTGTTTTCGTGCGAGATATGGGTCAAGAGAAATATATGGAGAGCCCTGATGTAGTGTAAGCAGATAATATGGGTAGTATCCATATAGCTAGGGGTGAAGGAGTATTGGACAGAACTAGGCACTGCACTATGGAGGCATATGCTTTACAGACTGCTGTGGAGGAAAATTTCGTTAAATTTGAGTATGTTCCTAGCGAAATAAATGTGGCAGATTTATTTACCAAAATTTTGCTGGAACCTGCTACTGCCAAGTTCTTTGGCCAATTGGGGTTAGCATGAGATCATTATTATTATTTTTTTTTTTTTTGTGTGTTTAAAGAAATTTTTTTTTTCCCATCAGTGTTTCTTTTGTGCAACCAATGCATTTTTTTTCCTTTGCATTCCCATTTTCATTTTCAGGAGTGTTTGTTTTATGTTGAAACTTTTACCATGTTAATCATAAGGGATATTTTGTTAACTGGGGGGAGTGTTGAAGGTGGAAAAAGAGATCTGTTTTTTTTTTTAACATTCACAAAAATATAATGTAATCTTTATGAATCCCTCACAATTGTATACTGAGTGTTTTTTGTTTATTTTGTTGTTCAATTGTTTCGGTCTTTCAAAGAATGGGCAGACCATGTGCTTTTTTGTGATTGTGAGTTCAGTGTGTGCACATATGTCATTGGGGTGTTTTTGTACTTATGATATCCGACAAGGGTTTCCTTTTCTTATAAGTGACAAACCCATCCTTACAACAAGTTCCAGTATAGAAGTATGTCATTGTTAAATCATGGACCAAAATTCCAACTCTTTCCACAGTAAATTGATAGCAAGTACAATAAAGAATATATATGGAACACTAAGCATAGACTGGTAGCATGCCAAATATTTTTCAGGGTTCTTCAACATCTCCAAATCCATTGAAATCCAGAGGTACTTGATGGGTGAGGCCAACACTTAGTAAAAGCCCAAAAGAAGTTGGTGAAAGACTACCTTTCCACTCTTTTTAAATCTTAAAAAAATGTACTTATTTACGACTAGATTTGCAACACTGTCGCATTATCACGTAATACAGGCAATCTTTCCTTTTGCCTTCAGTACATAAAACAATCTTTTGCAACTTAGGGTGAGATGATAAGTGGGGGATGAGGGAGAGGCAAGGGCCGAAGTGGTGAGAGGAGGGATGAAGGAAGCAGCATGTGCATCACAGTAAGGGGGTCGAGATTGGTAGGAACATTGGGGTTATGATGGTTATTTCTTTCTGAGAAAAGTTGCAAGACAGGGAGTAGGGAATGAACGGCAAAAAATGGGTCGTTGGTGGTCAGAGTGGGCAAATTAATATCTCTAATTACTCCATGACATCTAATTTCAAGAAAATACAGAAACTCAAAGATAGTCAGAAAAAGTAAGTAATAGCCTAAGTCCATTCATTTTTGGGAACTTAGGGAGGTGGAGAATGAAATCCTAAACCAAAGTTGGTCCAAAGAACTTTATCTGGCTTGGTGTACCTATGAATTTCAGTTATTTATTTTGGCCTCAGCTATGACCGAGGCCAAGTAGAGCAACCTGACTGATGCCACAATAAAGAAAAAAAAAGCAGCTAATTAGACTGCCAGGATCGGTGAATGAATTTTTGGGGTCTCTTAAAAAACACCTTATCTCATAAAGATATATTTGTCCAACTCCAGAGCGAAGGCCTATAAGGAAAGATGAATCGAAAGGAACGAAGGACCAAAAGGAACAAAGGGCCAAAAGGAATGACAGACCAAAAGCAATGAAGGGCCAAAAGGCATGAAGGACTGAGAGGAATGATGGACCAAATGCAATGGTTGGCCCATAGAAGTTGTTCCTTGGTCATTCTGCTCAATCGATAGACCCATTCCTTCACAAGCAAACAACCTCTCTAAGTTACACAATGATGAACATCATGAGCAGCAATCATTTTAGAAAACGCCTCAGTATGAATGAAACACCTACCTTAGTCCCTTCATTCACACGGTTGACAAGCCACGTGAAGAGACGACTGTACATGGCTTTACAAAGGGAATCCCTGGATGCAGTCGCCTCCACTGCACTTAGGTCAGCTATTAATGAGGTATCAGCTAATTGTTGCGGCTGGGATGATTGCCCAGACACATGATGATGGCTGAGGGAATGGAGGGAATGGTGGCACTCCTTGCCCAAGCGTCTTGATGTCAACATACTACTAACTAGGCCTTGGTCCGCACCAACTAACTCACACACTTCATACACCTCTGAGGGTAGAAAGAGAAATTGGGAGTTTGAAACTGGATGTAAAGACTTGATTACAATGCACACCTGTACAAAATGACAGTTTTTTACCTAAAACGATAAGATTTTTCCATTTTCAAGAAAATTAAATGCAATACAGAAAGTAATAAAATAATTCCCTTTTCATGGAATACAAAAACCTACTTTTGATAAAAAACCATTTTCCACAGCAGCAATTTTTCTGACCTTAAGGTATCCCTCTTATCACTTAACTGATAAGCTCACCATTAATACCTAAATTATTTAAAGAGATATATTTAAAGAGAATAACTGGTGTAATATTGAATATTACTGCCAGGACAAACAAGTTGAGAGAGCCAATTCCACCCAGAGTAGAGCAGGTAGATTATACCATCCATCATACAAATTGGAAAATTGCTGGTTGATCATGCTCCTCTAGTTCCATGATGTAAGAAGGGCAGATTTTCTTTCAGTTATACTTTAATTATTATGGAAAATATTTATCAAGTGAGTCCACATACAATAAAAGGGACACCAATATGATTTTCAACTTTCATGAAAACTAAATGAAAATGGAGCGAAGGCAATTGAATATTTCCACCGAAATTCATCATACAACTCATGCTTTCAGACATATCTTCTTATACGTTGTAAAGAACAGCAAAGAGATATTTCAAAATATCTAAAAATTGATGGTGCTTTAGTAAAAATGATTTGACAGTGCAAACAATAGTCCATTTATCTTCAAACATTCAAATTGGATTACAATATAAAGCAAAAGATTAACAGTCACACACACATGACCAGAATATCGAATTTTAAATTATTCTGGAAAAATGTCAGGTAGCTATTAGTAAAAGCATAGAAAATATCATATCCATGGATAATTGCAACACACACAAACAATGTATTTAAAAATAAGTACTGCCCAAATCACATTTTCACAACAGCACATTCCAAAATCTTGAATTTTTATTAAAACTATTGGTTGGTAACAACACAGACATTAATTAACAGACCTTGTATTATTAAGCAAAGCATACTTGACACAATGATTAAAACACAATAAAGAAAAAATCTATCTACTCAATATTTGTCAAGCTGATTGGCTTTAGTGCATTCATGCTGTGTGAGAACAAATCATCAGGAGTAAAAATCAGCAAATTAAAACATTGAAAAGGAGCAGATGGGAAATGAATTAAGGTGATCGTACCTCGTTCTGAATCATCACAACCTGCCCCCTGTGCCCTGGAGAGCAGGTGGGGAGGGTGGTGGTGAGGGGAACCCCGCTCCCCGTCCCCTGAGCATGCTTTGGTCCCTGAGGAAGGTGGAGGAGTTGGCCCAACCACCACAGACATTGTGCGTTGCTTCAGAGTGCCACTAAGCTCACCAAACTCTGTACCCAAGAGGTGGCAAACATCATACAGCTCTGGAAGGAATACCCAAGAGTTGCATCCTTCCTCACTACTCAGCGTAAGCTTGTTTGTGTTAGGTGGAGTCATTTTTGAGGTAAATCATTATCTGCTATTAAGGTTCCCTTCCATTCAGAAAAGTTACTTTTCATAGCATTCATTATTCTTCAGCACAGATATTTCATCCAAGGCCAAGCAAAGAAAATTTATACAAATAATTTATCATTATTTCAGAAATACTACCCAAGAATAATCAGATTTTTTGGTGAATGAACTTCCACTAAGGAAATATAAATCAAGCCTTGCCAATTTTTAAACCATTTGGCCATTAAATAGGCACCAGTTCACGATGAGAAACTATAACGCTCTACCAACCTTTAAAGTAAAACTCATCTCCTGCCAATATCATCACATCGGCTTCTTCATCATTAATTTCCAATTAAAACTTTGAAGGTAAGCTAAGTCATTTGTTTGTTAGCAGGCCTGTGCAGAGATGTATAGTATCCCTATCAACCATTTCCTGGTTTTCTACTGTATAATTTAAAAAAATGTACACTCACAATTTTGTTCTTCTTTCAACATCCTCCCACATATAGATAGTTAATGATATCCTTCCACAAATATATTCATTTATTCTGCAACCATTTTATTTTTTATTAATATTTCATTTTAAAATTTTTATTAACCTTAGTCAGTCATGTAGGAATGAATTATTCAGTCTCCTGATGACCATCTTAGAGGGAAGAACAAAACACAGAGTGCACATTAAAAAAAAACATCTCTAAGCAGCAGAAAACTTTGTAATAGTAGACATTGATGATTTGTATGGTTAATTTCAGTGCAATATCCAGGACTTCATAATGGGGTAAAAATTATCAAAAAAGAAAAAATTATCCATCAAACAGATATGTCTCAACCATCATTGATCTCATGATGAAACATGAGGACATGTAAGTTATGGTATTTATGTGAACTAGTTCTGATACCCTCCTTTCTTGTGAGTTGCATGGTATGACTTGTTGCATCACTTACTCATCATTTACGATGTAAGAGTAAGACCAATTATCCATTTCATTTAGATTCTCCAATGAAGGCTAGTGAAAAGAAAACTATTTTAACTTTTCTAAAAATACTTTTCCAAATTATAGGTATAGCCACAGGTTAAGACTTGTAAACATCATTTGGAATTTCAAGTCAAAGAATAGTCAAGCAAAATATGTTTGAGAAAGAGGTCAAAGTACTTTCCACTACATGCGTATTTCATCACTTTCTGTACCTCCTGAATTGCATCAATGCGCTCATGAGTACCTACATATTTCTTGAGAACTGACTATTTTCTGGGGCACTAAGCATTAGAACACCACAAACACTACAATCATAGCTCTTCTCCATCAAGTTGTACATGAAGAGTGTATGTATCACATACAGTAATTACATGTCAATGTCGCCACTATGATGGGAGCATGGAGCTAGAAAAATTCTCACAACTTGGTGGCATACCAAACCCAAGTATTAATGGACTCTATTACACACCAAAGGGAACATTCACACTTGGCCTGCCCACAAAGCAGTCACATTGCAGGCGGTTAAACACTCAATTGGCCAGTCAATAGACATGGTTTGGCTCACAAAAATTCAAGAAAAAATATTGTTTTCCAGCACAAAGGATTTCACATTCTTTTCATCAACATGTACATCATTTATTTTCTCAAAATTATTTAGATATTTTTATTTTTCTGATTGAAAGATTCACTTATCTTAAACTTCTCACTCTCACATTTCTTGGAATTTGCAAACAATCTCAGGATGGGAGTTTCAAAAAAGCTCAACTCAAGCATTTTTACAAAGCATGGGTTGAGTCTATAATGTTTTTATGCTGGGAAACTTGTACACCGATTTGCATGAAATTGGATGATGTTTTTTCTGGACTTCTGAATAGAAGTGGGTTTGTCTTACAATCCGAATAAAAATCCATGACTTCAATTGAATTTCATAATCTAAACATTTTTGCTCACAGATGAGGGTATGTACAGAGAAAATTCTCTTCAAATTAAAGTTTCATAAATATTATATTTGCATTACTGGTTACAATTCACCTAAATTGGCTTATAAAAAGCATCAGCACCAATGTGCCATTAACAACAACAATATTGACTCATTGGATTCAGAGCAATGGTACAACTACATCTTAGTTTTCCACTGATTAGTTAGTCAAAATTGATCACATTTCTATTGTTACTATTTATCTAAAATGTAGCATTAATGCTGCCTTGCTTGCATTTCCTCCAATTATCACTCAATTTCCATAATCCCAGTTTTTAATAAAATAATTGAGAAAGTCGTCAAGAAATACACAACTTTACAATCATTTTCAAAACAACAACCTGTTTTCACGATTTCCAATTGGCTTTTGCAAATGTAATTCAACATCCTGTGGTGTCAAGCACGTGATTGACAAAACAATGGGTGGTTTATACAAATGACTTATTTATCCTCCAAAAGAGCTTTGAGTATACAAATACAGGATGGGAGCAAATTGATCTTTCAGCAACATGGCATAAAGACATTGTATGGCCAATACAGGTATACCTTGATTTACGTCCGCTTCGAAGATACTTCAGTTTTTCTTGAAATCAGCAAGGATATGTGAAATTAACAAAATCCAGCCAAATATATTAAGATGAAAAAAAAATTATCGGAAACAAATTATATTCATATCAGTCATGTTGAAAGCAAGCAGGTAATAGTCGTTTTAAACATACAAATACAAATAAAATTAGGAAAGAAAGTCCAAAGAATTTAAAATGTGGAAGACATATTCCTTCATTCAATGTTCGTTAAATCCTAGGATTGGTTGACTGCAGCCCTCCACCCTTCCCTATCTAATGGGAGTTCCCTTACCTCCTGGTATCTCTTCCTATGTACTTTCCTCTTTATTTGGTCCATGAACTTATTCCTGGGTCTTCCTCTGGGGATTTTCCCCTATATTATACCTTCAATTATGTTCCTCACAAATTCATTGTGTCTCAGGGTTTGTCCAATCCATCTGGTTCTTCTTTTCTGTATGGTGTTCCATATAGTCCTTTCCTCTTCTACTCTTCTGTACACTTTATCATTTCTTACTCTGTTCATCCATTTTATCTTTACCATCCTCCTCCAGCACCAGGTTTCAAAGGCTTCTAGTCTTTTCTGGTCAGCTTTTCCAATGGTCCATGCTTCCGATCCATAGAGTGCTACGCTCTTCACAAAGGTTTTCCTGGTTTGTAGTCATATCCTCTTTGAGCACAGCAGTTGACTTTTTCCCATGAACACCTTCTTAGCTTGGGCTATTCTCCGCTTGATGTCTGTTGTACTTCTTCCGCCCCATGTGATGGTACTTCCACGATAGGTGAAGGAATCCACTTTCTCTAATTTCTCTCCTCTCAAGGTGACTTCTGCATTCATCTTCTCTCTTCCGCATACTAGAATTTTAGTCTTCGTCTTACTTATTTTCATGCTGTATACTTGGAGAACTTGGTCCATGACGTTTAGTGACTTTTGAAGATCCGTGCGATTTCCAGCTATGACTGCGATATCATCTGCAAAGCAGAGCATGTTTATTTCTTCTCTGTTTACCTTTATTACACTCAGTCCAGTTTCTTGTGCTTCTTGTATGGCCTCCTCCAAGTACATCTGAACAGTGCTGGTGAGAGGTTGTATCCTTGTCTTACTCCTTTGTTAATTTTAGCATCTATCTGGCTTCCATCTCTCATTCAAATTGTGATTACCTGCTTCCTGTATAGTTGATAGATAACTCTTATGTTGTTGTAGTCCATTTTAAGGTTTTCCAGCAGTCTGAACATCTTGTTCCACTCAACATTGTCGAAGGCTTTCTCCAGGTCCACAAATACGACATACAATGGTTTGCTCACATGTATTGTTTTCTCTACCATTACTCTCAGGCTTCCCTGGTACCCCTGTTCTTCCTTAATCCAAACTGGTTTTCCAATAGGTTGTCTTCAATTTTCCTTTCCATTCTTTGGCCTATTATTTGTGTGAGTATTTTTGATGAATGTGAAACTAAACTCAAGGTTCGGTGCTCCTCATATCTCTCACTCCTTGTCTTCTTCGGTATTGCAATCATTACGCTCCTTTGAAAGTCCTCTGGAAGTGTTCTGCTTTGGTAGCTATTTCTGCTTAACTTGTACAGGCTTGGCTTTCCTTCTGAATGCTTTGATGATTTCTCCATTGAAATTTGTATAAATACATAAACTTCCTTTAATGTTAGACTTTTTCCTTTTCTGTTAGAAACTTCCTTTCCTGTTAGAAATAAACTTCCTTTAATATCTAAATTTCTGTAAATTGTTAATCAAATTATAAAATGTAATACAGGAAAACAAGTTGCTCCTCATTTTTAGGCTTTTTTTATCAATATCCAGCAAATTATTTGATTCTGTTAAACTGCACTTTTTTAACCTTTTATTCTAAAAGATTAAATAGAGATTAAACAATTTGTATTTGAAATAAATCAAATTATAAAATATAATACAGGAAAATAAGTTGCTCCTCATTCTTTAGCAAGAGATTCCTTTTTCTTACATTAACAGCATTTCCTGTAACTGAAAACAGCCTTTCACGTAATACTTCTGTAGCTGGTGTTGCCTTATAATATTATGCAATAAACTGTAGATAGTAAAAAAATTGCTATAATCTTAAGAGTGTGATGATGACTGTAATGATCTATCTAAACAATGGGAAACAAAGAAGAGTTCCTGATGTTGCCCTAAATCCTAAGCAGTTAGCTGATAATGTGAAAGCACGCTTTCAACGCAAGCAAGTTTTCAACTTAAGTCGAGTTCCAGTTTATCATTGATCAAAAAAATGTCATTTCGAGTCGTTCAAGTGGAGAAGTTGGAGCATAAATCTTTTTGTTAATGATTTTGAGAAAAAATTAAATTTGCCAAAGGCTTATTTAATTCAAGGTTAATTTTCTAATTTTAACCAATACGACATATGGTATAAAATAATTAATTTTGATTGAAAACTTTGCTGCATTCAAACAAAAAACTTAGTTTACATCTTTCAAAAATGTTAATTTAAGAAAGATATAGTAACAATTAATCAATTTAATATTTTTGAAAGATGTAAACTAAGTTTTTTGTTTAAATTCAGCAAAGTTTTCAATCAAAATTAATTATTTTATACCATATGTCGTATTGGTTAAAATTAGGAAATTAACCTTGAATTAAATAAGCCTTTGACGAATTTAATTTTTTCTCAAAATCATTAACAAAAAGATTTATGCTCCAACTTTTCCACTTGAACAACTCGAAATGACATTTTTTTGAACAATGATAAACTGGAACTCGATTAAGTTGAAAACCTGGTGTTCACATAACCATACTCATTACTTATGTAAGTATTCCATAAATTTTCATATTTTTAATTTTAGGGTACTGTTTAAATGTGGGTTGAGCCTGTCAACGGGACCACTGCTCCACTTAAAAAATGATTTTCCTTCAGTTACTAAAAATGAGATCAAAGGGTGAACATGATATCATTATATGATACCAGTATGACCAACTCAAATAATGTTTGTAAATTAGCCATGAATATTTGGTAAATATAAAGGTTTCAACTTGGAATGCTCCTAAATTAAGAACCTATTTTTGAAACAATGTCAAAATATTATTCACAGTAACTCAACAGACTGGAATCAAATGGAATTGCATTGGTAAGAATAATGAAATGTTAACAGGTAACTTTTCTGAGGCATGAAGAGTAAGAAATATTAGAGACGTAAAAAAATTTCCTTCCAACGATGTGTGTGTCAATGATTGACAGAATGCCAAACAGTTAACACATACATTCTGACATTAAAGGAAAGCACATTCCTTCAATGGTTATCTCATTCAAGTATGAGAAATTTTGAATTATCTAATTTAAGTAAGAATGAAATACCAGGTAAATCATTTAATATGAGCCTAAAATTTTAATGCACGAGCATGGAGATTTCCCCCAAAGATTTATAATGAAATCATGAAATAACGCATGCAATTCAAGCAAACTGAATTTATTTGGTTAAAGTGCAGCCACTAAGTATGGTTATTTTCTCAGAATGTCTAGAGAAACAAAGTGTGGGAACAGATAGAGGAAATTATGCTATAAAAATAATAACACAGGGAAACACTCACCATATTCATTGCTAATTGTACACCCCTCAGTGCCATCAATGTTGTTTGTAGGGATAAAAACAATATTACCTAGCTTTAGTACACAGGCTACAATTTGAAAGACATTGATTACTTCTTCAAGGGTAAATCCAAGCGTTTCAAGGGCCTTCTGGAAAGAAAAATGAAGAAAAAATTCAATTTTGGTCACTTCTCCATAGGAAATCATCGGTTAAAGTCAACATAAAGACAGATTCACTAGTTTTCTGAACTTTAAATTTGCATAAAACAGATAGCAATTGTGATAGGGTGTAAAGCATCCCCTTTCAAATACACAATAGTTTAAGTGCATCAATTAATATGCAAACTCTGACACATGGGTATTGGTTACTAGGCCCAAAAAAATCTAATGCTCTAATTTAAGAAACTTATAATTTTACACAGAATGAACTTTTGAATACTCTTATGAAGCCCTGGAAACATGATACATTAACCAGTACAAGTTAATGAGTGAATGCATGAAAACATGAATGAACACAAAAATTCATTATCTAACCACACCGACTTTAACCAATGTATTAACAGATGAACAGGTTAATCCATCATGTAACAGGGCCTTAAGGAAGGACACATTACAATGTTCCATTTGTGAAACAAGGACAAATAAATGAAAACACAATACATAATCCATCACATCAATTAAATGATCACATGCAGGTAATCATCTTCAACGCAACCCAGTGTACAAAAAGCTATAAGCTAAATGGAAAACAACAATAACAATAAGTCAATAAATGGAAGTCAATTTGTCAGGAAAAACATAGCACGGAGTAAATTTGAATTAAATGAAAAACATTGCATGCCCATCCTTGATTATAGGCATATTCAAATGAAAAATTGATAACATGAAAGGTGAAATTATATACTTAGTTCTAACCTTCATATTGCTTGCAACAAAATGAAAAGCTATTCAACTTATTATTTTTCACCTCAGCCGCTATAAAAGTTGAAAATCACTCCCACGAGGTGTAACATCTGATATGCATTCATGCAAGCATTCCTTTAATTGTATTTCATCATTATCTTTATTGAGCACTATTCATCCAAAGAGGCCACTGCTGAATCAGAGGAGAAGAGAGAGGAAGTTTGAGCAGAGCTCAGTGGGTTTGAAATCACTAAGTGGATAACTTCAGACTCTCATTCAGACCAAAGGATAAGGTCTCTATGTGTTGGATTCCTTTCCTTCTTCTCATCTTCCTTCCTTTCCCTTGTAGCTATTCTGTGAGATGACCAGGTGGCATTTCTTACTTGTCTACCATACTCCAAGGATAACAACCAGAGTGGCTACTGATATCCTGTTTTCAAATTTCCTGACCTTTCCCTGACTTTTCCCGGATGGATTTACCAATTTCCCTGACCAATCACTGAAAGGTCATCTATTATTGGAAGATTTTTTTCTGCTGAATTAAATTTTCTACCACAACTTTAAATTTTCTAATAATCATCTCGTATTTTTAGAACTGCAAGCATGTATTTACTCTAAGCTAGTGTGCTCCAGCTACTTCTCGACCTGAGTTTCGGAAGTTAAAAAAAAATACAAGGTAAAATTTTCCCAATAACATAGCCTCGGATTTCTTGTGATGAGTGTAATACATTGTGATCATAATTTTTAACACAACTAGGCAAATATCGCAATAAGGATATACAAAAGGGATACATTGTACGTCTGATTCACAACTAAATACCTAGAATTAACAACTAATTCGATCCACAACTGAATACTCCAGGAATTGCTGGTGCTTATTCCATGCACATCAGCGACAGACGTTAGTTTTAGTTGGTGAAATAAAGGGTGGGAAAGATTGACTGATAAATGTAATGATCGAAAAATAATGATGATTCCTATTTCAGTTTCTCCCCGACTGTTACGAGAATTCCCTGACTTTTCCAGATATCCAAAATTCCCTGACAATTCCAGGTTTTCCTGGTTTTCCCAGACGATCGCCACCCAGACAGCCCAAGAAAAGGGAACGTTTCATTTCTTGTCATTTCTATCTTCCCATTCCAAGTGCAAGCAGAAGTCTTCATTATCCATTCCTCCGAAAGTCACCAACATTCCATCAATTCTAATACCCACCACCTGTGGCTCGCCATTTAAGGCAAAAAGCTACAATGGTATGCGAATTTTGCACATCACCTTGTAAGGATTCTATTAATTCTAAGCAATAATTAATTTTCTTTTTCAGGTTGAATTTTAGTTGGCAACCTCTCCTACCCTTTTCTAGGACTGCAAACTTGACAAAAAGCGAGGGCTCATGAATTCCCATGAGCTCTTGCACTTTGCTTCCCAGGAGCTGGGCAGGTAGGGTACCAAATAATTAGAGATGTATCGAATCCAAATCTCTCATTTTTATCAAATCTTGAATACCGAATCTCAAATCTGAATCCTAATTTCCCTCAGTTTTACTTCCTAATTCCTTGTCACTACCAATACATGGATAAATAAAATCATAGTAAAAAACAAATTAAAATCCATTATCACAATTTCTGGAAAATATATGAACCCATGAGTTGTTCTAGGTTTTCCCTTAATAAAAAAGCTAATTACTTGGCTTTAAGAAAAAACAATTAAACTGAACAGAATTTTTTAATCACAATACTCTATTACTTCCTCAGTTAGGAATAAAGAAAGATATATAAAAAACTTAACTAAATTTTTTTTATATATTCATGTGCATTCTTTGTTATTTTCTAACAAGGTGTTTCTAAACCTTTCCATGTACTTCTTGGCTTGATAGCAGGCTTTTCTGTTTTCCTGGCAAGAATTGAACATTATTAGGCAGATTATCACAGTGTATTTGTGGCTTTTGAGATGCACCCATGCAATATTATATCAGAAATTTGCACAAAATAGAGGCAAAAAGTTGAATACTACAACTCAAATTAATGTCAATCTAATGGTCATATTTAGAATATAATGACCTTTTCATGCTAAGGAGAGAACTACTGCTCTTTCTTTTCAACATTTGGCCATAGGAATACTTCCTATTTACCTATCCTCTGTATTCACACATTTTAATTTCATCCATATTTATATTTAATGAGTGCTTATAACCTAATAACTCATTAACCAATGGATAAATAAGTCATGATAAATTTTCCTTACATTTATGGCACTAAACCTCAGCATGATGGAGCAACAAAAATTGTTTTGTGAAAATTTTACAGTGTAATATAAGCAATATTTCATAATGTGTTCTTTGCTAGAGGTGTATTTTTCTGCAGCTCAAAACTTCGTCATTCAAAAACAAAAAGGAATATTTTTGGTCTATCGGTTGAGCAAATAATAAAAATGGGCATAAGGGGTGTTTATTCGGATTTGCTTAGTGTCTAAGGTTATACCTACCTATAAACAAAGGCGAGAGAAACAAAGTGGGTAACTATTGACCAATATCAATCATCTCTCAGCTAGAAAAAATAATTGAATATGTGTTCCGTAAAAGACTAATTGATTTCCTTGATGTTAATAACCTGTTATCTGCAAAACAATTTGGCTTTTGAACAGGTATGTCCATCGAGCTAGCAATTTTTAGTTTGGTAGACACTATAGTACAACAACTTAATTCATGTCAAAAGTTATGGGAGTATTTCTTGATTTTTCAAGGGCCATTGATGTGGTCAAGTATGAAAAACTATGGTCTAGATGTGAGTTACTGGGAATTAGAGGTCCAGCCCAGCAGTGGCTGAGAAAGTACCGTAAAAATCGTCAGCTAAAATCAGCAAAGGATAGCTATCCAAAATAATGGGAATACCTTCTTATTTTTCCCATTATATACAATTTATGGTGTTCATAAAGGATCAGTGTTGGGTCTGATCCTCTCTCTATGAGGAAGAATATGGTTCTATTTTCTTTTAATAATAATTTACCCAACTGTGAAACCAGGAGACGAAATGACCTAAGTGAATTATCCGCCAATTTGGCAATGTTGTCAAAAAGTCCACGCTCAATGTGCATTAAAATTTATAATCAACTACCCCCAGGGAACAAAAATGCTAATTCACTTACTCTTTTCAACAAGTTAGCTTTTTACTGTCTGAATGAAAAAGGCTATTACTCTGTAAATGATGATATTAACTTAAGTTAATGCCTTGTTATATAGGTTTTATTGTACATTCATATTTCCTTTAATAATATACATAATTATGCTGTTAAGTGGTGACAATCTCATACTCTCCTTTGACATACCCTATTCAATTACAATGTGTAAGATTCCTAGGGTATTTCAGTGTATATTGTCCATTGGGAAAATAAAATTATTATATAATTCGTTGCTTTGGTAACGTTCCCCTCCGAGTCCTCGGCAAGCATCGGGTTTCATTGCCATCATAATGGCCGAGGACTCGAGAGGGATTTGGCAGTTCTCGCAGCCATGTCCGATGCCCATTGAATTGGTGGCTACGCTGTGGTTGGGTCGTGTGCACGTAGTAGATGGAGGGACCCAAGTAAGACGGCCTTCTGCATGCAAGCTGCAAGTGACTCCGCCTGCGCCATGCAGGACGAAATGCACTTGATTCTCTCCAGCAGCGAACCTTTAACTCCTCCGAGCACACCTATGATGAGGACTACCAGTCTTACAGAGTGTCCTGGGTACATTTGCCAAAGCTCAAAAAGCAGGTCTTGAAATTTCATCCGTTTCTCCGCCTCCTTTGCATCCATGTTGGTTTCAGCCGGGGCCGAAAACTCTATCACGAACATGGAGCGTGAGAGATGGTCTAGGAGAATGACATCATGCTTGCTAATCTCCAACTGCCTGGTGGTAGAAAAGGAGTAATTCCACCAGATGGTGCATTTATCGTTCTCCACAACGGACTCAATATCTCCAGGGGCATACGGCAGCACAGGAGTATCGTCAATGCCAAAATGGTGTCGAAGATGGAATTATAACACCCACAGGGCCGTATTGTGCCTAGGAATGTACGCTGACTTGGCGTAATAGCTACAGCCGGAGAGAAGGTGGCTCAAAGTCTCCGGCTGGGCTCGGCACGCCCTGAATCTCATGTCCGCAACCTCCGTCTTGAATATAATGCGGCGGTACACGAGTGTGTTTATGACACCATCCTGGCATGCGAGGACGAAACCCTCGGTCTCTGACTTTAGACCAGCGGAGCGGAGGAAGGCAAAAGTCACCTCCTTCGTTAGCCCGTGCTTCTCCAAGTTTCGATAGAAACATCCACGCATGGGCTTCTCGGTGTGTGCCTGTAGTAAGGCATCCTGCTCGGCCTTTTTTAATTTTGAGCTTAACCCTTTTGTGACTGGGCCTTAAGTTGGAAATATGCAATGCCAGTACGGGGCTCTCACTAAGCAAGGACTTGCTCAGGTACCCATTTCCTCAGCTTGGGACTTGAAGTATTTATTATGTCATGTCGCATGACATAATAAATGCTCGCCAAAACAAACTTACTTTGGAAGCACAAATGTGTCAAAATGATAAAATCCGTGACGACTATGACGAAGAGTTAACAGCAAAGTTGAGCATAAGCCACACACACAACCGGATTTGAATTTGATCAAATCTTTTTCGGAAGGACTCGATAGAATCTCGACCACATCACTAGTAATAATTCTTGGTTCCACTGGGGCCATGCCAGATAGGTCAAAGGGTAGGCACCATATAAAGGGTAGTGCATATTATGATGTCATATAAAAAATAGTATCTGGAAATGGGGATGAGGAAGCCCTCCTTACTATCAATTCACCTGAACATGGAAACAAACCATTGAGAATTGAATCCTGGGAACTACAAGATGCCGCCCACTAGGGTGGGTGTCTTGCCCAGCAGTAGGGAAGGCAAGGCCTAAGGGGTCATCATATAAAATCCTTGCATAAAAAAAAATGTCACAAGAGAGATGAGAAGGAATGGGAGAGAAAGAAAGAAGAAAATGAGGAGCTAAAATAGAAACGAGGAATGTTAGGACGTTGACGAGAGCAGGGAAACTAGAAAATATTGAACAGTTGACTCTCATCTCCCCAACATAGATTAGCCTGTAACTATCACTCCAGTAGTCCCCTTTACCCCTCCATCTCACCTAAGCCAAACTTCCCCCCTCTTCATTCCCTGTTAGATGTTTTCTATCTTCCTTGCCATCATCAATGGTCTCACATTCCAAAGTCCCATTTTAATTGGTGCTTTCAACTCCTCTTCTTCTTCTCTTCCCTTCTTACCTTTAATCAAACCATAAGGAAAGATATATTTCCAGACAGGGCCATACACATGGGGATTCTAAAATCTATATAATTTTTGCCTACTTCCATTTAAATCTATATTGACAGGATTATGTAACACACTTTTTAGTGAATGATTGTTGCACCCATTTTGGGGTTCTAGCAATGAGTGAGTTCATAAGGCCTGAAACTTTAAAATATCTGATCTCATCCCAGTTATAATAAAAATAGTAATAAACCTCTCCCACTATGTACATTAGGATAGTGACTTTTTTGTAACCCTATGTTGCTCAGTCTAAATCAAAATCTTAAGGTATATGGATGAGGTAAACAAGTGAGAAGCCTCAATTTGGATCCTGAATGTGGACTTAGGGTGCAATAGCCAGGAATGAAGCCCAAGTTCCTCACTCATCCACCCCTCAAGTGGGAAGTTAAACTATGGTCTTCTAGACACTTTTCATTTAAAGTAAGCTAATAGCAAAGCTGATCTCTCCATCCTTTCTCTACGCCCTAGATTATCCCTCCTTCACCAACCAAACCACCTGCTGTCCTCAATAGTGCAAATTAATTGTGCTATTTGGTCACCATCACAAATAATCAACCACTAAAGCATTATTTCAATTACGCAAAGCCTGCATACATGTATATACTTATGTTTCCTAAAATAGTGAAAAATACCTTGGTTACTTGGAAGTCTCTTCGGTCATCAACTGTTTCCAATTGAAGGGCACGGCTGCTGTGAAGAAAGGCATAGTTATCGACATTCCTCTGAAGCTTCAGTGATTCTAAAAAAGACAGGACAGAAACCTATGGTTAAGTGTGAAGCAATATCTTATTACAGAATCAGCAATAGTGAATAAATAATATGTCAACATATTCACAGCACCAAGGCGCAAAAATTTATCGAATGGAGATCGAGTCAGTAGTGTTACGTTTCAAGGTCACTATTTGCATTGAAATACTTTGAAAGGTAAACTAATATGCTAAAAAGTAGAATGACAATCTCTTAATTTACATGCCAAAAACAAGTCTCCCATTATCTTCAACCTATCATCCCAAGAAATATTTCCAAACTAGATACAGTGGTACCTATGGTTAATGACAGCCTTAGTTAACAATGTACTTGGTTTACGACAACGGGTATTAGCAAAAAAAGTCTTGAGTAACAATGTAGGCTTTGCTTCATGATGCCTTGCCAATTGGTGGTGGATTTCAATGAAAAATGACCTCCTGATGAGGAAAATACCTGGTATAAGCATAGATGGCCAATAGCATTTCAGAATATTGCATTTAACTTTCATAAAGTATTCATACATCATTCATACCTATGTTGTGCGATACTCTTCTCAATACTTTTGATTCAAACTCTTTACATCAATTAGTAACAACACCCATGACACATGGAATACTTTTTGTAGCATCATGCAACTCCCCATAAATTACACAATACCAAATAAACTGAAAAAAGTCAATATGGAACCTAGGTAGTATTATGCGGACGTCCAGAAATCTCTCAAGTGAAAAGGAATCTGGCAGGCAAAAATGTAGGATACCCATCAGAAGCTACCCAATGTGGAACTTAAGAAAATATGCGATCAATAGAAAAGAGCAAAAACAACAGCAAGAGCTGCCTAGAGAAAAGCATTAATGAAATTCAAAAGCAAGATATCAGGTGAATTTTTGGAAAATAACCTGAAGGCATATATGTCTTATGTGAGTGAGGTTCAAGGGAATAAATCTACAGTATCCTACCTAAAAAAGTCAAGGAGAAAATGCTAGCAATAAATTAGAAAAAGCAAATATCCTTAACACCTTTTACAAAGCATCTACACTTCATGCCATCAGAATAATACCGCTATATCTCCTTGCTTATATAAAAATCCAATGCAGTAATAGATATATTTCTTGTTGAGGCTTAGAGAATCACCTGAAATCCATTGACTTGAAGAAATCACCTGATCCTGAAGAAATTCCTAACCGAGTTTATAAGGAATCAGCATCAGAAATAGCAATGTACTTGAAAATAATACTTTAAATATCTCTTGCAGAACATCATGTCCCTTACTATCAGAAAATTGCGAGCGTTACACCTATCTTAAAAAGCCTTGATTAGGGAGATCCTAGTAACTGTATCCTATCTCCTTCATGTTTATCTCATGCAAAATGTTGGAAAATATAACCATCAGTTCAATTATGAGGTACATATTTAGACAGTTAGAGCTTGTAAGATCAAAACCAGCATGGATTCTGAAAAGGCAGGTCCTGCAAAACCCAGCTAGCCCTCTTTCTTCAAGATGTTCTTTCCTCTGGAGGAAGGCTTGCCCAAGATGCGATATCTATTGATTTCAAAAAATTTTCCGATAAAGTTCCACATTCGAAAATACTTGTTAAGCTTAAAGCTTATGGAATACATTACAATATAATATGCTGAATTAAAGATTTATTAGACAGCCACGAACAGAGGGTAGTTCTAGATGGCAATAGTTCCGATACACTTACAGTCACATCCGGTGTTCTCCAGGGAAGCGTCATTAGTCCCCTATTATTCCTTTTGTACATTTATGATATCACCACCATCCATATGAGCATAATTCCCTTTTTTGCAGACAATGTAGTATTGTACAAGGATATTATCCCTAAGTCAGACAGAATTGCATTGAAGGAAGACCTAGATGCTATAAACGAATGGTGTGATACTTGGCTGTTAGAATCAAATTGAAAAAGTGAAATGTTATGAATTTTTGGAGAAAGAAAAACTTAACCAATGAAATATACACAATTAATCAAGCAGAAGTAAAAAATGTAGCATCAGTTAAGTACTTAGGGGTGACCTTTACTCAGGACTTATCCTCGGGGTAGCACATACGGGAAATGCGCTGACGGGCAAATTTTAAATTGGGATTTATTAATAGAATACTGGGAAAATGTGATGAGAAAGTAAAGGAGAGATGTTATTTTTCACTTGTGTGGCCTCACTTGCAGTACACAGCTAGTATTTGGGACCCTAACAAAGTAGGACTAGTTTTAGATATAGATCGAATACAGTGAGGGCAGCTACATTTGTTAAAAATTGTTACAATAAACAAAGCATTATTTTTTAATTGTAGAGGGAATTATGGAGGGAACCACTATCCGATCCAAGGGAAAAATATAGGTAGATTAAATCTTTCATGAAAGTTTGATATAGACTATTTTTGCCGGACGTTCAACATATTTTTCTAGAGGCCAGATATTTTGGAAGAAATGATCAGAGGCATAAGATAAGGAAAAAGACTGCAGAACCTGTAGATTTAAAATGTAATTTTTCCACGTACAATAAGGGAACATAAAAGTTGCGATAGGTCAGTTCTAGGATGCTTTGATGTAGAAGTCTTATAAAGACATTTCTCTTAGTTGTGCCAAATATTATTAATGGTAACCTTGATTCAAAATTGGTTGTCAATCAGCTCAAGAAGATCCTAAACTAGGAAGACCTTTGATACCTACTGATGGCAGTATTACTGAGAAAGATGAGGACCTGTTGAGCACTAACCGTCGTCAGACTGTTAGAAAACTTGTTGTTAGAGCTAGAAAACTTGTTGGGAAGTTTAAAATTTTGATTGGGTTATATCAAGACAATCTGAGCAAAAAATTGAACATGCGTCGGGTTACAGCAATGTTTGATCTTTGTCTTATTGCAGCCGAGCAGAACAACCTTCCTCAACCACAACAACGTGCCCGCCACTAATCCTTGAAAATTTGTGAGAATTATGCAAAATATCACATAACTGTACTATTTCAGCCTCCTCTCTCACCTTTCATACCTCTGTGAGACTATTTTTAAATTTCCATCATTAAAATTAGTGCTTCAAAAACATCGATTTTATGCCATTAAAGAGAATTTGGCACTGGAAAGGGAGGTTATACCCTAAGAAGCAATACTGTATGGGCTGTAGGGCTAAGTAGAAACACCCCTGGAAAAACTGTATCTCTAGTTAATGAATGTACTTATAAGAATATAAGGACCGATAAGTTGTAAGTGATCTGAAATAATTATTTCACAAATTTTCCCATTATTTTTTGAACAGCACTTGTACTTGTGGGATATTGCACCTTGGATAGTGACGATTTTGGTTTATGACGGTAATCCTGGAACGAATTACCCTCGTTAATCATGGTACCACTGAACAAAAATTCATAGTGCCACAATGACAACTTCTGGTGAATGATTAATGTCTTTTATTTTCCTTCCAAAGTCAGAGGAAGAGTAGATTTATAAATGTAATTCTTATCACATTAGTAAACTTAAACAGGGCATAGTCTCTAACATGGACAAGCAAAATTTCCCTCACAAATGTTAGACCAGTTCATTAATGGCTTGGCATAGACTTTTTTCTAATTATGTACACCCCATTGGATGGGATTCTTTCATTGAATTGGAATCAGAGGTCATTCAACAGGAGAGTTTGTGGCCTCTCAAGTCAACATGCTTACTCTTATATTGCAATGCATGATTGCTTAGTTGCTGGTGACGCTAATGACTTTCATATCATTTCTTTCTATTTCTCATTCAAATGAAGAATTGTACTGTAAACTGGAGACTGTTTGTGGCTAGAGACTGGGATCTCTTCAAAAAGCCTCTAAAGAGTTGAATCATGAAGAGTACTCATCTCAGTAAAATATTGACGAATAAAATTTGTGAACAGCAATTTTACTTGGATTTTTCCATGAATTGTATGATAATCCTAATCTGAATGAAAACCTAAAATGAATATGATAATCCTAATCAAATTCCAATGAATTTGATTAGGATTATCATAAAGTGACAACAGCAAAAAATAGGTAACTTAGAAAATAAACAAACATACTACTGTACATCCTGACTTACTCAGTAGTTGAATGTCAGCACCTGTGAGTAGTTGATAGAAAATGTGGAAGTTTCTTTCTCCCTGTGCTTGTTTTGTTACTCGTGACTGCAAAAGGAAATGAGTTTTAGGCTTAAAATATCCAAGCAGTTAATTAGCCATTTACATTATTTACTCTATTTGGGCCATTAAATATATATGTAACATGAAATATTCATTTCTGACCAGAGAATTATGATCAGGAAAATGGGTACAGATATACCTCGTTTTACATCCTTAATTGGTTCCGTAATACATGATGTAAATTGAATTTCAGCATGTCTCTCATAACCCTATAAACCACTGAAATATACACTAGTTTACTTACTATGAGTATATAATGATGTGGAGCAGTGTGTATTTGACATATTTAGCATAGTACACAGCTAGAAAAAAATTAATGTACTAGTATGCATAAGCTAAATAATAGAAACTAGAAAGATGACAAAAATGCAATTGTGATCAATTACAATGTAAGGTATTGCAAATGTATTTCTGTTTGCTCTTTTGTGCTGCTCACTTCACAACACGATGGTGCACTTTCTTTGTTTTGATATTTTGAGCAAACTTGTAAGCACACAAAAATATGGCTGTGACTATTGTGAGCATAAATATTTCCAAATACATAAAACACTTGTTCCTAATTGTGCGATCTACACCCACCGTCAAGATTGCACTCCCCACTGTGCAATCAAACAGTCCTAGGGACATTCATGGATCAATATATGCAAATATTAATTGTTTGGAATTGAAGGATGGACTAGTTTCTATTCAACATACTGAGGGGGAAAGTCAAAAATTTTCACTGTATTTCAAGGACAGATTTTGCACTTAGTAATGAGCCTAGGAAGAAATCAAGCCAGTAGTAACTTTGTACCCTTTCAAAAATATGTATATACTTTACTACCAAATAACGGCACAAGATGTCACTAAATGCATAGCTGGGGAAAATAAATACCAATATTGAATGAAGATATACATTTGAATGATTAAGATTACTGGGCAGTGAATGAGTGCTGAAACAAGATTAGAGCAATTACTTCCAAATTAACCACCAATTAAAAATGATAATATTAATAATAGTTGTACTTCTCCATTCATAAAAAAAATTGATTTGACAACATTGTTGAAGTATGGTAGGACAAAGTGGTAGGGACCCTAAGAGCTGAATAAACTCCAAACAAATTTTTGGTGAGAGGTCAGACAAAAAGTTATCAAACTGGACATAGCTCAGGTGAAAATGGCCAAAAACAACCACAGAAGTTTCAAGAGGCCATTAAGTGGCTTCCATACCTATTCTTTGACCTTCGTGGGTGTGGTCATGGATAACCTGAGGCCATATCAGACCTGTATCCATTAGCGTGGTCCTTATTTATCAGATATTCAAAATTCTTGTGGGATACCCCCTAAATTTGTGCCACTGGGATAGAAAATGAAGTATATAACATATTATTACAATTGGATAAAGGAAAAACATGACACATCATACCTAGTTTTGAAATTTTGCTATTTTTTCCTATTTTTCAGCAATTCCTGATGATTATGGAGCACTTGACATTTTTAATTGCTTTTCTGTAACTACCCACGGCTAATAATAATACATTTTACATGTTTTATCTAGTATATTTTCAATTTCTATAGTAGTTTGAGAGGTGGCCCCAAGACTGAGCGCATGCCACCGAAGTCGCCAGGCCATGTCTATGCTGCAATCTACCAAATCTGTTGTGATGCATCACTTTAAGCATCATAGTTATTGTTTAAGAAAATGAACACTTAATTAGTTTTCCTAGATACTATAGATTATATAAATTAAAAACAGTATCACTACCATATTTTGAGTAAAAACATCCAAGAAGTTCTCAGGTTAGTTTGTACTGGAGCTACATCCAATTCAGCACACAGTTACTCACTAGTAGGTACTTCAAGAGTACATTACTCAGAAACATCTCCATAGTCTACATAGCAACTTATGATTTCTCAGTGGCTTTGAACATGAAGAATAAAATAGATGAAGTTCAAACATTTACTTTGTTCAATCTCAGAGGAAAGCTATGAAAAGTGGCTCTCTGATAGAGGAATACCCTGCTTGAGAGATTTTAGAACTTATGGCATTTCCCTGCTGTCACTGTCCACTACTACACAAGGGCTTTTGCCACCTGGACTGACCACAGATTAATGGAAACACTGCCACTGGAATGGACAACTGGTATGACCACTGATTAATGGAAACACTTCATGCATAGGTCTTTCACTGGTTGCACATCATTTTCCATTGTACATACCTTTGCTTTTTCACCAATTTTGGAAGATATTTTTCTGATTTTAAATGGTAAGTGAACTGATTTGAGTAAAAATTTATTATCAGTGAATGAAGAAGTCCAAACAATAATTTCAAACAACAAAATTCAAACAGATTGGTTAAATCAATAAGGGCGAAGCTCATGATGGCCTAATTTGGCTGTTATGGTCAATTGCAACCACATGCTATGATCAAATAACCACACATGGTGTTTCGTTCTTTTCGTTTCATTTTTGTTACGCGTACCGTAAGATTGCCACAGGAGGGCGCCTTTTTTTGGTGATTCAAAAGGGGAACTTGTTCGACTGAGCAGTCAGTCAGTCGGTGATAACTCGTGAGTGACTCGGATGCAACCCATATTAGGTTCAAGTGCTCCCGGAACAGGGTATGCGTGTGTCGCAAATCCGCCCTCCCCCCGCCGGCCGGCCTTCCCTGCTCAGGAGCCCTCAACGTGTAGCAGAAACTTAAGTACTCTCTAGATGTGTCGCAGTGAAAGTGTTATATTTGTACTTGTTATATTTCATTTGTGTCGCATTAAATTAGTGATCACTTAATCTCTTTTCTCTCTTATTATGCGCTAGTGTAAGTGATCACTTGGTCCTTCGGAACTTCGGTCTCGATACTCGACATAATTTTGGTCCTTCGGGCCGGATGTATTTGTTGGTATTCTATACACGTATCCAACTAAATATTTCATTGAACTTTAGCTTTAGATTTACAGTGTCACTTCTCCTCACTATTGTTCACATTTACCGCATTTTAGTATGTTGTTTTCCGTGCTTGCTATTGTATTTTGTCGTTTTCTATAGTGCTCTAATCATTTTGTTATGTCGACTTATGTCCTGTGCAATATATTGTAAATGTACGCGTACTCCTGTGGCAGTTAGTCGGGGCAAATTCTTTCGCGTCGGAAAACTCATAGCTCATTTGATTTTCCCCAAAGCCCTGATCCTCTCTCATACCACTCCCCCTCCTCTTGCGTACGTCGTCGTCGCTCGCCGTCCGCTTCTCCAGCTGGTAATCTCCAAGGTCGACTGCTGCTCTTCACTCGCTCGCTCATTACCTCCCCCAATAGCTGTCGCTTACTTTTCGTCTTCTTAAGCTTAAACAGCTGTCGTAATGCGTTATCTAGCCTTTTCTCGCCAAGCAGACTTAATAAGAAGTAGATTTGCTAAAATAAAGGACTATGTTGAACAAATCCTACCTCCTCCTGATGTTCGACTTCCCGACCACAAGAGGGAAAAATTACTGTCCTACCTAGAGGAAGTAGAACAAAAGCACCTAAATTTCCAAAACCTTGTTGAAAGGTTATATGCTGGCGACGAAACCTCCGAGATCAACGATCAGGCCGTCGGAATCTATTCGGACGAAATTTCGGATATTTATGGTGACGTGAAGGCAACAATTAGAACGTTACTAAGATCAGAAGAAAAGGCAGATGTCCAAACCCATGCTGCCCCTCTACCCGCCTCGCCGTTGCCTATTACGTCAGTGAGATTACCTAGATTCGATTTGCCTCACTTTGCTGGAGATCTTAGTGGTTGGATTTATTTTTCTAATTTATTCGGAAAAACGATTAATCAGAATGAATGTCTCTCTGAAATTGAAAAATTTCAGTATCTTCTTTCCTCACTTCGAGGCGAAGCTCTAAATGTCGTTAAAGGGTTGCCCATCTCCGCCAACAATTATAAAATTGCCTGGGACTTGCTTTATAAAAGATATAATAATATTAGGCGTTTGGTGAGCCATCATGTCAGCAATGTTATTGACTTACCTAATGTAAACGCTTCATTGAAGAGCATCCGAAACTTTTTGGACACTTTCCGTGAAAATACGCAAGCGCTAATTGCCCTAGAACATGATATCACTAATGAAGGTCTACTTCTACTGACACTCCTTCTACGAAAGCTGAATTCGGAAACTAGAAGACGCTTTGAGGACGTGAAGAGTACGGAAAGTGAAATACCTTCAATCAGGGACCTGATTGAATTCTTAGAGAAAGAATGTTCTCATTTGGAGGCTGCATCTATTGGACGTCATTGTGTACAGTCGTCACAAAGTAGCACATCTTCACGTAACACCAAGGTCACGCTTCTCTCGTTAGCCAAAGGAACATGCAAATTCTGCAGTAGCTCTGATCACAACGTGTATAGTTGTGATTCATTTTCCAGATTATCACCCGAGGAACGCCGTGCATCTGCCCGTTCTAAAGGCTGGTGCTATAATTGTTTAGGTGATTCTCACTCGTTAAGTTCTTGTAAATCTACGCGAGTATGCAGAGTATGTGGCAAACGGCACCACTCCTTGCTACATATCGATGCGTCTCTTAAAGTAAATAAAACTGAACTTTCAAGTTCGTCGCTGAAGATTAATAAACCATCGCCATTATCCAGTCCATCATCACAAAATGCGCAATCCACCACATTTGTTGGATTTTCAGCTGCCCAATCGACAACGTCAGTACTTCTCGCTACAACACTAGTAAAACTCTCAACCCCTCAAGGCAATTATTGCGTAGTGCGGGGAATACTGGACTCCGCAGCCCAAACAAGCTGTATATCCGAACACTGCGCACAGCTTTTAATGGTACGGCGCAACAGGACCCAAAACCAAATTAGTGGGTTATCACAAGCGTACGTGCAAACAAGAGGAATCACTCACTTGAATGTCGATGCGCTAAATGGAGATTCACTAGTCCGATCTTATCCTGTGCGAATTGTTGAAAAAATATGTTCGAATTTACCACGCTCAACAATTTCGTCAGAGGTCAAGAAGAAAGTACGCTCATTGATTTTAGCAGATCCCACATTTGATGTTCCTTCCCCGGTGGACATGTTAATTGGAGCTGATCTCTTTGCGCATGCAATAACAGGACAACGCTTATCCCTTGGTCCTGATATGCCTGTCGCCTTTGAAACTATATTTGGATTTGTCCTGATGGGATCATGTCGTCTTACATCAAACTCGAGAGATCTGGATGAGGATGTAGTACTACTGACTACCAGTGATCTGGATCTCCATTCAGCGATTCAACAGTTTTGGCAAGTTGAGGAACCACCTTACTCCTCTCGCTCACCAGAAGAATTATATGCGGAAGAAAACTTTGTGTCTACTTTTAAACGTAACTCCTCAGGAAGATACGTCGTGCGACTTCCTTTTAAAAGGAACCACCCCCCTCTCGGAGAATCGTCTGACATGGCGAAAAGACGTTTTTCCTCTCTAGAGAAGAGATTCTCGTCACAGCCGGAATTTAAAAACCTGTACACGGATTTCATGCGAGATTATCTAGATTCAGGACACATGACTCAGTGTTCATCCAACTCCATTGGTTCACCACATTACTTTCTTCCTCATCATGGGATTTTTAAACAACAAGGCTCTATCAAGAGACTACGAGTTGTCTTTGATGCTAGTGCTCGTACTTCAAATAATGTTTCCCTGAATGACATCTTACTTTCAGGACCCAAATTACAGAACAGTATTTTTGATGTATTGTTGCATTTTAGACGACATGCTATCGTCTTTTCTTGCGACATCAGCCAAATGTTTCGCAACATAATACTACATGAAGACGACCAGCCCTACCAATTAATTTATTGGAGACCACAAAGCTCGGAACCTCTTTGTCAATATAAACTGACAACTGTGACCTACGGCATGACGAGCTCACCCTTCCTAGCCATCAGAACCTTACAGCAATTAGCCCGGGATGAAGAAGAGAAATTCCCTCATGCAGCGGATGTCCTCCGGAACCAGACGTTTGTAGACGACATAATAAGCGGTGCTGATACCATCGAAGAAGCATCTGCCCTCAAAGATGAATTGATGCATCTGCTTCGCCTCGGAGGTTTTGAACTTCATAAATGGTCGAGTAACTCAACGGTTTTGTTAGAACATATTTCTTCTCAAGACCAACTGCCCATTCCATTCAATTCAAGTGAAAACCAATTATGTGGAATATTAGGAATACAATGGGACCCATTGTCCGATGCCTTCTCCTACAGAATCAAAATCGAAGATTCGCTACTTACAAAGAGGTCGGTTTTGTCAGCGATCGCAAAAATTTATGATCCTTGTGGCTGGATAGCCCCTGTTGTTTTTTGGGCGAAATCTCTAATGCAATTGCTTTGGACTCTTGGATTAACTTGGGATGCTCAGTTACCAACAGAAATCTCAAAGAAATGGAATGACTTCTTAAGGGAACTACCACTCCTAGCCAACATAAATTTGCATCGTCATCTACTCCTTGCGAATTCAACTTCCATTCAATTACATGGATTTTCCGATGCCTCGCAACAAGGATATAGTGCGGTTGTTTATGTTCGAAGTGTAATCAACAACCAATCAACAAAAATATCCATTCTGGTCGCTAAAACTCGTGTTTCCCCACTAAAACGCATATCCTTGCCGCGTTTGGAGCTATGCGGATCTCATCTCTTAGCGAAATTGTTACATCATTGCGCTTTAAAACTTTCTCCCCACATGACTATAGAAAGTGTATATGCATATTGTGACTCTACTATTGTTCTAAGTTGGATTCAGACACCACCCTATCGTTTGAAAACGTATGTTGCAAATCGCGTTAGCCAAATCCAAGAATGGACTCCGTCGCAATCCTGGAATCACATTTCTTCAAAGGAAAACCCAGCTGATTGTGCCTCTAGAGGACTTTTCCCTTCTCAGCTTATTGCAACCAACCTCTGGTGGAAGGGACCGAAATGGCTTGCATCAACCGCTGATGGACAACCTATCTCTCATTTCGTTCGAATCGAAGATGAATTCTTACCTGAAATTCTGCCATCTCCTCTTAATGTACTTGTAAGTGTAAAGTCACATGAATGGAACTTACTCACGAGATTTTCATCATGGACAAAATTGCTCCGCGTCCTAGCTTATATCATGCGATTTTGCCACAATTCTCGCTCGATGAGTAAATTAAAGGGATTAATAACGTCTTCAGAGCTGAAAAGAGCTGCAATCACGATTTGTAAAATTGTACAAACTTCTTGCTTCAAGGAAGACCTAACTCAGCTTCATCACAATCAACCTTGTAGCCTGAGGATCCGTCGCCTCTCCCCATTTCTAGATACGGATGGATTGCTCAGAGCGGGAGGAAGATTGTATCATTCACATTTGGACTACGATGCAAAGTATCCCATAATTTTACCGAAATCACACCATATCGTGAACCTACTCATTGATTATTATCATGTAACTTATTTGCATGCTGGACCTCAGCTTCTACAATCTATTTTATGTAAGCAGTATTGGATTCTATCAGCTCGCTCGGTAATACGTAGCAGAATTTTCAAATGTTTGCGGTGTTACCGATGCAAGCCCACAAATACGCCGCCCTTAATGGGAAATCTACCAGAGCCTAGAGTCAGCCCCGCACGCCCATTTCTAAAAAGTGGAATGGACTATGGAGGTCCGTTCCAGATAAAGCTCCATCACCTCAAACGAGTTCAGTTTATCAAAGCATATTTATGCATATTTGTGTGTCTCTCCACTAAGGCTGTCCATCTCGAAGTGGTGACTGACCTATCCTCTGATGCCTTCATCGCAACCCTTACCCGCTTTGTCTCCAGGAGAGGTCTTTGTACGGATTTATATTCAGATTGCGGGACTAACTTTAAGGGCGCCTCTGCTAAATTAGCTGCAGTGGTGAAGAAATTTCTTAAATCACAAGATTTTCAGGATAAAATGATTAATTTCTCACCAGAGAACCAAATAAACTTCCATTTTCTCCCACCGGCAGCTCCCCATCAAGGTGGTATTTGGGAAAGTGCTATCAAAAGTGCGAAATATCACCTTACGAGAGTAATTGGGAAACAAATACTCACGCTGGAAGAATTCATCACCCTTACCACAAAGGTGGAGGCAATGTTGAATTCACGCCCTCTAACACCGCTTTCGACAGATCCCCGCGAGGTCTCAGCCCTCACTCCAGCACATTTTCTAGTTGGAAGCTCTCTTTTGGCCGTACCGGAAGAACAGTTTTCGGACATTCCTTTAAACAGACTCACCCGATGGCAAATGCTACAATCCCTCTCCCAACATTTCTGGAGACGCTGGCATTTGGAATATTTGCATACCCTCCAGCAGCGCTCCAAGTGGACCGAAAGAGGCAGGAATATGAAGATCGGCGATTTGGTGCTCATCCACAACCCTCAAACTCCACCCCTCTGCTGGACTCTTGCCCGGATAGATGCTACATCGCCAGGGAAAGATGGTGTCGTCAGAGTTGTCCACCTACGCACACAAGGAGGTACCCTTACCCGTCCTGCAACCAAGGTCTTTCCCATTCCCCTCAATTAGTTCCTTCACTTTCACCTTATTGTTTATTGGTCCCAGGGGACCAAGGGGGCCGGTATGTTTCGTTCTTTTCGTTTCGTTTTTGTTACGCGTACCGTAAGATTGCCACAGGAGGGCGCCTTTTTTTGGTGATTCAAAAGGGGAACTTGTTCGACTGAGCAGTCAGTCAGTCGGTGATAACTCGTGAGTGACTCGGATGCAACCCATATTAGGTTCAAGTGCTCCCGGAACAGGGTATGCGTGTGTCGCAAATCCGCCCTCCCCCCGCCGGCCGGCCTTCCCTGCTCAGGAGCCCTCAACGTGTAGCAGAAACTTAAGTACTCTCTAGATGTGTCGCAGTGAAAGTGTTATATTTGTACTTGTTATATTTCATTTGTGTCGCATTAAATTAGTGATCACTTAATCTCTTTTCTCTCTTATTATGCGCTAGTGTAAGTGATCACTTGGTCCTTCGGAACTTCGGTCTCGATACTCGACACATGGCCACATGAATTGCTTCATCATGAGAGGTCATAGCCTCATGTCAGTGTGGTTCTTTGTGGCTATTTTCACCAGAGACACATATGAATCTATTATACAAACTATCGAGGACAATAAAAAATAGATTAATGGTGTTCTCCACCCACTTAAAAATTAAATGTTCATTCAGTCAATAAATATAAATCATGAATATATCATCTCTCCAATAAGAACTTGAATTTCAGTCATTCATCAGTCAATAATACCAGCTCAATCACATTCATTAGGTCTGCTCATTAAATATGCATGTATGCATGTAGTTATAAATTCTATGTTTGGACTTATTAATTGATACTAGACATTCTTTTAAGCAAATTAAATCTCAGAATAACTGATGCCATCCAAAGTCAGATTATTGCTTGCACAAGTACGATTATTTGATATACCATCTCAGATTTAGGAGCATTCTAATTCAGGAATTAATTATTGAAAAATCACTCATTTAGCAGCAAAACTTATTTGCCAATATGTATCAATTGTTTTATTACAGTAATTAAGTTTGATAGAACATGATCTGACCAAGATGGAGAATGGATATTATCTGACCGCAAAATATAATTTTGATGAATCTCAGAAAATAAGAAAATTCAAGATTTGATTTCATATTTGAAACAAAGAAGAATCGGTCCCAAGTGTACCTTATAGGGGGAGAGGGCACAATCCTGCAAGAACCATGTTAGGTGGAAAGCATGGTTAGAGAGGCCCAGAGGAACTGTCCTGTGAAGAATTAGGACACGGAGGGTGTTTGAAAATTGATTTACTAGAAGAATAACTCAAATCTTTAAAACTAAACCAAAACTGCTTCAACATGTTACCAGTTATCTCAGGTTAAACATGTTTGATTCATGATAAATGAAATTATCAGAGGAAAAAAGTACTGTCCATAATAAACTAACAATATTCCCTCTTTAGAAATAGATAGTACCAATACATCATGACCATGCTATTTGCTTTATATGAAGATAATGCTACAACTCAATGGCCTAAACTTGACAGCATCAGGCATCTCTTCATAGATGTATTTTAAATTAGCATTCATAATAAAGTGAAAACGTTATAATTTTCTACACAATTCACTTTTACAATTCCCAATACAATTATGGATACTCATAATTCAATGGCTATAAGGGGCATTCATTCACTAAGTGTCCTAATATTTAAAAAAAATATCTCAGCTTTCAGAATATAAATGTACTCAATTCACATTTTTTCCTTTTTACTCAAAATATGTCCACAGAAGAAGAACATATTTTGATATCACAGAGGGCCCAGTGAATGGGTATCTAAACCCTCTATCGCTCCAACAGTTCCCCCAAGATGACGAGACTGAGGAATAACAATTTACTATATAAATCGAAAATTTTTAGCAATGCACCAGTGGAACTACCAAGATTATAAGAGTATTACATATTTTATATAGCCATATAATTTATTCTTCAGCTTTATTCATATTAATAGTCAGTTCCCATCAGTTATTTGGCATCAAGGTAGGAATTAGGTACTCGACGATGATAAACTTTAAAATCTTCCATGGTAGATCTAACATATCATACAATGGTACATAATTTTTAATCTCTTTTCTTTATATCTCCCCATCCTTCAACAGAGTTTTTCTGCACACATATTTGTTGCCCTCTTATGAGTAAAATAGACACTGTCAAGAACCATACTCCCTTCACATTCATCAAGGATGGAGAGGAAAACAATTAAGATAACAATACACAAGTCCTAATCAAGGAGAGTGATTTATTCTTGGTAAAATTCAGAGTCCAAAAACATATTGAGGAAAAAGAATTTTATATAAAGGGGCATCTAGTACTTACCTTTTCCAGGAGGTCTGGTTGTAATAAGAAGGGAAGCAAAAAGTTAATACCACACTGATATGACATTGTTATGCTTTATAATAAAATGAGAAAAATGTTTTTCGGCCAAGGAATGATAAAGGTTTTAAAAGCTAATGCCTTCAAACAAGGGAATGCATTCCCAATATATGTGGCCAGAAATGATTTTCACCATTAATATCTAGCAACCATTTTTTTATGCTCCATGGATTCTCAATTATAAAATGAGAGCACTTCCATTGAATCATTTCTACCAGCACAGTGGATATGATGACTCCACACCACTAACCATACTAACAGGAAGTAAAATAAACCATTGAATTCATGTACACCACATGAAGAATTTACAGACAAGTATTAAATTTTTAATTATGTACCATCGGATGATTTTTCCTAATTATTGTGTGTACAGTCAAAGTGAAGGGTACCATTGGGAAAGGGGTGATCAAGGTGTGATAAATGGTTTTTTAGAAAGCAGTGGGAAATTAAATGTGTACTTATAACTCTGATGATATTGCAAGTCTCAGTCAGCTGCAGTGGAACATAAATCAACAGAATCAACAATATCTCAACACCAGCTTACTTTGCTATGTTTTTTAACATAAATTTTGATATGAAAGAGCCACCCGACAAGCTCCAAAGCTTCAGTTGAGCAAAAGAAAATCTGTGAAACTTGTGAAAAAATAATGTGATTTAGAGTACAGCAAAATGATAGGCGAAATTCCCTCCTTCCGGGCAAAATCCCCTCCTACCAAGCAAAATTTACTCCTACTAGGCAAAATTTACTCCTACCAGGTGATATAATATATTCTATTATATACATCAGGCAAGAATATTCTATTAGTTTAATGTGAACTGGAATATCATCATGAGAGATGAGATTCAGATGTGAATGTAATAAAAAAACTAATTTTCCATCACTGTATGTACAAATGATAAAATCTTAGAACATTGGAAAAGGCATTATGACCCTGTGGATAATTACTTTTGAGCAACCTTATGTTTTTGGAATCCATTGTATCATACATTAGATTGAATGAACATAAAATAGAACATATTTCACACCTTCAACTCATGGGCTATTTGACATAAGCTTGGCTGCCTAATGACTGACTATTAGGCAGTGACATCTATATTCCATCTGCCAGGGTTGCGGTTAATTGCCTCTCTTTTATTTTTAAACTCAAACAAACTTTTTGGAAATGATTAATTTTGGAAAATGATGGCATACATGGAAAGTAATCCACCAACAAATTGGAAAGCAACTTAGGTCCAAATTGACTTGCCACCAACAATTCAGAACTGAACATGGAGATAAGTCAATGACTGACCGTGCTTACATCAACTACAAATTATTTAGCCATATTCGGTCATCACTAATACAATATGCCATCCATCGGTGGTAGTCAAAGGTAGCCATAGCTTAGTCAATAACCAGGCTCTGAGCAACCAGCTCTGAGACAACCAAGTGGCCATGGGTCAAACAAATGGTACGGTAGAACATTACCACAAAAAATCTTCCTTGAGATCATATTTATGCAAATGCATACTGATTATCAGCATAGATGTTTACTATGCATTATTAACACCTTTTATGCATACCATTACACACTTTTAATTCCATTATTGTATTGCTGGCACATTAATAAATCTCAATATTCAGTTGACTCAGAAAGCTAAAAATATTGTATACAAACTTTTGCGAGATATACTTACAATTTGTTATCGTCCCACCCAAAGGCTCTCCCTTGAAGTCAAATTCTACATCTAGGCACTTTCCCTGAAAAATATGAAAGCATTTAATAATAACAATGCACACAATTTTATTTTCAAGCAAGTCAACTAAACATAACCAACATATTGCATGGGAGTTGTTAAAGTTAGAAATATGTATCATCATACACAATATGAGAGAATGTACAACACAACGCCAACATCAAAAATTTCATTGCAATATAATGGAGGGATGGTTTTTTTTGGACAAGCCAAGAAGACATCTTGAAAATGAATCGTTGGAAAAGAAACAAGATCTTTTTTTTTTAATAATTATTTTTTAAACACTCATTTTCAACATCACACATTGAAACACATATCAGCATATTCATGCTGTGACCTCCTAATTTCTAAAATACATTTTATCTCTCAAAAAAACATGCGATGTTTATTCTGACAATGATGATACAAAAGAGGCTAAAAGCTAGTAGATAATGAAGCAACCCAGAGGTTCTCTTATTTCCCAAGTTATACTTTGATAGGAATTGCTCAATCAACATCCTTAATCCTGGGTTTTATGGGAAGGGTAAGTATAGGAGGGGTAGTGTCTTTGTGAAGGGGAAATGAGAGAAATAGATAGTTTTACAACGAAAGATTTCAAAAATGGATTCACCAGCTTGACACACTCTCAGCACAGTGACAATCTATAGAATCTATAGATAAATCTATAGTGTGTGGTTGATTTTAAAATAAAAAAATACGGTAAGACTGGAGCGCGATGGTGCCTGAATTCCGCGCTTCACACAACTGGCCGTATATGTTATCTATAAATTAATATTGTTAAGGTTTCTCCTCAACTACACGGAATAAGGCAGCTTGATTTGAAAGTGTTATCCTTAAACAGCGGCAGCCCGCAAAGGTTGTGTATGTTGCTTGTTTGCTTAAATCAAGGATAACTATAGAAAAGTTCAGAAGCGAGAAAGGAAAACGTAACCCTGGGACAAACGAAGAGACAGGAAAGTACCTTCAGACATACACTTTAGAAACACTACATTAGTCTTCCATCATTTCATAGGTGAAATATGAGGAAAATACTGAAATTAAATACAACTGCAATATTGCGGGTGGATTAGCTTGTTACAGGAAGGTTAAATTAGAACATCACAAACGTTCAACATAAATTGTGGAAATATAATAGGAATGGAGTAAGTCATCTATAGAGAAGTCCCGAGATTGTTGAAAAGAACGTAATAGAAGTTAGTATAACATGCAGAGAAGACAAACAGGTTAACTAACTGAATCTTGAGACAAAACAAAGGCCTGAATTGAATTATTTGTGGAGAAAGAGGTGAATTGAATAAGGCAAATCATTTGAAAGGGAGAAGTGTATATAATGGAAATTACGAAAGAATGTAAATTCCGGAGGGGGGATACTGAGTAAATAATTATGGCGTTCAAATTCCTGAAATGATTCAGACACCGATGCTGACAACAGATATTGACTTGGAATCTTAAAATGGTAGCAATAATAGCATTGCTATACTATTATTTTTCTGCATAAAATACCGAATGTTAAAGCAACAGAGAAAAACGAATGAGATATCATCTTAATTTATTTGTTTGGTAGAAGTAGAAAAAACAAAGATTTTTTCCCCTTCTTCCACACTAGCAATAGCTAATTGTTCAATATTAATGGGTCCGACGGGGTCGTTTCTACTTGTATGCAAAAACCCACGATCACAATATCAATGTGGCCTATTACACGTTACTTGAAATACGCTGAGCTCCATGCTTTTGCAATATGCGTAGAAGCACACCCAATTTCATGCTATTTTGATCGGGGCCAAATGTCTAAGTATATGTATACGCATCACAGGTTCACATTCAGGCGAATTGTAGTTCACAATAATTGAGGGGAAAATGATAGCACTACGAATAAACCGTCGGAATGGAAACTACGGGACTAAATACGTTGACAGCGGTGAATGAATCATGTAACGGGAATTATGGTGGGAAAATGCTTGCTAATACCTTATTTCAATGTTTTTATTTTTTTAACAGTTTTTGCCGGAATAAATAAATTATTTTAATATGACATCCTGTGAGGGTAAAGAGTTTAAAGGACTAAGTTCGTCAGGAGCATCGAGTTCAAAATCCAGTTGCCATTTCAAGGGTTATTAGGAAATGAAACCAATTCCAAAACACAAAAAAGCTGTGTGACTTTCACTTTGGCAATCGATGCCAAGCACTGTAATTTTATGACGCTAAAAACTTATTCCTAAATAACACCATTCAGCAGAGCAGAGAAAATCGTAGGGCCTGCGCGAGGATTTGAGGCATGGGTTCGAGCTATGGGCGAGGGAAAATAACTCTGGGACCTAAAACCAAAAAAGAACTCTGAACCATCAAAATGAACAAACATATTTTAAATCTATATTGTGAGTGAGGGCAGTAGAGGAGAACGTTGCCATTTTTCATGTGTATTAAGAAACTGAGATTATACCACCATGGAAGTAAATCATGAACTTCCTTGTGAAGTGAGCTACAAGAAAGCAATATCTCGGAGAAGAGAGCCTCGCTAACGAGATGAAGGAAGACTTCAATGACGGAAAGGCTGTGTCGATGCAAATAAGATGGATGCGTGGTGGCTGACGAGAAGGCTACTCGAGGAGAAGTTCGAGAAAGGAGACGGCAAGGAGACAAGGGGCAAGGAGGGAAGAAACCCGACCAATCAACCCGTCACGCCGCCGCGAATTAAACCGCAACTCCGGTGATGAGATTCCAGTTTAAGTTCTGCCCACGGCCTCCGAGATGTACCGGCAGTATCAACACCGCGACGGAATACACACAGAGGACAGGAGGCGCTTGAAGGAACTATTCCTACATACGCTTCAGGCTACGTTCAAGCGCTTTAAAGTCGAGCTGAGCAAAAGCTATGATGTGGTTAAGAGTTAAGTTTGAGGGTAATACCGAATTTCTCCGAATATAACCCGCACTTTTTTTTCCCGATTTTGGGGCCTCAAAATTGGGGTGCGACTTATATTCGAGGTGCGGCTTAAATTCGAGAACTTTCTTAAAAAATCGTAAAAATGACGAATTTGAGCAAACCAGCCATTCGGATTCTCGCGGACGCCAGATAAACTCGCCTAAGCCACGGGGAAAGTGAGAAATAACGCTGAAAAAAGGTCAAATTGGTGCACATTTTATTCATATATCAAAGGATAATTTAGGTAACATTGTGCCACAGTTACATAGGTAATGTAAAAACAGATATAAAATTCTAAAGCCTAACACTGTAGGTAGTACTTGTAAAAATTAAGAATCAAACAATCAGAAAATAAAATTCAAAACTAGTAATTCAGTCAGCAGGACTAGAGGAGGTCACTATGGCACGCTGTACTTTGGTATGGTATTGATTTTTTTCCCTGTTTGGGACCCCAAAAAACGGGGTGCGGCTTATATTCGGAGAAATACGGTACTTGCAGTTTCTTCGCGAAGTAGTCTTTAGAAGCACTCTACAAGTGGAGGTGAGAGAAAATGATATTCTGTGCTACCCCCGCTTTCATTTAGAAGTCATGAAGTGCGTGGGGAGAGCGCTTTCTGTGCTATTCTTAAGGTGAGGTTTAAAAAAGCTAGGTATTTATTTCTAACCATACGCCGCATTTTAAGGGCCATCTTACTTTTATTAACGATGTATGCGTTCATTTTGGAAAACAACTGCCTAGATGAAATCAAAAGATAATTCGACAGAAAGCAATAAAAGAGCATATAAAGACTCACACTGGCTTCTAATTGTTATGCAGTCTATTAGTTTCAGAGGAGGTCGAAGTTCTTGGTAGAATACATTACTGGTCAATTACTGCCTTTGTATCAATAAGTTATATACATCTTTAGGCGATTCCCTCCCCAATACAACCGACTGTCGCTTCCAAGATATGCAAGCCGCTGATTACCTTTAGGAATAAGATCCAGATAAGTCGCAAAAAATATTTTCACCTCGAGCAAGCGTCCTCCGTTTTCGCGTCCTTCAACTGTTATAACA
This sequence comes from Ceriagrion tenellum, assembly GCA_963169105.1. Lineage (NCBI taxonomy): Eukaryota > Metazoa > Arthropoda > Insecta > Odonata > Coenagrionidae > Ceriagrion > Ceriagrion tenellum. The sequence continues at coordinate 25,052,500 of OY720632.1, forward strand.
GCGAATTTCAGCAGAATATGAATTTCTGCTGATACTAGTGACGATTCTTCATCTTATTTAAGTAAAATTTAAGGTGCTAACCAAGTCTTCAATCCCAAAATATCATTATTTTCATTTTTTTTCTCTAGGCTCCGTAAAGGAATTGAAAAGCTTAGGTATACTATAAACAAAGAGACGATGATTGAAACTCGGGTGATCAGGCCTTCACATCTCGGAGGCTTAAGTTGTGCTATTGCTCAGTCTAGGAAGATGAACAAAGGTCGGGAAGGTTAGTGCAGAGGACAGGGGTAAGAAAGCCTGACGGGAGCTTGGTGGAAAGGCTGAGAGAATGGCGAGGAGCGAGGGGAAGGGGAGAATTGGTGTGGGGAGCAGGGGAGGAGGGCCTGGGGTAAGGTCGGGGGTCGGTGAGGAACCAAAAGGAGGAGGTGCGGGTGACGTAAGGTCTGAAACGGGAGAAGAAGCGCCCGGGAGGGGTGTGTATTGGCGCTGGAGGAAATACTGGAGGCTCCGCGGGATGGAGGCAGAAGAGGGAAATCAAGCTCCCCGCGGCGAGGAGCCGAATTCTCATCGCGACGGGAGCGCCTCCGATACACCCCACTGAATCCAAGACAGATGGGCGAGGCCGCCTGCTCAAAGATTTTCACGGTCGATTCGTTAAAGGTGAAATGCACGGTTTAAATTTTCAGACACGTGCAACAGAGACTCGTTTCCATGATAAAATTAATATAATTAGGCGTAACTTGGTGTAATCGACTCGGGTTGATAGCGAGTAAAAGTAACTTTGCTAGATTCCGTGGAAGTACACAGAGTGCAAAAAGTAATTGAGTGGATTTCTAACAAGTTACTTTAACATTAGGTCGTTTTCAAGGACGAAATAAATTGTTACATTTTCTTATATCAGAAGTCAGTGAAAATAGTAATACCATCTCAGCAAATGTGTACTTAAATGACTCTTCTAAGAGTGAAACTTCAAACAAACTCGACTAGATTGGTGACTGACTTTGTGGAATTTGCTAAAGAAATAGGTTTCATATATTCCACAATTTTAAATACGGACTGCGAGAAGTTTAGACGCTCTCACACCAATCTCAATAGGAGATTTCACAAAGGAAACGGTAGTCCCATCTGAGGATGACAAAAAGTGGGGAAACCCAGGTGTTGTCAATGAAAGTCACACAAGTGAAGTTAACGAAGTTATTTTGATTCTTCCTCAACAGGAGTGTTCAAAATTAAAGTTTTTCGAGGCCAGAGCTTCGGATACGGCGGCAAATAATAGAGTTAACCAGAAAGGTCCTTTTCTGATTGGGACCTTAGGCTTTTCCTCTGAGTCATTATCCCAGTCGTATCCTCCAGGAAGAAAAACACGTCGTCTCTACGCTTTCAAAACGTGAGATGTATCTCAATTCAGGGGTATAATTTGACGATTTTCCAAGGATTTCATATTTTCAGTACTTCACAGGTTGCTGCAATAACGGCGCTATTAATTAACATTTAAAACGCGAAGAATTTCTCTTCCCACCTAATCTTTAGTTTAAAAAAGTCTCACTTCACTGTTGACCAACGAAAAAAAGAAAAAGGAAAGATGAGTCTTTAGATCCAATCCAAGAGTGAGATTATCACATGAGCACAGGGCGATTATTGCAAAGTTCAAGGTGGCGGTTTCACATTCACTCAGCTTCGACGTGTGCGATGATCCCCGAACTCCATTGACTCTCTCCGCGGCCTGTAGTTCAGCGCTTAACCCTTGCAGTCCCACCCTATTTTAATATGAAGATGTTTCGCTGAAATTCGTTTAACGTAACTACTTACGTCTCAAAACACCGATAGTATTCCAAGGAATCATTTACTATTCTCACATACGCTTTAACACGTTTTTTAAGTAGTGGAAAGAAATATATTTTATGTAATGTTAATGACAGTAATGTATGTACTTGTAATTTATAATAAATATTTATGTATAAAAAAATGATATGTGAAAAGGAGAACACATATTTTCAAGTACTAAGTCGACCGCAATTTTTTAAAAACAGGTTGCTTGTTGGCCAAAATTTTCATAGTAGCTTTGGAATATGAAATGGAAATTTTTGCGCCCAGCGCACTCTTTTGAGGAGACTAAAAAAAACAGCTAGTAATATGTGTCAGGAAAGTAAAACTGGATTTTTATTTCATACAAAAAAGAAGGGTTTGGGTAAACAGAAAAAAGATCGAGAGGTACATAAATGTACCTCTGGTAGTGAAAGGGTTAACCTGTACCCACAGACCCTTTTGATTTATAACCTAACTTTTTTCCATCTCTAGGAAATTAGCTTTTAAGTTTTTTGTGGTCGGTCAGACCGCTTGTCTGTGATTACGTAATTATTTTTTATCCCATTTCATAAACATATAAAACATAATATGAAATAAATCCTCTTAAATTAATCTAATTGGACCCAAATATTTGTTTGAACAGTATGATATTATATTAATAGTTCCTGTAATCATAATAATTATTTCAAATTCATATGCATCAGCGTCTCGTTTGGTAAGCTGCACAACACATTTCAAAATAACCGTTGTGTCGCAGTTTCACTTTAAATTTCATTTGCATTCCGCAATATGGCAAAAGTGAGCATACTTTAAAAAAATTGCCAAGTAAATTAACAAAATGTGCTTATTGAATGATATCTTAGGAATTAAATACGAGCGGTCTGGGGGACCGCTGTGTGACGTTTGTGTTAACGCTAGAAAAAAAGGTGTCTGTGGTTACGGGAAGAGTACCTCAAACGAAAAGGTTGTGGCTAAAAGCGTGTTGTTACGCGCATCCTATACAGCATACGGGTTCCTAAGACTCCCGTTAGCCGCACTGAAGCTTAGTGACATTGCTTGAATTCCCAATTGGAGATAGTAAATATCAAACCTGAGACACACGGCTCAAACCATAAAAAGACAGATATCCTAGTTCGGTACCCTTGACTCTCCGAAATTCCTGAAGCCCTTTCTTCCAGGCCCCCACCCTCCCCTATCATCCCTAGTCCCTCCCTCCCCTCTACCTGCACTACTAGGGTAGACGCGAAGGAAATCTACTGGGGACCACTGCGAACTTATATTCCCTAAAGAGTCGTATCCTTCGAATAGAGAACTTAAATATCTCAATACAAAGAGTAGAATGGGGATAAGGACTGGAGGATGGGATTAATAGGATAATGGCAGATTAATTCCTTAGAGTACCTAATCGAGACGAAGATATATCGCATGTAACCAGAAATCTAAATATAACTAAAAGTGATAACCATGGTTTGACAAATTAATAAGTCACTTTTCTCATTTTCATCATGAATATTAATTAATTTGTTTAATTCCCTGAACAGTAACCAAATTTCTCCATGTAATCATGAATCTGCATTGGGGAGTGTTGCACAGATTCTTGCATAAGAAAGACTAATTACAGAGGCCTTCGGCAAAACATTTACGCAGAGACAATGAAAATTCCTAAAGTTTCCTGTCCTGTTTCCTATTTGGAACAAGTTTAGACTATTGCTTTAGTTGACAGTGAGAAGAATGGAAATAATGTTTGTAGCTCCAAAGTTTAGGAAAAAATACACCAATAATGAAGCTTACAAGAGGGAAAAAACAAGCATATAACGATTATTATAACCTTTTTTTGGAACACCCAGAGGCAAGACTGCCTTTGGGGTCGCTCATTCTCATCTTTCAACTCTACCGTAAGCAACGACAATAAGAGCTATCAAAAATGGCGATGTTAGTATTCCAAATGAGTTCTGGCACCCATTCATAATACATATAAGCGCATTCCACAGGAACTCTACATGAAGTTCCCCGTGAGTCTCTCAGAGAATTTTCTCAGCAAATAATGATCTTAGTATCATGTTCATAGGTAAATGACATTTTTTATTCATAAAGGAAGCTAAATAGGTTTCAGAGAAACGAAATAAATGCTTCATATTCTTTTAAGATATAATTCTGGGGTTCCCCCAGCATAACCATTAAAACCCCCGGCGGTTTAGTACTGGCAGTACGCGAGTGAGTCAATGATTAGTAACCATATCGTTTATGATAGATGTCAGCGAACGCTCACGGAATAAATCAGGTCATAGAAAGGAAAATACCAACCCATAGCTTAAAATACTCTAGTCATTATTGAAAAATGAGATATTTCTATCATTAATCGAAGAGAAAACTGCGATAAAATTGGCCCTCGTTGTAGAGGAACGGATAACGTCCTGTAATTTTGTCGAAATCAGAGAGGACAAGAACATGGTGATTTTGGTCGCTTATAAATGAAATTACCCAGCTGCAGAGTAAAAGAGTGTGTGAGTATTAGAGATGTAGTGTTAGTGAAGAATGATGAACTCTAATGTAAGGCGAGAATCACTAACGACGAAGTCTTATGAAGAGTTAGAGAGAAAAAAACATAACAAAAACTGCAGTGGAGGAGAGACGAACTAATGGAACCCTTTTTGCAATACTAGAGCCTATAGAAAACAATACTGGAAGGAGAAATGGATGGGATGAATTATAGAAGAAGACCAAGAATGGAAATACATCAAGTGAATCATGAAATGCGTCGAAGTCGTCAAAGCTAATAATTATGAATGAACGAAGGGCTTGGCAGAGTGGAGAGCCGCTGAAAACCAATATCTGAATTGATGACCACGCTGTATGATTTAACGGTTCAAAAACAAAAAAGTATCTCTTCATACCCATCATTTTGGAAGCATGCTGAATTCTATGCCACCATGAAGGGCATACTTGTCACTTAAAAAAGTTCATTATTGCTCAGTTAGGCATATAATATCCTATTCAGCTCCTAGACTCTATTCACACAGAGGTATGGTTCACACTAACGATCACCTTTCCTCCTATCACACCTTCACCGCAAAAATGTTCGCACTCTGCGATAATAATTCGATGACAGAAAATCAAGGAGTCCAGCATAGCCTCCGAGAAATAGTATAGGGCTCAACATTCGAAGGAGCGACATTAATCTGTTTTAAACAATATTCCTAAAATTGCCAAAACCACTAAGGAGCTTGGAGTGAAAATGTTCAAATAAAAAGCAACTACGTCCGTTATGATCTCTTTAGTGCCAAGATCTTTCGTTTAAATGTCAAACACTAACCACTGTGACGCGCAACTATCTCGATGTTAGGACACGAAATCTTAGGACGCCTACTCTAAATGATGAGACTTGCATTTTCCATTTATTAGGATTACTAATATATCTATAAAATTAATCATTAAAATGGCAGTTGGTTTTGTTGCGCAGGTTGTGTGTTGATTGTGTGCAGGTTGTGTTGTTGGTTTTGAGGTGTATCTAAACAGTGATATCCGAAGTATGTGACTAATTGACGGAGAAATCGACACGTAATTCTCCCAACCAAGAATCTTTACATCCTCTTCAACTCTTATGTCTCACAAAAATTAAAATGAAGTTTAAGTGATCATCATCATCCTTTAAAATACTTAAAACCTTCAAGGCAGTATTCATGCACAAATCGCTTAATATCGATTGAAAGATCGTCTTGGTTTGGTGAAAAGAGTACATGATTTGCTAGAGGCTCTAAACCCAGCAGTGGAGGAAATTTCCAGAGCCATCTTCCGGTCACAGCTCGACCGCCTAGCGGAGAGAGCACTCGCAGGGCACCACTACTCAGTCCGTGGGAAGGGATGTTAGACATTGTGTACTTCGTGGTGCCTTTTACTCAGGAGCAGGCTAGTGACGACACCACGTTTCTTACACCTTCCCTGCATTCCATAAAAATCCTAATTATACCAAACCTTACTATATCACCTTTGCAGCCCTAATGATCTCATCTCTCGGTCGCCTCATCAAATAAATTCTACAGTTATAACTGGTCAATAGTACCGTTATAGCGACTTAGCTCCCTGAGATTCATCTCATCTGACTTCTAACCACCGCAAACGGAACACATATTGCCAATTTATTTACTGTTTATTGTTCGGAGGATGAAAAAAATCGACCATAAATATTGAGAGGAGAGCCTTCAAGTGATATTGTTCCGAAAAAGAGTAACCAATGAAAAGGCGAGTATATGTGCTCGAAAACATCGTTAAATATACGAGCGTAATTGAAAGTCTTAGGCGTAGCTCTGTGGAACACTTTTTAACGTCAAACGTTCTCGACGTGGTGATTATTCAAGAATGTTTGATGATAAAAATACGATCTGTGCATTTATGAAGATTTGCGCGAAAATTTGCATAAATGTTCTCATAAGTTATATCTATAAATAAAATCGAAAAAATTGCATCCTACTGATTTAGTTTTTTTGACAATTCAGTACTATTTTTGCACGTCTCCTCATGGCACAGGGCATATATTTTGCAGAAATGTGATTACATACGTACGGTTTTTATAAAGTAGAAATGAAATTTTTTATTTTAAAATTATTACTAACCGATATCAAGATATCACGCCGAGTCCAATACTGGAGACTAACATATTTCAATATGATTTCGTGTCAATTTCGAAAACCACGCCCAAAAATCTAGTCATTAAATGTTTTAATTAAGGAAAAATATTGAAATGTAATTCATGTATGTACCATTTCCGTCGCAGCCTCCTCGGTGAATTAACAGGTGAAATTGAGGGAAATGCAGTCCGAAATTTCTTTTCGACCCATAAAATGATTAAAATTGGCACTCAATGACCCCCATTTACCGCTCCCGACGCCTTCAACTGTTTCGGCCACAGCACCACTTCACTTTCTTCCCCTCCCCCTTATTTCCGCGCACGCCGTAATCACGGACTCCCTTCCGAGCCCGTCCTCTTCCACCTTCCCACGTCGCTCCTCCACTGCGCACGCGCCAAGTCACTTGTCGCGGGAGCACACGGAGACTTCACCGGCTGCAGTCACGCGCGCCGCGCTGAAACTACGAGGGGACAAACTACATGCGAGGGAGAGAGAGAGAGAAAGAGAGAGAGAGAGCGAGCGGGAAAAGCAATCCGAGGGGCGAGTACCCGGGGGAGCAAAGGGGAAGCTCCTCCTTATTGACGAGAACTTAAGGGAGTGCGAGCGAGATAGTTCCCTAGTCATAACAGAGACCATATTCGAATTATACGTTTTGATTTCACCAGCAGTGAGACACATCAATAAAATATTTCATTATTAATGGTGCAATAATATAGTTTTATATGACAGAAATTGTAAGTAATTAAATAAAAATATCTAAATACGTCTTTAAATTGACTCTTTTTTTTTCGCGCGGTGCGTTTGAAACTCCTTCAAAACGGAAGGTTTTTTGTGATACCCTAGAACCTACTGCGGTGACAATATGATTAATTTTCAAAAATAGTTGAGAAAACATACAAACTAACGCTGTTAGTTTTTTTTTACGAGCTCTAAGTGTAAGAAATACCTCATTTTGTAAGAATGGCTCTCTAGAGTGCATGCACGTACCGTTTCCCATGTAAAAGGGCTGGTATTTTTTTGGAATATATCTCCGAAAGTAATGTGATAAGGGGTTGAATTTTTTGTTTCATTAGAAGGGTGAGCTATTTTTCTTTAAAATGAGACCAAATTCATTAACTTTTCAGTAAAATGATATTTCGGTCAAGCTACCTTAAATGAACAACCAAACAATCAGAGTGCTTTTTCCCGAACAAATACAAGTTTAAAAGTGATAAGAAACCAAGTTTGCTCTCATTGTTCCCACTGTGTGCCGGCGCAGTGAGGAGGTGAATAAGCCGGGGTCTTGAGGGAGGGAGGGGAATCGAAAGATTAATCCCGCATCACACGATACATGATTCAGCAAGACACCTAAGAGTACTAGCTTGTAGCAGTTATTCAGGACGGAATCCAGTATGATAGATGCCGTCCTATAGTTCCTCCATAATCATAATGAGAGCGCGGTAGACAGAAATGTAGCCAATCAGTGATCACGTCCAATGCCCTTTGGGGAGGGGAATCATGCGACCGAAGGATCCAAGATGGTTGCCTTTGTTTAAATCAAGTGATCGAGACAAAAATGATTTATTTTCACTTCTTTCTAAGCCTATATCGGCACATTTCAACTGAGCTATAATCTTGGACGGACTTTATACGGTTTCTCACGACCATTGAACTTGTACTGGCGGGGAAGCGGTATTGTAATTCATATCTCAACGCCTAATAAAATATTAAATTAACCAATCCATTGCAGCAGACGACCAAAAGAGCAGCCGGGACTATTATATTTATAAATGATTTCGTAGTCTGCAAGATTGCCGATAGCCAAAAGAAGGTACAGTGGGCGCTGATTTCAGAAAACGAACATCGTACAGAGTCTGTACAAGCTAATGTGATTGGTCGAAGGCGTCAAAGTCCTATTGGGAGAGAGCAGCAAACTAGAACCACATCAATTATAAAATCATGTCTCTCAATCTGTATGATAGCGATTATACTTGATAGATAGCGTGGTAGCTCAATGCTATACAATGATAGAAAGCTATACGATGGCGAGAACCCTTGAACTTCTGGCTGGATCAATTATCGTGCGAAACGTGCGACCCAGGTGGCCCCTAAAGAGGATTGAGAACCCTCTTCACTTCGTTTGGTTGGCGCCTTGGGACGGAGCACGGGGCGCCTTGGGACGAAGGACGGGGCATGGGGAGTGATATCTCAAAAACACACGAATTACGTAAAAAACGGCAACATTTCGGCCCTATTGAACTATAATATAACATTTTACCTAGAAAAAAATACAGCTTTCTTTGCGCGATAATTCTCCATGTGTAGAGTCGAATTACCCATTCTCGATAGGATACGGGTACTCAACGAAGTACAAAAATGAATTTCAGTACGTTAACTCATGCATCATATAAAACACTTAATGAGGCATTATTAATCACTTTTCTTAATTTAAAAAAATAATTTCCACCTTAATGAAGAGATGATTGAAGAATGCAATTATACTTCCAGGCAGTTTGAAGCTAGAAAATAATGCAAACAGATTAAACTTCCGGCTGAGCCTCGGATCGCGCTATTATCAACAGTGACGTTCACAGGAAAATGGTATCTTTTCCTGCACTATGACGTGGAAAATGAAGCTGTGTAGCCTGAGTAAAACCTCAGACAACGCTTCAATAGAAGAACCCTTAAGCTCCTGATCAGTGCATCCCCTGAAATTATAAGGGTCAAAAAATTTCAAATGGAAGAAGATAAAGCAAAAAACAAATCCTGAGTTTTAAATTTAAGGCAAGATCTGAAAGAATAGCATCTCATACTAAGCATTAAATGACTGTGAATCCACATCTTTAATGAATCCAAATTTACAATTTAATTTGAGGAGTTTGCTAACTTCACATATCAGACAACGTTTCGTCATACTACATTTTCAACAGAGGAAAATTTATTTTCGAAAAGGCGTACTTTGATTTTAAGTGATTGAACAGTTTAGACCATTTCGTATCATCACATCTAATCCCATAGTCTGGAGACTTAATAGCTAATACCACATTCTTTCCGAGATATTCGCAAAAAAACGACGTTGAAACTACGGTAGACACCGACCTACTTCGGATTTGTAAGCCACGTTATGTTCCTTCCCCTCGTCTGGTTTCAGTGCAATACACTAGCTTTTACAAACATACACTGACACACGCCGCGAGATGGAGAGACAAATAGAAAACACAAGGCGTTGTCACTCGAGAGAGAGGAGACGCCTGAAAACAAGGGATGGAGTGCGGGAGGAGAGGTGGCAGCAGCTTCTCTCCGACTGTTGTTTCCACGACAACAAAGACGCCGAACTAAACCTAGTCCCGCACTCGAGATCGAGAAAAGAGCGCAAGGCAGAGGCGGAGCGGCGGCGGCCGGCCGTGAGGCAATCTGCAGAGCGCCATGCAGCCACGAAGAGGCTTCATTACCGAAGGCGTATTAGAAGGAAGAGTGTTCGGCTCGGCGAGCGACGACAGCGAAAGAGGTCCACCGAGCGGGAAATGGAGAGCGGCCCCGCGCCAAATAATTACTGCAAAACCGGAGAAGGGAATGTTATGGTGGCTGCAGAGGGAATCGCAGGTCACTGAGAGCACATTTCTATACAGACTTTAAAGTAAGTTGAAAAAAATCTAGGACAAAAAATCGTTTAAGTGCATCTGTTTTAACGTAGAAACTTACCATACAGATGGCAACGGATATAATACAAGAATTAAATTTTAAGTTTTTCTCCTTAGTTAAAGCATGAAATGACTCAAGTTTCAGGCGCAGTACACGAAATTTAGACGAAATAACATTAAAATATGTTGTTTTAGAAAATTGGACTCGGCGAGATATCACCATACTTATTAGAAACAATTAAATTATTTAGAAATGTATTATTTCGCGTTTACAGGAATATCAATCGAATTTTAAGGATTTTTGAAGGAGAATTTAAGAAGAAGGGAGAAATCTCCCGAGCCATACGGCTACATGTTAATAGAGTTTTAAATTACCAAAAACCTAATCAAGATAATGCAATTTTCCTCTTTCAACCACAAACCCAAATCCGGGAGAAATAAAAATCGCTCCAGCCATCTTAAGGGACACAAAATTTATGAATTTTCAGGATTGCACGAAAACTTAGGCCCGATTCCATTTCAAGTTATAACCAAAATTATGAAATATTGTATCATTAGTAAACATAATTCACAATAGCAGTCTGTGTAGATTATTGATTTCACTGGTGCTTTCCCTTCTGAATGGACTCGCTGGCGTATACTAAGTACAGGAGAACTTAAATTGACTCCCCGCCAATTTCTATCTCTTTTTCCATAAAATTTTCCATAAATTGGCCCGCCAGTTTCCATCTCTTTTTCCATAAAATTTTGTTCGCGAGCATTTAAAATGTGAGACGCCAGCGACAACGCTAGGAACTCCATTGTGGTAAAAAAATAGCAGGGGTTAGCGTCAACTAGTGTTCTCATGGCGAGCGTTTTCCTTGTGTCCGAGTCACGGGCGTATAAAGTTGGTAACATAAAAGTGGCATAAATGATATATTTTGCGAGGGGAGCAAAGGCCTCCCTTTTGCCATCATTTTGGAAACGGAGAAAAAATTCTAGCAAAGGCACTGGTTAATTTTAACGGAATAATAAGGCTCTCATAACGAAATGAGTAGTCGAATTTTAATTCTACTATGGCTGCAGAAACATACTAAAATGCGATCGATGGAAAAACGGGTATATAAGTGAGCTCCATTGAAGCCGATTCAGTACCACAGCGATCCGAGACGTTGGAGAAAGGGACGTGAGTCAAATCAACACCTTTTTCGGAAGGGGGCAGAGGAATCCAACGAGCACTGGAATAGAAAACAATTTATAAATTCCAAAGTGACAAGGAATTTCAGGCATTTCACATCACTTGAGGAAAGAGGAGGTTTATAAAGGCAAACCGCTATGCCTACGGAGAGTGATAATGAAACGAACCGCATCTTTCCTTCTACAGAGAAATATTTAACAGTCAAGCGCTTTAGAGCTCGGCATTTTATCAAATCCAGACACATGAAAAACATCACCATTTTAACATAACAGCAGAAATACAAAAACTAAAAGTGTTCACACTTTGTTCTTCTCCAAATATTACACATGAAATGCCAGATGTTCCATATCTGTGCATAGGAAGAAGCATGAAGTTATGCTGGAAGCCTAATTGGGAATATGAATGCCAAAGGAGAGCAAAAGATGTACTTACAAATCTCGAAGAGTTGTCGTTCCGATAGGTTTTGGCGTTTCCAAAAGCTGAAAAACAAAAATACCTTTATATAAGCGCAGAAGGGATATTGGGATATATGTCATACGAGAAATTGTTACTACTTATCAAGACTGAAGAAACAGCCAGTTAACTACACTTAAACTCACTCACTAGTCTAGGATCGAGCATGCCGATTTAGCGTGACAAAATTTCATAAATATAAGGCATCACAAGCTGCCTTCATGCACACTACGAAATCACTTGTCATTAAATAAAACACAATAATATTTTACTTATAGAGCAAGGCATTTTCAACCACTAGGATGCTAAGTCATGAGCGTTAATTTAAAATAAGATCATCATTTCCGAACAAATGCCTCCTCGAATATCTCATGGGTTATGAATATTAACCATTTGACATAGCCCAGACTGATTTTATGAAACTATACCCCAAATATGAATTTTACTGCAACAGCAAATTGCGGAAAAACCAAATGGACGGGTCAAAGTGATGCTATAGAGGGTTTAATACTCCAGCATCTCGAGTGCGTATCACTAGTTCCATAGAGTGTGCCACTTCTTTCTTCTTAGCTGTTTCTCAGCCCAAGAGGAAAGGGAGAGGACGAGGTGGAAGGTTGGGATTCCATCAATGTTCAGGGGGAAAACAAACACTGACGAATGTATCAGTAGAATCTCTGGCTGAAGGAATGTTCCATTAAAGAAACTTAAGAGAATAAGCTAGTATACATTTAGTTAGAGGTACGACACATTTTCTATGCTAGTATAAGGCATTATATGTCAGAGAAAGAATCGGCGTCATAATTGAGCTTTCCTCATTTAAAGGTAGCTCACCCTTTTCACTTCATTTGCTTCATCTTTCGTTATGAACTGCAGTTGTACTGGTACAAGGTCGTAGGATTTTTAGAAGCATTTGCAGTGATTTGGAAGGACTAAATGACGATTGGAAACATTGATTACAGCAGGAAAAGTCATCCAACGCCATTGAACTTTCTACAGCCATGATGAAGGTCAATAAGCGAGATCTTTTAAGGGATCAATGAAATTCGAATATCTGAGTATCAAAATCTCATTGTTCACCCCAACATTCTAATAAGGTCGTATCATTAATACAGAACAATTTATAAATCTCTTCACAACATCCACATCTCATCTTCGTTTCAAATTATGAGTTCCAAATATATTAAAAGTATATTTTACGCAGCAAAAACGAGCCTGATTCAAAAGAGGTCGTCGATCGATCATCAATCCTTTGTAATCAGAGAGACATGTCGGGAATGGGACGAGAATTTGCAAATACAATGATGGTGAGGCGGATGGATGTCCCTTTGAGAATGTAAATCACCAAAGAGGCGCGAACTCCGTCGTAAACGGTGGAATGATGGAAGACGGTTAGCATTACGATCAATGTTCAACGTCAACGATCAATGGCAGCAAAGGTGTGGGCGTGGACCTGCAATAGCAAGGCTCGACGCATTCTGAGGAATTGTAACCAGTGCCTTCCCCCAAGTTTCAGTGGTTTCGAGCAATAATCATTGCCATGAGATTGGTAACTGCCACATTTCATGAGCCAGTTGCGAAAAAAATAGTTTTTCGGGAAAAATAAGACCAATGTGAATGAGAAAAGGTTTCGGCATCTGCTACGTAATACAATGGTCGCTGTTCACGGTTAAAATAAAACGTTGCTAAAACATACGCTGGAAAGGGAAATATTGTAGGTAGGTGACCCTACTGAATAAGACTCGAAGTGGCATGAATAATTCCGTGTGTGTGACGTGGAATTCACGATAGAAAGTTTTTGGTGCCATAAAATAAGTTAATAAAGGAATAACACGTAAAAAACAAAGGAATGACTCATAGAAATGGAAAAAATGGAGAGGTTTTCAGCGATGAATGCAATTTAGCACTCAGAAGAGTGCCTAAATTGAAGGATTTCACATTTTTGGTACAATAAACCAAAACGAGCCAAATGAATATGAAAACAGTGAGAGGAAAACTGAAGCAAACGAAAAATTAAGTGACAGGAGCACCAACTCAGATATTGGAAGGGTCAAAGCAGTTTTTAGGCGAGGATTTCCAGTTAAACTTGGTGGAACTCATACATACCACTCAATACGTCGGCATGTTGCATTTCCTTCGTCTTTTATCACCGAACATGGTTTGAACAGAAACTGCCATCATCAAGGTAATGGCAATTCATTAATTAACATTGGTGAAGACAGAACTTAAGTAAGTGCTTTCTTGATCCAGGGAAGTCATTGGTACAACGTATAGGACGATACAGCAGAAAATCACATCACAAAACGCAATTAGTAGTACAGAATATCATCAACAGAGTAGAAAGCATTCGGAAAAAATTGCTTATTTCTCATAAAAAATAGGAGCAATATGAAGATGTTTTATGCCATTTGGAAGTTAATTATATGGCGTGCAGGCAGCATAAGATGGTCCTCAGGTATAAGCCACTAAATACTGAGATGCCCTCCTAAATTCATTTTTTCTCCTCCAGTTACACGTATGAAAGTCTTTGTTCAAGGTCAAACCAAGAGCCCGATTCCGATACTATGACTATATTAAGGTAGTTTGAGGGAGATATAATTTTAAAGAAAAATTTATCACCCTTCCATTGGCATCAAAATTCAACCCCTTACCACATTACTTTCTCTTAACGAATTTTTATTTGTTAAATAATGGAGTGCATACATTATTTAACAAATGAGGAATTTCTAACACCTAGATCTCGTCAAAAAATCAACAGTGTGTAGTTAGTGTGTTTTCTCAACTATTTTTGAAAATTAATCATATAGTCACCGCAGTAAATTCCTCGGAATCACAATAAACTTTCCGTTTTGATGGAGTTTCAAGCGTACCGCGTGATAAAAATGAGTCAAGTTAATGAAATATTTAGATATTTTCATTTGACTACTTACAACTTCTGTCATGCCAAACTAAAATATTGCACCATTTGCATTTTAGTGCACCATTAATTATGCAATACTAAATTCGTGTGTCTCACAGCTGGTGACAATAAAACGTTTAATTCGAATATGGTCCCTATTATGATTGGGGAACTATCTCGCTCGCACTACCTTAAGGCATAGAAAATACACGAGGGTCGTCCAGAAAGTAACCTCTCTTCTCGCCTACCGCGAGAAGTAGTGGGGGGAGTGACCATTCTTACATCAGAATGCGGAGTGGTTCAGTACGCTTTTAATTAGGCCAGTATGAGCACCGTACTGCCGTGCGTCTGCGAATTATAACCTCAGAACATGAGTGCCGCAATAGAACATCCTGCCAAGTGTGAAGTGCGTGGCGATATAAGATTTATTTGGGCGAAAAGTTGCTCTGCAGCCGTAATTCATCGTGAATTGTGTGCGGTTTATGACCCAAACATTATGAGTGAAGGTGCTGTACGTCAGTGGGTACATTTTTTTAAACATGAGCAAAAAATCACGATGAGGACGGGAGTGGTACGCCTTCTCGTCAGTGATGACCTCTTTGAAATAGTGGATCAAAAAGTTCGTGAAAACCGTCGGTTCACAATCTTGGATGATTCCGATCACTTTCATGAAGTTACTCTTAGTCTTTTACACAAGATAGTCACCGAAAAATTAGGTTATCGGAATTTTCGTGCCCGTTGGGTACCAAAACTGCTAGCCGACCAAAGGAATGAGATTTGCCATGGACTATCTTTTGCGGTATCACTATGAGGGAGAAGAGTTTTTGAACATAATTGTTACTGGCGATGAGACTTGGGTGGCCTACGTGAATATAGAGACAAAACAGCAGTCAATGGCATGGGGACATACCGACTCCCCATGCAAACCAACGAAAGCCCGACAATCTTTGTCAGCGAGGAAGGTCACGTCTACTGTTTTTTGTGATACTAAGGGCATCTTGCTCGTTAATTTTATGGAACGTGATACGACTATCACTTCTACAGTCTAATGTGAAACTTTAAAAGGGCTAAGAAGAGCAATCCAAACAAGCGTCGAGGTCATCTGACATCTGGTGTTCTGTTTGTGCATGACAACGCTTGCCCTCACACAGCTCGAAAAACAAATGAACTTTTGGCCAAGTTCTAACGGGAAGCTTTTGACCATCCCCCATACTTGGCTCCTAGTGACTTTCACCCCTTCGCTTGCTTGAAAAAGTGGCTTGCATCCCAGCGCTTTGCCGACAATGAAGAGCTTCAAAATGCCGTGACAGGTTGGCTACATTCCCAGGCGGCAGATTTTTATGGAGAAGGTATTTCAAATATGGTGAAATGTTATGACAAATGCTTGAATTTGTTTGGAAACTACATAAAAACCTAAGGAAAATGTGCAGTTTTAAGTTGTGTATAATAAAATTGTTGTATTTACACTTGCTGAATTTTTATATAAAAACGAAGGTTACTTTCCGGACGACCCTCGTATAACCTAGGAAGTGTCATAATTTTAGTGAATTCGTTGAACTGATTGATCAAAATTAATTAATTTGAATTCATGATAAGTACCGTTGAAACCATGGCTGGCAATAGAAAGGGGGGGAGAACTATTCATCAAGTGCCAAAATTGAGCATGCAACAACACATAAGCAAATGAAAATATATGCCATCTCCAACTTCTTGGGAGGGTCATCCTTCTCCTATGTCATT
Source organism: Ceriagrion tenellum (assembly GCA_963169105.1). NCBI lineage: Eukaryota > Metazoa > Arthropoda > Insecta > Odonata > Coenagrionidae > Ceriagrion > Ceriagrion tenellum. Next base: position 25,068,817 of record OY720632.1, read on the forward strand.
CGGAATACGCGCCTAAGGCTGTTTCTACTTCAATAACCGCTGGAAAATTAAAAAAGTAAAACAAAGCACACAGAGCACTCGTTGAATTAGACAAGGAATATCACAGGGGCAAAGCGGAAAAGGTTAACATAATTTAATATTTTATGGATGAACTTCATAAGACATAACAGTGTTAGCTACGGAGATATGGGAGGGGATACCAATGTGCAAATGGTGTTTTCCTTATGATGATCATGCAGTACCTCTGGTCTAAGGTCTATATGTTATACACGATATTTTACATGACTGTAGCATCCGGGTAAAATATATAAATGAATAAGAACCTGTATAAAAATGAATGAATATACGAATGAATGCACATACGCGAGCGTGTCCATTACCAAGACGCCTTAGTAATGCATGCATGAAAGACGTGCTTCCTCGGCTGAACAATTCGAGATAATGATTAAAAGTGAAATAAAAGCAGAGAAAAGAACAGTTAATGGCGTGAGAAAAAGAAGCGTGTCGACAAACCTACGGAAGAATGAGGTCACAGACTTTGTAGAGGGCGATTGTATTAATCCACCAGAAAAAAAACTATGAAGAGCAATGAGGAAATGTATGGTACGACAAAGATGTGGCAGAGTCGAAGAAATAGGAGGTGTTTTAGCGTATTATTCGACTGATACGGTCATTATTCAGACTATTTACTACGCCAAATGCCCGTTTCACACGACTCACAAGGAACATTTACGAAGTGTTACGCCCCGATTTGATTCATACCCAGCAGGTTCGTAGATTAGAGTGAAAAAATGAGATCTGTGAAATCTTACGTGCCCTCGTGGCCTACGAGCCGAGATATTAGTGATTAAAATCAGCGAAATCGCAACCCGGGCCTCACGCTGTGACGTCACGTTCGCCGTCTCTACGAGGTAGCCGCCCCCGGAGAGGGAGCCGTTCCCTGCCCGCGACGCTCGGCGGACGGCGGCGGATCGACAGCGGTCGACATTCGTCTCCAGGGAGGAGAATACGCAGACTTCTCTGTCTCTCCGTTGTTTCCTATTAGCCTCTCTGTATTCTCGATTTGTTTTCATCATTCTGGGACGATGGAACCACAGCTATCGGATCGATCCTGGGCCTCGCCAACGAGTGACCCAAACGGATGAATTGCCTTTGCTCAACCGTGACAGCAATCTTATCGTCCCGTGATGAACAAGGAAAACGTGTTGCAATGTACTCTCTTCGGATCTACGAAGGGTATCCGAGTGGACCGATGAAAGGAACCACCACCCTTTCGGGGTCTCGCTGCCGGGAAAACCACGGTGATGCGAGTGAAAAGGGGAATGGTCCTTGGTTTCTCTCTGGTAGTATTCCCTCGTCCCACGGTCACACCCTCCCTTTATCTTTGCATACGTCCTAATTTGAAGTCCATGAAATCTGTCGAAATATACTTTGAATCCTGCATTCTGCATCTAAACTTCTGCTAAAGAAGTGTTTTTGGTCATTTAAATTATTCGACCAATCATACTCGCGTCATTGTCAAGGAGACATGCTAATAAGTAACGACATTACTTTGTTCTCAAGTGCGCATGAGATACTCATCGGAATCAGGTGCAAGTTAAAGGATGACTGAAGAAAAATATCATATGATTGAGCATTTTTTATCGTTAAAAAATGTTTAGACACAAACATAGCAATTCTGAAAAAATGATTGAATCACAGGTGAAACTCACAATGGGCACGTTTTATAAATACGGAGTTCCCACACACATTTTCGTCTGAATATTCACAAAAATTGTCATAAATTTTTTCGTCGAAGCAGTACTGAACAGGAGTAATGTGGTTGTTTGGCCTCTTTTCTAAATACCCTGCCTTGAACTACTATAAAATGTTTGAATCTAGGGTCAGAGAACTGGAGATGTGTGAGTGATTGCATTTTTAAAATATTGTTTCTCTGGATTAGGTTCACATTTAACTGATCTAATAACACGCGACCAGAAACTTTACGCACGAAATCTTTCCACATACGGAAAAAGTATACATCTAAAGGTTGTATCAGTCCCGTAGTTTTCTGGGGTATCATCCTCACAAGAACTCTTTTATTCTCCTGCGTCACTTCAGCAATGGCGTCTTGATCTTTGTAGGAACCCCAGGAATCCACCAAAAGATCGTAATCTTTGTCTATTTTTGGGGAAAGAACACGTCCGAAATAGTCCTGTATCAAAATGTTTTTCGTTAGTAGCCCTGAGGTTGATGCCACACGATAAATATTAGACGCATTAAAAATGTTTGCATTTCTGGGAATCTTTGCGACCTTTTCCTGTAAGCAGATAAGGAGGGGGAAAGGAGCTCACCTTCTATTGAAATTGCATTTACACTTTGGACGACTGATTCTACTATTTTCACACCGCGAAATTCCAGTGTGCGACCGGAATGAATTTCCTTTTTGAAGCCACTCTGATAGCACGTGCGATGCACTTCTGTCAATCACTGTTTTCACTTCCTCTACGAACTCCTCGGCCTTCGATGTGATAGACCTTAATTCCAACGAATATTTAAAAAAAAATAACTTTCGTCACCTTTCGCGAAACTATATTGTGGCATTTATTCCATTTCCACAGGCAGACGGGAGACGCATTAAAGTTATGTACTCCTTGCTCCAGTTTTTTATTTTCTTCGAGGGCCCACCCTCTATCGTGAACCACTAAATAACTTTCGCAATCTTGAAGCGGGAAAGAAGAGCTGTTCGGATTGACCTATACTTTTCCCTCAAAGCGCCAGCTACCATTACCTGCTTTTCGTAGCGATGCAGTTGTGCCCTACTAGTGATGAAGCGAAAATTGTGTTGAACTGTCTCCAGCCGAAGATTTCCCTTCTTTCCGGACTTACAAAAGTCAACCGCCATTCTTTTCTGGACCATTGATGGCTCTGGCCTTGGTTTCTTCATCGGTGATATATCGTAGGAAGGAGAAGTAGGAGAAACATCTTCAATCGTTTTGGATTCACCGCTGCTCTCTTCATTATCCTCAACGGTTACCTCATTCCGCTCACTGTCAAAGCCAAAGATTAGATCTTCTTCGATCTCACAGATGTATTCGTCGTCATCCATACAGGATTTAAGCATCGCTGAAACACATTCATTAACACATTTGAATGAAAAATCTTTGATTTGATACACTAAGAGTGAAATATGGCGTTATAAAAATAATGTTACAAAAAAAATACTATAACTTAATACGAAGAACTTACATGCGAGCTTTTCCGCCAGTTCGGTTTCCTCTGCAGTGGTTTCCAAAAAAGGAAGCGTATCAGGAAATCTACTCTTCATCAGCCTCAAGACGTTTAGAGGATTTATCACCAGGGCCATAATTATCCCGAAGCAATCTTATAACCTACAAACTGACAGACCTTGCAGTAGTATAGCACAACCCACAAGCAGCCAGCGAGTTAGAGGTAAGAGAATGCGTCCGAAAAATCCGAAATGAAACGTGTAAATGACCAAATTCAACATTTTCTTCCATGCTTTCTCGTCTGGTCTGATATCTTATATTCAAGAAGATACCGTTCACGAAAGTTTCGGGTGATTTTATGACAGTACCTAACAATTGTATGAGGGTGGGGCCGTCTCGGAAGGCGCCAGTGTGCGTGTACATTCTTTTGAAAAGTTCAAGTTATGCCTTCATCCCACGAGGAACCAAGGGCCATTTCCCTTTTCAATCGCATCACCGAGGTTTTCCCGGCAGCGAGACCCCGAAAGGGTGGTGGTTCCTTTCATCGGTCCACTCGGATACCCTTCGTAGATCCGAAGAGAGTACATTGCAACACGTTTTCCTTGTTCATCACGGGACGATAAGATTGCTGTCACGGTTGAGCAAAGGCAATTCATCCGTTTGGGTCACTCGTTGGCGAGGCCCAGGATCGATCCGATAGCTGTGGTTCCATCGTCCCAGAATGATGAAAACAAATCGAGAATACAGAGAGGCTAATAGGAAACAACGGAGAGACAGAGAAGTCTGCGTATTCTCCTCCCTGGAGACGAATGTCGACCGCTGTCGATCCGCCGCCGTCCGCCGAGCGTCGCGGGCAGGGAACGGCTCCCTCTCCGGGGGCGGCTACCTCGTAGAGACGGCGAACGTGACGTCACAGCGTGAGGCCCGGGTTGCGATTTCGCTGATTTTAATCACTAATATCTCGGCTCGTAGGCCACGAGGGCACGTAAGATTTCACAGATCTCATTTTTTCACTCTAATCTACGAACCTGCCGGGTATGAATCAAATCGGGGCGTAACACTTCGTAAATGTTGTCAGTTAAGTCTTGGAACGTTGGGAAACGCTCAGGAAATGTTAAACAGTTATTACTAAAAGGAAATTTTATCTAAGAGATTTCACAGCAACTATTCATCTATGTATAATAACTACTAGAAAGGCTCCAAGATAAATAAGTAAGTACGCATGTGCGATTATTTTCCATTCAACGGCAAAGGTACCTCAATTTTTTTATCTATTCCTCTCTCTAGGCCTCATGTCTATTTACAACAGTCTAATCAATACCACTACTGTTCATTCATCTTTAATTATAGGTATAGCAAGAAATTTTTTCCAAGTTCTCATGACGCATATTTGGGAATACTTCAGCCATTAATTTTTCTTGATATTATTATGAATAATTCTCTCTTTCCCTACCGAAAATAACATAACGTTGAACTATTTAACGCGATTTTTATTCATGTTTATCGATTACGGGTGAATTCCACACAGTTTTAGGCCGAGTTGCTACAATGAATCTCTCTTCCGTCACCATTAGAAGGGTTAGGAGGGATTAAGTTGATGCTGTTTCATCGATTAACAGTAGTCTGTTCGCCATGACTCACCACGCTAGACAGCCATGTTAATGATGAAGTTGTATTCTGGGAGACGCTCTGACTCGAGTAACTAGAACAGCGGATAATTGAGAGTGCGCCGGTAAGGAGGGAGAAAAAGTGATGCAACTAGGAAGGAAGAGAAGGCAAGGTTGAAACATCAGCTTGTTCTCAATGAAGGTTAAGAATGGGTGCGCGCCACACTTCTTCTTCCCCTTCCTCCCAATGGCGTCGTGCAGCTGGAATTGTAATTTAGTGTATTTCCAGAAAAGTGCTCGAAGTTCTCACTCGCGTAACCACATTGTTCCTTTGTGGAAACGTGGCATGGATTCCGTAATCTCTACAGAGAATACAATAGCACAGCATTAAGTATATCAAGGATGAAAATAAACCTGGCTCAGCAAACCTTAACATGCAAAAAAATGTTGAAAACTCAAATCGTGAATGAAATCCAAATGACAATGCTGAAGATTACCAGCATTTGGTGGCCACGATTTCTGCACTCTGAAAATCGACAAGAATGGCACAGAATCGACCAAATCGTATTGCACACGCTTAGTTACACTCGAAATAGACTACCAAATGAAATCTCCTAAAGTGCATAACAGTTCAGCGGAAATTTCGATAAGAGAATTAAAATTAAATAACCGAAGCACAAGAACCCTTTAGGGAACGAGCTGCGGACATAAGCGAGTCTCGGTGAGGGGGTAGGGATCAAAGGGAACCCTTTTTAAACCCATCACGGAAAGCGATCGATGCAGTTAGGAGGGAATAGAGGATATTAGCGACGCGCGCGGATACAGCCACCCACCCACGTAGGAGTCGGGAAGGGGTCAAAGTGGCAGCGCGGTCCTTTGAAGCTCTCTTAATGGTCAAGGTGATCAAGGACGACAAACTAGGTTAAGACTTTCGTCAGGGATCGGCGGTGAGAGATACGAGAAAAGCCCCAAGGCTATAGAGGCGGTGAGAGGGTGATGCTGCGCAGAGGACCAAAAGGGCTTCCCTTCCACCACCTTCCTCGGCAATCCCACCACTCCCCCCCCCCTCCTCCCTCGACGACTGAATAATTACTGCGCGGGTGGGACAAAAAACGGAGGACAAAACTGAGAAGGCGTCAAGACGGATCGCTTCTCCCTCCCCCTCGAAGGACACGCACGCTCAAAGAAAATCACATAAAAAATTGACTTGAAGGGATTGAATTGGTGAAAATTGATTTTTTTCTCATCGTTGTTGAGAACGCAGGGGTTTAAAAAAAACATAATTTGAATATCCATCATTTTTAATTTAAGTCATCGAGGTGAACTAGATATGGGAGTACTGAATTATTTCTACTATCTAGTTGAGGATATTTCCCGTATTAGTCATGGAAAACCGTAATTAGATGCTATTAAGACAATTACAGTATATAGCTCACCTGTATTCGGTGCAATAAAATGATTTCCGTTGGATTGGATGTTTGAAAGGAGCGAAGATTGCGAGGCCTCTACTGGGATTCGCCATGATAGTGGCCAGCCGAGGTCATAGTAATTGAGACCCTAATCAATCATTTAGTAGTCACTCGTAATTTTCCCTACACTAGCACTTCCGACCACGGAGTCGATACTCAATGTCAATTTAACTCTAATCATTCAATCTTTTCAATAATAACATATTTATTCCAGAATATCGGATAACTAACAAATTGGAATATTTTTTTTAGGTCAATTCTTCAACAAATCATACCGAATTGAATATAGTAAAAAACAATAGTTTTCAGAGAATCAACAAAGTCGGTTTACCATATGGACTCCTCGCTATGTGTAGGAATTCATGGAAGGGGTAGCTATGCCTCACTTGGTATCTAATAATAAACTAAAAGTCAGGGATATTATTTAACGTTTGAAGCTGTTTCAATGCTTTTTAATCATCATGCGTCAAAAAACGAAGATATTTTATTCGGTACAGGGGCTGTGAGAGTAGACCAAAGTTTGCTTATCTTAGATTTGACACGTGTGACGCAACGTATCAAAACTCAATTTATCACTTGGCACATAGAGAATTGAATTAACAAATTAAAACCTTCAGATGCTTAGCGCCTATTTACAATAAAGTTGCAAATCTCGCAGGATACAATGAAAATTTTTGCCAGAAAATCGAGACAAAATGTCATAACAACTTAAAAAATGTTTAAATATAATTGAAAGATGTAAGGATGCGAACTGAAAGGTAAAGCTTGATATTGGAATCAGGGAAATCTTGTCTTCACGATATTTCAAACCGGATACACACTCACGGATATTTCCTCCGGGTAGTCTCGGTCCTTATTCAAGAAGTGAACGCTGATTGTCACGCTCTATCCGCTTTTAAAGTTTCTGCGATTCGCTCTGAAATGTGAGGATGGCGACTTTAAAGTATCGGCCGTTTCATATTTGAAAAGAACGATGACCCTGCTTCCTCAATCCATATACTATAAAAAATTACAATACGGTAGAGCGCAAACAAAAAATATCCATGATCACATCCCAGGCGATGTTTTCTATTATGATGGGGTGGGGCGCGATACGTATTAACGGCTACCGCAGTCTGACGCAAGCATTGAACATCTTCCAAGCTTCAATTTCCTTTGCTTCATGAATCAGGCATATTTTTCAAGACCAGGCCCGTGCAACCCGGGCGAATGCCTGAGGCGTAGCCTAAGGAGAAACCCAAGTTAGGGTCAAACGGCAAAATTATAGATTTCAACTATACTTTCGAAGAATGAATAGTTGATCCGTTGACATTACATATTTAGATGGGCGGAAAGCGTGCGTCTATCGCCGTCCCCGAGGCGCGAAATCCCTGTAACCATCCCGGAAAGAGGTAATCTCCACAACCAACGCAGCGGTAAAGACAAGTGATTTGTAACGGATGAGTAGTAGCGTATTGTGTGCGTTTGGGCGAATGAAGCAACTAGGAAATTAAAATCAAATAATTAATATTTTTAACAACGTACCAAATAGGTCGAAAATTTATATTTCATTCCTTTTTAGGCAACGCTTTTCATTTTATTTAAGCTTCTTCGGGGCAGCATTAAAAATTAATTTACCAAATTATTCAGCAATTCAACCAGGTTTACATTCTAGCATGGGAAGTGAAATATAAAAGTACAAAAGAATGTTAAATAGCATATACACACGTTTTAATACATTACATTAGAGAGAGTTCTTTCTGAATTTTCAATTTTACGATGTTGACTTCGTTGCTGTTATTTTTTTGTTTATTACTAGTTGAAAATTATAGGTCATTAAAATAATCAAAATAAAAATAAGTTGATATTATAACATCAAATTATAATTAATTGCAAAATATAGCCCTGAAGAAAAATGAATAAATAAGCGAAACTTCAGTCCTAGATGAATAACATAAATAATTTATTTTCGGCCTATGTTGAACAGTTTTGGTGAAAGTTTGCAATCTTGTCAAACTCTTTTGTTACTTTTAGGTTCTATTTGTCTTCCGTATCTCATTCGCAAAGTGACGACAGACTCCCTGCATAGTCGGTAGATTATTCTCCTGTCGTCGTAATCCATTCCGAGTATTTCCAACAGCCCGAATATCTTGTTCCACTCAACATTGTCGAAAGCGTTCTCCAGGTCCACGATTGCCGCATACAATGGCTTTTTTACATGTACTGCATTCTTTACCATTAATCTCAGACAGAATAAGGCTTCCCTCGTTCCTCTGCTCTTCCTAAATCAAAATTGGTTTTCTGAGAGGTTGTTTTCAATTTTCCTTTCCATTCTTCGGCTAATTTTTCGAATGCGGCATTACTCAAGGCTCGGTGCTCCTCACATCTCTCAGTTCTTACCTTCTCCAGCATTGCAATCATTACAACCCTTTGAAAAAACCTGAGGAAGTCTTCTGCTTTGGCAGCTATCTTTGATTGTTTCGTAGTTTTTCCTCAGCTTCCGAGGGCTTTGATGATTTCTCCGTTGAAGTTGCCGGCTCTATGTTCTAGGATTAAATTGAAGTCTTTTACTGCTCTATCGAATTCACTCCTCAGTATATGTGGGCTCCGGTCTTCTTCCCCAACCTCGCTCTCGTCTTTTATTAGGTTTTATTCCAGCGGTGTCGTCGGCCCTTGGTAGAGTTCTTCGATGAATTACTTCCATCTATTCCAAATGTCTTCACCCTCTATCAGTATATTTCCGTTCACATCCCTGATGTTGTTGCTTCTCGTTTTCCTCTCTCTAAAACGTTTCTTACCTAGCTAGTATACTGTTACGGTGTTCCCCTTCTTCATGTCCTTATCGACTTCCTCGCAGCAGCTTTCGATCCAATTCTCCCTAGCTATTCTTGATTCTAGTACCTGACTCTGAAAAGTACGAAGTTTATTTGGTAACTTGCAATATCACAAGGCATCTTCCCTAAGTACCTACTACGTTGATGCTCCTCAAAGAGTGTGTCAGCTACAACCATATTCTTCTCATTGCAGAACTCTGCCAGTCTTTCTCACTTGGCATTACTTTTGCTCAACCCGAAAGGTCCCCTAGAAGTCTACACTATTTCCCTCTCTTACCACTGGGTTCCAGGCTCCTATAATGATGAGGCTGTCTTTCCCCTTCACGACCCCGAGAACTTCTCCCATTTGCTCGTACCATTCTTCTATTTCTTCTTCCGTACTATTATAGCTACTAGTACACATCGGCATATTGGCACGCACTGTCAAGGTGTCCGTATGATCTCCTACCAGCTTCACAATCGGAATTCTCTCGCTTTACCATCAGACTAATTTCACTCTTCTGCCCCATTCTTTCATTAGTATATTGCCTACGCCTCCGATCCTCTGGTCGTCTCCATTACATATCACTCGATATCCGTCGCGCCAGTAGTCGTCTGCCCCCGTGCCTTGTTTTCGCTGACTTCCAGAGTATCAACTTCTACCTTCTCCATCTTCAGCTTTGTATCTTCCAGGTTTCCACACTCTCTTGAAGATCTCGTGTTTCATTCCCCTACCCGGTATTTGTTCTTCCTGACTGATGTACCCCTCCCAATACTCCCCATCCGGAAATAAGTCTGTGGGACTTTTTTACCTCCGGAATATTTTACCGGGAGAAATGATAGTAATATATTAAGGACGAGTAATATATTAAGGACAAGTATTAATATTTATGCTGTTGGAACGTTGGAGCCGTAACAGAGACGGGTAGTGGGTTGCTCGTAGACGATAAGCTTTCTTGAAAGTTTTTCAACATTTTCTCATAAATATGGACGGGAGTTAATTAGCAAACAGGAAGTTTCAGTACTCGCCAAATTGAACAGATTTGGAAGGGAATGAAGGCGCGGATTAGGCTGACTACTCCTCCTTTGCATGTCTCTCCCTCCAGTCTGAAAATACCAGATGGTAACTGAAGAAGGTTGTCGGGTTTTAGAAAAGTTTCTAGCATTTGGATAATACATGCATATTGATCGAGTGAGCATTGCAATAATTCGTGATTTCTGGATTTTAAAACATTTAAATTCTAGGAAATAAATCTATTGTTGTTTTAGGACGACGTGCTGTTGATTGGTTATTCACGTTTCGGTGTGGGGGAGGAGCATCTGTTCGACTTTTTTTTCCACTTGGAATCGGCCATCTTTACTCCTTCACACCACCATTGTGTTTGTCATTTTTATGTGTTCTTATGAACTTTCTTTCTACCTTTCTGTTTGAAAATTTATAAGTATGTATTTGCATCTGAGTGGTATGAGTGAATGAACGAATGAATATATATACATATACACACATAAGTTCCCATATACGCTGCACCGGAAACTTTATAACATATGGTCTCCAAAGTCCGGGCAAACATGTCGCGTGGAGTAGAAGCAGTGCCTCAGACAGCGAAAATGCAGAGCAGTAGCAATGAAAATTTTTCTCATACGTGATTTGCACTTCACAAACTTTACTCCATCTTAAATGTAACAGGACAATCTCTTGTGCCAAAGAATGGAATGTATGAGAGATACATTCATCGATGCAATTCAATTCAAGAAAATAAGTTTTGGAGAGGTCTCTGGAAAATACAATGGCAGAATGAATCTCCATCACCGATAGCCACTCGAAATGCGATGACAAGAAGGTTCAATTCTACTGCGACGCAGAAAATAGTATGATCGAGTAGTCAAAAGAAAGATCAGAAACAGCTTTAATCCATATCATTTCTGCCCAACCAAAGCCACGGACACTATAGAAAAATGTAAATGAGTTAAGCATTGAAAAGTGTGAATCTGAGATGCAATTCAAAGGGAAAGTGAAAGGGTGAAGTGTATTTTGTGAGTGTTTAGAGTGGAACTCAGTTTTTATTATGGTCCCTTGATATAAGTGGAAAGAACGAGTTTATGTACGCATCTGTTCGGCAATGTACCTCTCTGTTATCGCTTCTACCTCTCTGTTATCGCTTCTACCTCTCTGTTATCGCTTCTATCGGACCTATGTATACAGTTCGGCTTCATGATGATATTCCGTATGTCATACTGAAACACGTCTGCCCTGAATATCTTCAACTATCTAATTCTATCGCGCAGCGTACAAGTATCTAACGGCTCCCAATCTAATCCCTCAAACAGTCGTGAGAGACTATATGCTTTCTGGTAGCAGTTTTTAATGAAGCGTGGAGCTTTCCTCTGCATTTTCTTTATTTTTTGTGTCAAATCTTTCTGTCATGAATCCCAAATGCTATTCGCGGTGCAGCCCAACCACGGCGAAGTAGCACTCCTCATTCACTTACGTTCATTCGAGGACCTTCCAAATATACGCTTGATATATCCTAGTTTCTTTAATGCATTGCCGCATATGTTTTGTATGTGTGTTCTCCACGATAGCTTTGAAGTTATAGTAATTCCAAGATAATTGACTTTATCTGAAGGCGTAATGTTTGCTCCACCCGCAGTGCAGATGCGGCAGCGGTGTGATGACTTCCATCAGAAGTGTAGGGTGGTACACTTCCTAAAATTAAGTTCTAACTCCCTGTCTGGCACCACGAGTTAATGCTGCTCAGGTCCGAACTTCTAAGTCCTCATCCTTTGCCGATTTCGTGGTAGATGGCCCCAACGTCTGCAAATAAGCTAAGTTTACTGCTAACTCTAGAATTGAGGTCAGTTATATAAATAACGACCGTAATTTGAACGCGAGCTTATTTTTAAGGATCCTCATCTATTACTTTCTTTAAATCAAGGAGTGATGTACTTTTTAGATTCACCTGATTTTAGCATATAATGAAGGAAAAGCGCAAGCTGTGTTTCGCACGATCTACCATTTGAAAAGCCGTACTGGCTGTCGCGGAAGAAGTTTCGACTGTCCCTAAATTTCATAAAATTGCTAACAATAATGTGTTCGAAAATTTAGCATAAAAGTGATGTTGACGACATGACCTGGTAATTTCCTGGTTCATGTCTGTTTCCTTTTTCCAATACTGGAGTGATTTAGGGTATTTTCCAATCATGGGGTACCTTACCCTCGGACAATGATTTGGTAAATACGACTTCTAGGAATAGTGCGATCTTTGACGCTAACTCCAGGTGCGCGCGTGCAGGTATTCCTTCTGGACCAGGGGGTTTGTTTCTTTACGGTGAACAACAAATGACCCTAATAATGCGGAGTAATAACTAAAAATATTTATATTGTATATTAATTAAGCATGATTTCTCGCCATTCAACGGATGTGAATAAAAATTGAATTCTCTAGGGAACAGGATACGGCACATAATATAAACCGATACGAAGCCGTTATGATTAATTTCTTTAAATCAATTCTACTCACAGATGACAATATTTGTACAGAGGTCCACATTGTGGACAACACTGCAATACACAATTTCGGCATAAATGGTCTACACTTGAGTCAACAATGCATATTTTTAAGTCGCCACCATTAATATAGTTGCTACGCTGACTCGTTACACTAGTAAGAGTCAATGGCTTGCCCGCGGCTAGCTTGCATCGTTACACGTTCACATTTAAGATCATTTTTTCATTCTTTCCCCATTACCACCATTATTCTTTCTTAAACGCAATTTTACCCTCGCGAAAATTTTTTCTGTTACAATAAAGAATCTGAGCTTTACAACAAATTTTCTCAAACCAAAAGTCAATGGGAAGCTTCATGGTTAAATACCATTTATAACTTCTCTCACGACGTTTTTATATTCCATTGAGTACGTTTTCGTTAATTATAATGGAAGTGTCCTACGTATAATTCCCAAATTTCAAATGACATGTTGCTCGATTATGTAGCACAAACTGGTTTGGAAATATAAAAAAAACATGACCATGTGTTTGCATAAATAAACAAAGTGACGCCAAGCTGTAACTAAGCAAGGGTTGGGAATTGAAATAAAAAACTTGCTTCACATCGTTTAGGGACAAAATCACAACGATTTCAGAAAGTTCTAAAGAAATCATAGAGGTCGAGGATTTAATTTCCTCATATTCCGGGAGTATTGACGTGGCCTGACCGAGAGAGAATTTCTCCACTCTCGGGTTTCCACCGCGTTGGTTGCATTTCATGGAAAAGGCGAGGGCAGCAACCCCGTGATTTGACATGGAATAACCCCCGCTTGCTTTCATACTCTACGATCAATTTTAAGATAGGTACCTCGGTCCAGGATCACACTTGACGGGTGCTGGAGAACTTATTAAAAAAGTATCACACCATCAGCGATTCAGCGAATACTTATGTTGACTTGATTCTGGCAATATTACCACCGGCATTTCCTCTAAAATTCATGCTCATGATTCTTAATTGGATGCGAGACATGGATAAGAAATAAGTAATGCACTTACTTCTGTTTTCTGCACTGAGAATCGAATTCGACGCATTATTCGAACACGATTCAATCTTTTACAGGAGAGGGTTTTGCGCAAGTGGTATTTCGTTTGATTTTAAGTCCTGAAACAACGTGGCGAGGCGAAATTGATGGGATAATAAGATCGCACGGGCAGTGAAGGTAGGGAGGGAGAGAGATGGATGGATTGTCTCACCTTCGAGTAGCGGACCGGCCTGCAGGAGGCGGTCCTTGATGACCTGGTGGGCGTTGCGCTGGGGCGCGGAGGAAGACGACGTGGAGGACGCGAGGTGCGGCGAGGAGAGGTGGTGGAGCTGGTGGTGGTGGTGGAGGCGCTGGTGGTGCAGGGTCTGGTGATGGTGGAGGGACGGGTGGTGGTGCAGGTGGTGCGGTGCCGGGTGCGGCGAGGAGGTGAGCGGCGCGGACGAGGAGCCGGAGGAGGAGGTGGTGGAAGAGGAGGCGGGGGCCGCGGGCGGCGGCGGCTGCTGCGGGGGAGGCGTGGAGGAGGTGTAGGGTTGGGTGGAGGCGGCGGCGCCCCCGTGGAGGCCGGGGGGTGCGGTGGAGGTGGAGGAGGAGGCGAGGGCCACGTACTGGAGGAGCAGGCGAGCGGCCTCCGTCTTCCCCGCGCCGCTCTCGCCGGACAGCACCACGCACTGGTCCTCGTTGCGGTCGCGCAGCCACCGGCACGCGGTGTCCGCCACGGCGAATCTGGAATCACCGCACCCCGCGAAGCAAGCAGCAGCACCGGCAACGACAGAGACAGAACAAAAAGGGACAGACTGAGTGGAGCCGCTTGGAGTGAAAGTGAATTAACTCCTTTAAACTAAGCTGTCAATAGAAGCAAAGTCATTTGTTGTGGCATCTTAAACATTTGTTTGACGAGGATCATCTGAATCGTGAGCCTAAGCTCGACTTATGTTTCACAGTCATCAAATAAGGCGGCCTCAAGATTTTTTGAATAAGTCGAAATTCATCAGCATGACCTAATATCAGTGCGAGCTTCAACGGTTTCATAATCACGTCTCATTGTAATAAGCACATAAGTACGCATAGTTTCTTAGTCGCCGAAGCTCGTCTTATTTGTCTAGTAAATTCATCTCCCTCAAGTCCGTCTTCGTCAAGACCATCTTGAATTGAGACTATGAAACAATGGTTCAATTAAGTTTAACTTAGGGAGTTTGGTGACTTTCAAGGAGACGATCCCAGGTCACAACTTGAGATATGACTATGAATGCGCGCCCAAAGACTCCTATGTATATTTTTTTAATTTCCTTCCTAACTTCCTTTGCTTGTATTGACAATTAGGAGTAACCTTTATATTACTTAACTCTTAATGCAAAAGAGGCTGAGAAAATTAGAAAGAACTTTCAAAAGCATGCATAGGAACGTAAATTTATTTTCTTTTATCAACAATTTGGAATAACCTTTAATTTAATCCACCGATGAATTGCTCTGTTCTTTAATTGTGATTAACTTCATGTTCTATTCAACTAGTATATAAATATTTTTACTTGCAAGATGCCGTGTGCGTAGGAAGTCGTTTTTACTAAAAAAAAGTACTAGTAATGGGACAATACATACTCATTTTGCACACACGTATTTTCTCTCACATATTCTGCATCCAATTGTATTCAATAACCACTTGATAATAAACCCAATTTTAGAACGCTTACACTGTACACTACAGGAAAACATGGATGCACAACACGTCAGAATTTACATTTCCATACTCTGTTGATTATCTCACGTCAGCTTCTATACTTTTATTGATGGGTTTGACGACAGCTCTTTGTCGGCACTCTGGTTGATCAGGTGCGAATTAGAGAAACTGACAAGGAAGACAACAAAAGAGTTCTCAGTACCAATCGAGGACATGCAACACCTACTACTATCAGTAGTCAAACCATCCATGCTGCACCGGCTGCCCAAGATTCATAAAGAGGGAATACCACTTCGACCGATCGGGAATACCATTTCGACTGAACGGCGGCGGCTGCCGTTCGACGCCGCAACATACGAGCAGTCGCAATATCTGGCACGAGGTCTTCAACCGTCCATCGGTAGGATGATCTCATTTTAAAATAATTCTTAAAATTTCATCGATCGAGATCATCAAGGACATTAAAATCATCTCCGACGACCTACTCGAGAGCTTCGACGTAGCTTCACTCATTACCATCGTTCCGAAAGCTGAAAACATTTAAGTCATCAAGGGACTCACTTCAAAGGGTCTTTCCAAGAACTACCCGGAATTAATCAATTCCTGTCTCAGAAATTCGTATTTCCAATGGAACAACCGCTACTTCCAGTTAGCAGAAAGAGCTGCAATGAGGTCACTACTAACTCCGACTGTAGCAGGTACCTACATGGAGGAATTCGAGCAGAAGTCCATGAAATCTTTCCACAAGAAATCCACTAAGTAGCATCGCGACTTGGACGACAATATCATTTTGCCACATGGGAGGGATAAACTGTCAGCATTACTCAATCATCTCAACACACAGCATCCAGTCTTGAAGTCAACGATGGAAATAGAAGAAAACTGAGAGATATCTTTCCTGGACGTACTGGTCAAGAAAAGATCAAATTGCGCCCTGCGTCATTCGGTATACCGGAAGATAGCCCACACTGACCAACATATAAACGCTACTACCCGAACCGGAAGAACTCAGTTCTTAAAGTCTGCAACACTCTTTCTCCTCGACTTCATCCATTGATACTGCGGTTACTCCATTTCCGATGCAGAGTTACTACCTATGGAGAAAGAACACCTTGAGGATGCAATGGAGAAGAACGGATAAGTATTCCAGGCGAAATGTACTAAAAGAAATTACTCATAAGGAAAGTGTGAACATGGGCACAAAAGTGACCGAAAAAGAAAAATAAGCGACGGCGTACGCCACCATTACATAAGCGGCAGGCACGGCAGAAAAGATACCGAGGATACTAGCCCGTCACAACGTCGTGACGAGATTCAGCAATACCCAGAAAACCAGCGACCTTTTTTCCAACGCTAAGGGTAAGGTATCACACGACCTCCACGAACGGGTCTACTGGATACAGTGTACTCGTGGGAAATGTTACATTGGCCAAACTGGGAGATCACTTAGATACAGATAGAAGGATCATGACAGGACCCTAACCAAGAAACGATTCAGCACGTCGGTAGTGGCTGGGTATGCGTGCACTGACTCCGGCCATCATATCAATTTCCAAGACACGAAGATCCTCGCAAGGGAAAACCGGTACACCAGAGGGACAATCAGAACACATAAGACTTGACTGCCGCCGAAATACGCCATATGGAACCGGCAAAATATCGAAGGAATCACTCCGACCCGAAGAAGTCTTCCGGAACGAGGGCGAAACTGTCGTCATTCAAAAACAATGGACGCAGTGGACCACCGGAAGCCTTTCCAGACCTCATCATGAAACTACCCGGAAGCCTTTGCCAGAGTTATTGTCTAATGTATGAGTTTCGTCATTATTAGTATCGAGAGTACACCCATCTAGATTCGAGCTGCAGGGTAACACATATTAAAAAGCAAAAAAAAAAAAGATATGATGAATCACGAACCACTTCAAAAATACATTGAACAGTAAAACCGAATCAACCTACTTCCAAGACTGCGACGTGATCCCTCGATCTGCGACACTTCCTTAGCCTTTCTTGCCTCTAATTGTTTTGTTGAAGAAATAAATATGTTCCTATCATATTGCCAATACAACCTCCCTTCTGGCGAATGAAAACTGTTTATCTTCATCGATTTTAATGATATCCAGCATGTGCAAAGGAGTAATATTAAAAATGTCCTGAAGAAAAAAAAAACTTTCTCAAGTAACAAAAAGATACCTGGGAATTGATGCAATCACTTTTAAGAAGCCCGATAGCTATTGCAGAATTCAGTCAGAGGTTTTCCTACAAAAGCTATTAACAACAGTCTAGCACACATCATCCACCACTAAATATACGAACTGTCATTTAAGTAGAGATGCCTTCCTCTAATCCCGAAGATGAGAGTACAAACGATTTATATTATTCCAGTCGGTAGTTAAGAATCATGGGAAATCGGATGACAGATAGAGGAGCGGAGGGAATGGGAATCGTTCTGTTTGCAACGGAGTCACGAAGTCGAGAGTCATTCAATGACTGTTGCAAGAATAAGCATGGTGATGGAGAAAACCGACAAAAAAATCGCCGTAACCAAGGCAGTGCTTGCTGCTAACGGCTTAAAAGTGAATTTTCGGGAATTCATCTTCACCCTATGTCACCTCTAAGTACTTGAGATTGTTTGGTTTGGAATTACAGCTTCGTCTTAGATTCATCCTGCGCTAAAATGTTAGCATTTAATGGGACATTAACAGCTACTACAAGACCGACGGCGGTGAGGAATATTCTCGCATCGGCGGCAATCATAATGCTATGCCTATTACGCCGGATTTTTTGATAGAAACGAACAAAATAAAATATGCACGAAAGATTTAGAGTCGAAGCAGGGTTTTCAGAGGCCGACCCCTCTTCCTGGGATGGCCTCGAGGATAACAAGTAGTCGGGTGTCTACCAAACCTTTGTCCGTGACAAATGGTAAGTTGAAAAAAACCTCCGAGAGCAGTCTCTCGCGCCTCACATTAATAAAATATATTGACAAAAATTAGCAAAATACTCAGCACTGCTATCACGATGTTGATGATTACAGAAAAAAACATCCAGATGAAAACAAATCTACTGTAAAATATCCAAATTCACTTATTTGTACCATAATTTCGTGGACCATTACTATGCAAAGAACATGATTACCAACTATTTGAGATATAATGACATGAATTAACTCATCAAAAAATAAAACACTAAAATATATAGCACTTCTTCTACAGGCTTAATTTGTACGGTACAACGCGTTTCAGCTGTCAAGCCATCATCAGGTACACGCATCAGGCACCTGATGAGGGCTTGACAGCTGAAATGCGTTTTACCTTACAAATTAAACCTGTGGAAGAAGTGCCATATATTTAAGTGTTTTATTATGATATCCATCCACTACGTCTAGCCGGACACAGTCACGTTCAGGAATTAACTCGTTACATTTTTAAATATTGCAGATAAAAATATAAAACCCGAAGGATAATTAAGTTATTGAGAAATAGTTGCATAATTCGATGAACACGAAAGTAATCTTCAGCATGTTTCCCAGTCATCCCGTCAGAAACCAGCAATGCTATAACAACCATGGTTTAAAGAAACAAAACGTCCTTGAGGTACCGAGAAAATGATGCCTCGAAACACCGATACTCGTATGTATGGTGCCACAGAACTTAGAAAGATAATTGGAGGCATCATGTACAAGTCTCATCGAAAGAACACCGTTCTTTAAAGTCTGGACAACTTTCACGGTGGAATTGGATACCTAGGTAACATATTAAGTTCAAGCATCCTTCGCGAGGTCGGGGGATCTGGGTTCGAGGCGCAAATTATTTCATCACTGTGACTTTCACGCATCTCTCCATATCGGAGGATGCCCGCTTAAGTTGAATGCTTTGAAATAAATTAAGAACAGGTTATCTACCCCGGTTTCTTCAAAGGCAAGGCTGTTGGTTGGTATTCCTGGACGTGGTCTACTCCGATCGTTGAAAGACGAATTACGGATGCACCACGATTTCAAACTGACAGTATTCTTTGTGAGTCTGCATACAATCGAGTGAGCAATCCATCAAGAGTTTGTTCCCCCGAAGTGTTCATTCAAACATATCAAAAGGAAAATCAAGGTTATTGCTTTAAACTCATATTCACCGATCTATACTGAGCTATATGGATTTTTTAATAAAATGTCACTAAAGAAAATTAAACAATTATCTCCACAATTATGCTCCTTTTGTGAAAATACGTATTTTTTAACTCAAAACGCAACGAGAGTAGTTCTCGCAGGGTTGTTTCATTCACAATTACTAATACATGTAATTAGTATTAGTATTAGAAGACAATAAAAACTAACAGTAAACAACAATATATTTAGTAAAATAAAATATTTATTTGCGCTATGAGGTAATGTAATGACCATTCAAGCTAACTGGCAATCATTAGAGATTGGCCTCATTTTAACGCTTTTAAACACGTTGGGGAGAATTTGATGGAAAAATCACGCTTACACTTCTATCAATGGACGCAAAAACTCCTAAAAAATTTAAACCGTATAGGAATGCAAGGGAAAAGTACAATTGGGAAGCTCATATTCTCTGCTCCGCGTATGGGCATCAGGTATTTGAAAGGTTGACCTTACGTGCAAAACAACTACTCCTTTTACTGAATTGACTATTAATTCGTATTCATATAAACTGAGTATTACTGAATTGACTATAAATTCACTAAAATAATTATTGTAACGGTATACTCGGCATGATAATCCAAGTACGATCCCAGGACCTCCTGGAACGCCCTGGCCTAAAAATTAGCCTTAAAATGGATTAGAGAAGCGATGGTTCACTGCTCCGTCGCAACGTATCATTTTTACCATTCCATCACATCATAATTCATTTATTTTTTATGCGCAACTTCCTATGATGAATACATAAGGATAATAATAAATTAACTCCGGCAATTATCTCCCAATAAAGCAAATATCACAAAAGAACCAGGAACAGAGAAAATTCTGCTTCAAGGGATTCGATCGCTGTTTATTGAAACTTCGGCAAATGAACAAATGGCGCCAGCTACCATATATCTAGATTATTGGCAGTATTTAACTCATTGAATCAAATTCAGCAGTACCAGTTGGAAAGCATGTCCTACTCTGCGGAAAAAAAATTAACGTAGGCCTTATGTAAGGAAACCGACTAAGTAATTAATTCGATTGTGAACCGAAGCAATTGTCTGAAAATTCAATGATTCGAGTAAACAAGACTTGAATGAAGCAAATCAGAAGCCTGCCGATTTAAAAATGTGAACTTTGGAGCGTTATGGAGATTTCAAGACAAAACCGGAGATCACTAGACTAAGGCATTTCCAGATTTTCTGGCCTAAAGTTTTATCAACCAGGTGAAAGTATCCGTAATTTGGTAAAAAAAGCATTTGAAAGGAGCAAAAAGGACTTGAGTACAACACAATACTGCATGTACAATAGGAGAATACAGTTTACCAACAAATGGTGCACCGCTACTATCGTCCCGGGGGAAAATCTTTCTATAGGCGCATCCACGACAAGGCAAATTCCAACGGGTAGATTTTTCGTCAGAGTTGGATAAGGATTACCGGCCGCAGGCCTGCCCTTGAGCATTTTACACGCTGTCCACCAAACGGAGGTACATTACTTGACCTTTTTTGCATTTGAAGCACTCAATGGACAGCTCTCTTACTTAGAGGCACAGTTAACTGCTAATCATCAAGTACGAGCTCCACTGCCTCATCCTCGAAAGATAATTAAACTAAATGTCCACATACAAACAGTGCCTTAAATGGGAATCCTAACTGATTAGAAACGATTTTGACGCGGAAATTAAAATTTACACACTAGCATTTTCAATGCCTTTCCCCAGCCCATTCCTACCATCGGGACTTTTCCAGATATGCTTTTTTTTAGGTCTAAAACAACCCTGATCATCTATACTGTAAGTAACACGGAGAAAAGACAATATTGGTTATGAAATATCACTGCGTGCGTTAAACTGAGCGTAGTGCGTGGAGTACTACTGAAATACAATTCTGCGTACATGATAGGGAACGTTATTTAGTAAACAACTGAGTATAACTTTTAATTAGAGATACTTTGAATTAGTTTCATCTATTTTTCATAGGTTTTTGAATAATCATGAAAGTTATGCTTCAATTCATTACAATCGATACCAAAAGTAAATAAAAGATCATCATGGGTATGCAGATCTTAAAATTGATATAGCCCCACCATAGTTTTAGAGTTTTCTCGAACATTTCAGTTGCAAGTCACTTTCGTCGCCGGGTAGTCGAAATTTGTTGCCAATGATCCACGTACGCCATATTTGACATGAGAGCATTACTGCACTGAGTGAGTAAGAAGTAACAACGAAGATCCCTCGAAGGGGACACGTATTCTAACCCAAGAGATTAAATTTCTTCGACAGATCGTAATTGGAAAATAAGTCGCTGTAAACGATGATTTTATTTCGTTCAATAGAACATCAAAATAGTGATCTAGAAGCGTCAAACGTATTTAAACAACAAATTCCAAAAAAAATATACAATGGAAGGTGCTTAATACTTGGGAACGGAGAAAATATTCTCAGACAATTTTGAGGGCTTAGGTCAAGTATATAACGTTATTTTTCCACTGCCGACGCTTTGGAATGTGATTTGTTCCAACTTCAGGGCCACAATGTTTACACGCAGGACAAGAAGGTCATTCAGAATAATTTCCGTTATTATACCAATAATCTTTCACACAACGTAATCCTTGAATACATCACCTCGGAAACAGAAATTCACAAAATTACATCCGGAGCACGCATATTTTTGTGATCTCACTCATTTAAAATTACACCATTTTATACATAAATTCGTCATACCTACACGTATATTTTTATAAGAATGACAAAGCTGCTATTCATAGATAGATAAAAAATAAACATATGAAATCGACACATCCATTGAATGGCCCAAACTTTGATAAATGTATTAAATTGCTATACACATAGCTCAGCTTTTCTACGTCAGCTTTTATATTACATCCACGGGAATTTGTGGCCATGTGAATCATTACTTTAATATGCCGCTTTTTGTAGGATTCGTGGTCTACAGTGGCAGCACTGTCAAATTCAAAGATGTGGTTACTATCAAAAGAATGCTGAGCAAGAGCATAAGCTGCGTTTTTGTTCGATTTGACCAATCTATGAGTAGATATCGTGTTATTCAAGTATTGTCTATCCTAAATGGGCTTGCTCACAGTTTTTGCAGGGAATCGAATACCAGCTCACTTCTCATTTTTGGGACGATTTTGCTTTTTGTTTTCGAAAAGATGAATGAGTTCAGGGTTTTACTGTTTTCAAATCCAATTCTATACTATGTGATTGTAATAAAGCATTTAGGTGGAAAATAGTTCGTCCAAAAGCCACCATGCTCCAAATATTATGACTAGCATACGCAACGACGGGTGACTTTCGGTGAACTTCGCTTATCAGTTTTCGGTAACAATCGTTTAACCCAACAGAACTTGCAATTTTTTAAGCAACTGACCACATATTAAAAGAAATCAACTCTAAATATAAGGCGATAGCTAAATTATTTGATCTCAAGACGGCCTTTGATGTCATTAAACATCACACATCGTCATCCAAATTTGAAAGTATGGGCATAAGAGGTTTTACCCGTCAGTGGCTACAGACATGCCTTATTAAATGGCAACAAATAGCAGTAGCTATTCGGATGGCAACATACTACATTCTGGACCATTAATGGTGTGCCTAAGTGTTACCTAAGGATCCATGTAAGGGCCAGTCTTGTTTCATTACGATGTAAGCGCTTTAATACCTAAGAATACCTCGCATAACTTAGTAGTTATGAGAGAAACTCCGATGAAGGGCACGACGGAGTGGTGTATTTGTAATTGTCCCATCTTAAGTGGGGACAAAAGAAAAACTGTGATTTATTCAGCACGACGAAGTAAGGCTCAGAGTCGTCTCTTTTTGACCATGACAAGCACTTTTGACTTTAAACTTGTGGATATTCTAAAATTGTTGGGTATTCATCTTTACCTGAATCTCAAATGGGATGTTCATGCATCAAATCTTTGAATGAAACTGATTTCTGTGGACTGCTTGTGAACAAATCTAAAGCATATGGTCTTAATGACAATGTGTAATAAACATTAAAGACCCAATTTCCAATCTCTAGTTAACACTCCCCAGTATACAGAGACAGGCCATATTGAAAATACATGTATTTGAAATACGCATTTCCGACACTAACGAATTTTGTAATTTGTATCGAAAATGCTTTTTGTAAGAGTATTTTGCATCTAAAATACGATCAAGATGTAGTTTATACTTTGAAAATACCTTAAAATACAAAATTAGTAGTTACTTAGTTGTCACTAAAGCCGTATAGTCTTTTTACATGAAGTTTGCACAGCCAAAGAGGGGACAGAGATGTGACGAATAAATCGCCCCTTCCTCCACATCTGTAAAACCCGCTCTCTCTGCAGCGAACTCCTACAAAACTTGACGCTCTTTATGGCAGGTAAAGTTAATACAGAGGCAAGGCAACATGAACACACACGTGTATAATTTCGATGTTTCCCGGTAAATCAACTGGTTGAAAATATCGCTGGTTTTCCACCGAATGGGATTCTCCATTTCTTCCAAAGTTTAGGAACCACCCTGGAAGACAATGCTCGTCTGTCACTTTGTCCATCTTATAACAACATTGGTTCATGTGGCCGCAGTTTGGTTGGCTGCCAATATCTTTTCTTGCACACTGCCGGCCTTTAGTCTACCTGTTTCATAAAATGCTCTCCAAAACGAAAGCGAACTGTAGCTATTTCGTCTGAGAAGCGCTGTATTTTGTTAGTTGTTCCAAATATTAATTGGTATAACCTATGGTTAATAACAACCAATGAACTTATTAGTGAGATTAAGAGTTCGAGTAAATTTAAACTTAAAACGGAAAGAACAACCCAGTTTCGGATTTTCGGGAACATATGATATTTAATACAAATGAGTTATCATAGCGGAATGACTTTGAAGCATACATTTAAGCATTAATTTCTACAAGAAGCTACGAATTATCAACGAATGAAGAGCGAGAACAATATGAACAAAGATCACCGAAAATGTCGCAATCGCATAGCCCTGATCTGATCATAGCATCTCATTTGACCTCGTA
The DNA here is from genome assembly GCA_963169105.1 of Ceriagrion tenellum. Taxonomy (NCBI): domain Eukaryota; kingdom Metazoa; phylum Arthropoda; class Insecta; order Odonata; family Coenagrionidae; genus Ceriagrion; species Ceriagrion tenellum. The sequence goes on from OY720632.1 coordinate 25,093,282, forward strand.
GATATCAACTCAATAGCTGTAAATATCGTCCATACTGTTTTCCTGAATCCAATTTCTACGTCTTGGTGTCATTACCGTAGTAATCTTATTCTCCACCCGTTACTGTTTCCTATTACCTTAAAAAAGTTAGATGGTATAAGTCAACCTTTGACAGAAAGGCCACTTCGTCGAAATAGTTATTGGGGGAGTAATTAAAGCTGTGTGGAATGATGAAAAGATCATATTTCCTTCCTAGTTCTTTAAATCTCTCATCTCAGGAATTTCCTACGGATTCTAAGGATACTCAAAGGTAGAGTTAAACCTCTTGAGATTGGAGGAGATACCGTACGTATGCATCTGCATGTGTTTTCACAGGGCTGAAGAATCTTCGAAGACAACAAATCATTCTGAAAATGATCCAGAAGTATAGGGATGAAGCTCTAACATTTAGAGGTTATTATAATTATCATAATACCACGTTACAATGCCTATTTTGATAAAAATGTTGAATACCGCAGTAATCATCAATACAAAATGAAAATATCCCGATATATTTGTTCCTGTTGGATTTTGAACGTAAGTTGAGATAAGCCACCATCTCCGGAGATTGACGCAAAATCATTGCATATACAAAATTTTATGGTGGGGCTAAAATTCATCGCATAGCTGAGGATCCAAAGGGAAGGAGGAGGGGGGGAGTTCGGGGGTCGCTGACACCAGGGAACTCGCTCAGGCGAGTTTGAAAAGATGCTCAGAGACGCTCCTCGGAAGCTGCGCGCTCAAAGATGGAGAGCCATTGACGGCGGGGAAAGCGTCTGAATTTTTCATGTGTTAAGCTGCCTCTCCTAAAAAGACAAACCGACGCCTCTTTCACGCCTCGCCTAAAGGCACTATATCCTTACACCTTTGGCTTTTCCCACCTCACAGTCACAGCGGACTAAAGTTTCATTCATTTGTGTAATCAGAACAAATAACAATCTTAAAAAAAAACTAAAAACTTCACCTGTATATTAGAAACATCCGACCGCCGACAGAATTTCTCGAAGTTTATAGCGTACATTACTGAGCTAGAGACCTTACAAGTACGACGGGGTGTATCAACTTTTGCATCAGAAGTCGTTGCAACATTACATTGATAGAGTATATTATGGTGTATATTGGTGATAACTCACCCCTACCACAAACCCTAGAGGTGGCTCATCACGTAGCATTACGTAGGGTATTACGTAGGTGAAATTATGGAAGTGGGCAATGCAGTAAGGTCGAATGCAAGTGAAGAACCTCCACATGGGTTCACCCAACAGGCGTTCCGAGTGAAGGCATGAACATTAAAGACCAATTATACCCCTGTATCACCACGAAATAACCTTAGGATCACAAATATTTTGTTCATGAAAAAGTTTAAGAAGAACGTACGGTGTTGCAGTATCATAACCAAGATCTCTACAAAATACGCCATCTGAAAGAGCAACTAATTCCCAAAATCTACCAGTTTCCTCAATTATTCCCCAAGAAAGCGATAGCAATCAGTATTAGTCATGAAAACCTAGAGAGTTGGTGTGAATTATAAACGAATCCTAAAAGAAGCACCGAGGCAAGTCGACGGGTCAGCTCATCTAGTGAAAAAAAAATTTGCGACACTTTTTCATTCAAAGCTATAGAGCGAGAGTTTAATCGTCGTTTAGTCCATTTAAAGATTAGGTATATAAACTTCCAATTTAGATGCGTAAATTTTGGTTTTTCTCAATTCTTAATCATTGTAATATGAGTCATTATGATGAAATCTATCATTCTCTCTAGTTATTTTTACCATAAGGTAAGTAACTCCCTATTGACATAGAATTAGCACCGGAAATTCATTCTATAATCTCTAAAGTTGTAAACGCACATATTTCAGACTTGGTCTAATAAATTTAGCAACGCATGGACTTATTTTTCAACCGTTATCACTTTTGAATCAAAAGTGGCTCGGTGAAAGATTTTAAATTTCATTTCGCTCTGTATGACAAAGACTACTTCCCATTAACCCGACCGAGGGCAATCATCGCGAATTGGTCGCGTGCCCGCCTCCCCTCCTCCCACCGCCCGATGCCAACTGCCATCGTCCAGCCGCTCTCGAGGGCGAGGATCAACTCGCGGAAGTCCGATGCGGCCACATGATGGGCGCCGCAGATGCGGTCTCAGGGTCGCATACCGCCGCAGTGGTCGCCCCGCTCTCGCGGTTAAGTGGCCGCTCTCCCGGCCGACGGTGACGCACGCACAAGTGACGGTCGCTCGGTGACGCTATGCATCTGATAATGTTTGGGAATCACCCTAGCGGTAGTTCTAAAAATTATCCTAGAATTCCACGTTAATAATTTTTCCTCGATCAAAACATGCTATAGCCAGATTTTTCCGCCCGGTATTTGAAATTTTGGCGAACTCATATAGAAATATGCTATTTTTAACATTGGACTCGGCATGACATAATTCGAAAATCTGTACACATGAAATCGAATTATGGCAAAATATGCCAGGAAATATGTATCTTTCAGGAATCTGCAGGAAAAAGGTGGCGACTCCGATTTAAAGAGAGCACTAGTATTTAAAGAGAGCACCCAACATTTTTCAAGTAATTTTGTTGTTTACGTCTCTTTCAAGTGAGGGAAATGCAAAGGAAACATTACAAAAATAATTCATCAGTTCTTAAAAAAGCATCTTCAAACACCGATTGCATTTATCTTTCTTCCGTTTAACTTGGGTTAGATTACATAATTTTTGAATAAGTCTCAAAAGTATTAAAATGAGACCTGTGACTTTCCTTGGACAGTACTTAGATGTAACCCTTTTCACAACCGGACCATGACCTTTTCCTAGTGGGCTCAAGTTTTTTACTCCCAATAGGATGAGAAGAATCTACCCTACCCTACAAAATTTTAACTACTAAAAATATAGTAATTTAAGAACCAAACAAGAAAATATTTGAACAGATTCGGGGAAAATATCCCATACGCCCGAATAAGAGAAGATTACACACTAAGCATGACTAAATTGCACAGCCAATATAAGCAAAAGTTTTTGCGTAAGTGGGAAGTCCACGGAAAATATCACCGATTCAGATTAAATATTTAGACGATTTTCCAAGAAAGATTTCAACAAGAAATATTAAAACAAAAAAATATCTCACCTCAATTTTTAATATCAGGGAAAATGTATGCATAACATTCTTAAATTATCAAACGATTACTTCCAATTTGGAATTAATGCCATTTCAGCTTATTCCGCCGTTAAAAAATATGCCTAACTGATGGCATGTTTTTTTATAAAACCCTACTTCAACGTATTAATTGGTATTGAATGAGGAATTCAAAAGGCAATTTAGGAGTATAAAAAAATTGAGTCATACCAGACTGTCATGAGTGATTCATTTTTTTATCGAAATTTATTTTTGCCTTTTATCCGGATTTTAACCCGGAAGCCTCTGGAACACAAATCCAACCATCAGGTTGGCGCAACTAAAAATAATACCTTCTGTAATTTTGACCAGCAGTGCGATATGTGAGAGAACGCCAATTAATCGCGGAGAGGCAAAACTGAAAATGTATTGATCAGCTGTAAGTTCATCCAAGAGAAATATCTAGAGAGGAAGAGACCAATGACGAAATCATGTCAATATGCGGAGCTCACGTACGGGAAAAAAGTATGCGGAGAAAAATACCGATATTTGGAGATGAAATACTCAACATAATTAACTAGGGTGAACGCTTCTCGAGCAAGAACACCAGGTACTTAGATGAATGAAATGGACAATTCGAGTACTTGAATATACGTTACTGTTGATTAATTTGATCCTTTCAGCTCGCTTATTTAGCCTACTAACCAAGATATTTATCGAGAATAGTAGCAAAGGTACCCGTTGAAATTCAACGGGGGATGAAATAAAGACAGGGCATAAAGGCTGTAGGCTAGAGTCGCTCATGAGGTGTATTTTTTTTCCAGGCAAATCAGCTATAATTTTAGTTTTATTTTTTGAATTAGCAGAGGAAAACCGCATTATATTATGCTTACCGAGTGTCGACATTCTTTTGCAGTAACATATGGAAACTAAACTACAGGCGATTTGCAGTCCAGAGGCTTTCTGCATTAATATAACATCGCGGTATTCTCCTATTTTAGATGGTTCCAACTTAAACTGGTCCTCTTAAAATGAATTTTGCCAATTGTAGGCAAAAATATCCCTGAAAATATCGTAATCAGCAACATTTCAAAATTCGGCCTAGATTTCCACTTTAATACCTATCTCTAGATATAAAACCCAGCCGCCATTGTAAAGGCCCCATTTCCCTTCTAAAGCTAATTTTAATTCCACGGTTACCAAGGAAATATCCTATTGTTTACAGAAGTAAAATTCATGATTTTGACATTAAAAATGCGATTTCTATATAAATTGTATTCATATAAGAAAATTGAATGAAAAAATAAGAAACTGTATTCTATTTTTCATCTAATAGTGAAAACTATAGCATTCTATCTTTAGTAGACTTAATTAAAATATGCAAAAAGAGAAACCTCGGCACTTGAACCAAAATGTTTAGACTCGAGTTTTTCAAGCACATTAGACACCAGACGGCCCAATACGTTGCTCTTGGGGCCCAGGGGCCTTCCTTATAGTCCCAATCTCCTTAAAAAAGCTTTACTGGATCAGTAAAGTAACCATGTGTGAAAATTTCACTTAAATCGGTTCAGTCGTTCAATACTTATGAGGCTATTAAGAAAGCATTCTTTTGGAACCTTGGGCCCTCTGGGGCACCAGCGGGACTTACGACCCCATGATTGTTGTTCATTCAGTATAGGTATATTTTACGTGTTACTAATACAGGCAAGAATTATCTTCCAGGGCGAATTTTTGGCGATGAAAGGGCCCACTTGAGGGTCTTATAGGGCCCCAAGGCCCTTGTTTTATAGCCTATGGGTGAACCAGATATATCAAGTATCTTTCTGCCAAATTTTGTTTCAATCAATTCAGTGGTTTATGAGTGATTGAGTAACAGACAGACAGACCAACGGACACCACTAGATTTTTATATATTAGTAATATTATTTTAACGACAGGATTTGAAATTGACGCTCAAATGTACAATCTATGAAGTCCGCATAGATATAAAAAAACTATGACTAACGCTAAGTTCATGTAGTAGAACCTAATACCTCGAACTATTCGATTTGTCAAAAACCACATTCTATCTCGCTCTAATTACATCTATTATTCCTCCATCTTCTCCGCTCGCCTGTCATTTTCTCTTTCAAAAGGATCTTCAATATCCCACAGCCTTTGATATGCACCTCTAAACCTCATCGAAATTTCCCCAGTCGATTTCCTTTCTTCCACATCCAATTACTTTACGGATCATCACCCTTTCATTTCCCTTCGCCCTTTTCATCCGAAACATCACCACAAAAGCCTCCACATCTACTTCAACACCCTGCTACATGATCAAGGTTTCCGGAACAGTCATCATTACATTCCAAATGAGTGTTTTCAGTACGTCTTCCTCAATCACCAAGGGTGGCATTCATAAGGACCTTCACGCTGGAAAATACATCATTCGCTCTTCACATTTAGGAAGAAGACGTTAAATACAGAGACAGAAAATGAAATTTACAAATACATAGATATCTATCGGATCTTTCCAAGAGCGGAATGAAGCAGTAAAGTAAGTGATGACAAAGTGAGAGGATTACGAATCATTAGAAAAGTAAGGAAAAAAGTGGCGAAAATTCGCAGCTTAAAGCAAGGCTAGGCAACTTAAAAAGAAACTTCAAAGAATGTCACACGTCTCCACCATAAATTTATCTTAAAGAAAAGGCTTTTTGGTTAAGGTATTCTATTTCCTTCCGACCAACACCACCCCTGCCACACACACACTACAAGGGTGACTTGCAGGGTAACATGTAGACGTAGATGTAGAATTAGTGAAGTCCAACATGTTGCGGGCGAGAGCAACCCAAATGGGAATCTGGGCAAAAACGGAAGGATTAGAGTTCGAGCGGAAGGGCGTGAGATGGGAAAAGAAAGCAAGAAGAGAGAGGAGGAGAATACTTACATGTGGGGCGGTAACTCTAGGAGACCGCGGCATCGGTATGCTTCGACCACGTCACACGAGTACAGCGCCAGATTCTTGTAAGGGTTCACCGACACCAGCACGTTCCCCACGTACGTCTGCGGGCGGACATGGGGAGACACAAAGAGAGAGAGAGAGAGAGAGAGAAACATGAGCAAACGACTCTCGGGGAACCCCTTTCTTTCACCATAAAAAATGACAATCGGAAACCAAAGGCGGGAAAATCGAAAACTAAGGATTTTACGAAGCTAGAAGTGTGGGAAATATGATAATAATAAAAACAATATCCTACTATTTCGGGGCATGCTTACCTAAAAAGACATGGTCAACTGGTAAAGATAGCCCATTAAAATCTGGTACTAAATCAAAGGCCCTGGGGAAAAAATATTCCACCATATTACAAATATCGACAACCAGAAGTATTGGAGTCAAAAGAAAAGCACGTTTTATAATGGGACTAGCCATGATGAAGGTATAGATTATAACTGTCCGGACATCACAGTATTTTGTAAATCAGAAAACATGGAAATTATTATTGATATAAAGGTCCCACTAGTACGCAGCAGAAGATCCACCGAGAGAGACAAAGAGACCAAATACACAAAGACCTTACCGATGAAATGAAAAATCTATGGAAATTGAAAACTGTTCGCATAAACCCACAAATAATTTCTGCGGAAGCGGTAATGTCTCATCTAATTCAAAAGCATATCAAGAGAAGCGTGGACTGATTAACAGAATCACAAACCTTAGGCAGAGGGCAGTGCAACTACTAACAGGTCGAATAGTGAGGACGTTGCGGGTGATTCCATTTCTTTCAGGTTTCGCTGCGTTACATTATCTTGGGGATGGCGTTTCGTGAGCAATGCTGGCCACATCTTCAGGTCAATTCCAACCTGGGACCTGGATCTGATCTGAATATTCAGAACATGATCTGAAGATGTGGCCAGAATTGGTCACGAAACGTCATATCCAAGATAACGCAACGCAGCGAAACCCGAAAGAAATGGAATCACCCGCACTACAGCGCCGCGAGCGCCTCAAGCAGAAAAGTGAGGACGTTCATACGCAATGGGTTCGGATATTCAGGATGAGAATAAATTCTCTTCCCTGATATTTAAACCTAATCCTAAACCATCCATGGGATAGGGGAAAATTTTCCAGTTAGTAGCAATAGAAATAGAGAAAGTGAGAAAAATCAAACAACATTAATGCGTCTTTATTGGAGCGAGATTGAGACTGTGGCGTTCTCTTCTCCCATCTAGCCCCTTACATAAAGCACAGATGAAATAATTAAATTTTCACCATTAAAGTTACATGAAAAGAATGAGATGGTGACCATTACTGGTTTACAATTAATTAACTGGAATATATAAAGAGTACAAAGAGAGAGAGACCTAATTGTGGGAAATGTGTAAGGAATAAGAAGCTGATACCCTGGAATAAAACTCACTGCAGAAAAACATCCACATGTGAAAGAGAAAAAATGCGAAAAACCTGCAGATGAATAAATCTCTATGTAATTTAATTCCAAAATGCGATGCATTAAATGTAAAATAAGAAATAAAAGAGGGAAATATATTCATAGTAAAGAGTATAGTAAAGATGCATACCAAGGAAAATATCCAATTAAAAAAAAGGTCAGTTGTAGTAATGAGTGTATAAATTTAAACAATAAGATGATAGAAATCGAATTAATGAAGCCACGTTAATAATAAAACACTATTGGCAATAATTAACAAGGATAAACCGGCGCAAAAAATGAAATTTTGATTAAAATTAAAGTGTGATATGGATAATTAAGCCTGATATGTGTAAAACGATATAACCGTGAGTTCCTGATGTGTTCTACGTTTTTTTCTGATGTGCTCTTCGGAGCGATAAAAGCAACGCCCTTTTGAATGTTGCAGAAGTAGCATCCTGTAATATAAGACTGAGGTCATTCCTCTTGCGGCAGGCAGCTACAGTGAAAAATTTACCGTGGATGACCTTTCGATGTCGAGGTGTATTCAGTTTTTTACTCCATCACGAATTTGTTTCGTGACATTGGTCCAGTGTTTTGGAATCATCACATGGCTGGTGACGAGTATTTGAGCTCAGAATTCTATACAGTATGAAGTTGACACCCGTCGCGAACGCTGGCGTTTTGACGATAAATTCTTAGATAAATCTTGGTACCTCACATCTTCGTCACCAAAATGTGGCAAGATTAGCAAGGGCACTAACTGTTTCTAATGAATTGAGGATGACGCATTTTAACTTTAACGTATGAAATACTAATTTGAGAACAGCTGTGCATATTACATTTGCATAAGAAGACCATGATTAAATTTCGTCGATCAATTTACCTAAATTTTTAACAGCCTCGCAATATGGTGCAAGGTCACCGTTAATACTTAAGACAGGAAGTTCATTTGTCTGAATTAAAGCAAGAATTCTCCAGTTTCTAATAATATATGTTTAAAAATGGACTTTGCTCTAAGTTAAGCCCGGCCAACAACAAATTAGACCCCAATTTCTATCACCCGGATACTCTCTTTACCGCTGTCAGTCTTCATAAAAGTCAGTTTTTTACATTTGAAAAAAAATTAGGCTACGAGATCAAACGGAGTAGCCAGGCTCCCTATTAAATTACAGCATATTCCAATCATCTAATGTTTTATCGCCAGGGCTACTCTCATATTTTGATTCATTCATGAAGTCTCTCCAACGGTTAGCTCAAATATTCCGCAGCACTATATCAAATATATATCAAATTAAAGATAAAAAATACGAATGTCATTAGACAAACTTTTTTTAAACACAGATGAAGCGATGGTACTGGGGTGAAACGTTTTATTTTATGACCAACATGTCGCAAGCTGAAAGAAAGCAGTTCCGCTTAACTTTTCGTAGAGGCAAACTACACTACCATTTTAACATCCGTTGTTTTCTTCGAGCCAGTAGTTGAAGAAGTGATAATATCACGCCGTTAGCCGGGAAGTTTGGGTCTATGATTTCGTGGTCAATGAGCAACGGATGTGGCCAGGATTCCTTTTACTCTTTATTCTTAACCTTCTTTCGGTCACAGGTACGGAGTAGCCATTGGCGCCTGCGCCAGTACAACTCCAAGACCATTGGGACACGCTAACTCTTCCATTACGACCTGGTGTAACCCATTTTCGGCAAATCCCCAGATATCTGAGGCCATCATTCAAAATGTTACCAAGCAAGGCAAATTTTATTTTGCTCTTGAATGTCACGAACTGTTCGTGCCCCGATCACCAGCACTTCCAAAGCACAACTGTGATTAGCGCTGCAAATATAATCCGCAGCCCAAACAACACGCGCACGGATAAACGAGGGCTTACCCCGAATGAGAAAAAAACTATCACGAACGGCTAAAGCATTTGTTAAAAAAAATCAATGCACCCAAAACAGTGGCAGTGTTAATATTCGGCTAAACACCGGCTCGTTTTCATGGCCAAGATCACATCAACCAAATCATACATTCTGCTTGCGTTACCCGCCGTTCGAACAGTAAAAATAGAATAATGATCAGGAACTCACATTAGGCAATCCAGTTTATATTTAAGCCCCGTTTATCATGAAATCGTGACATAAAGAGCGACAAAATCACCGAGCGCAAGGTTGAAATTGCCCTGGGTTGCCCATCATACAGAAAACCCACAGCCCACTATTTTGCCAACGCGGGATAAACAGCGACTATAGTAAAGGGATGCTTGCTTCTCTAGTTAACCATGAGCACAGGAATCCTCATACGTCACTTTTGGCGTTTCGCCAGCCTCCTCATGACTGTAAAGGACCCAAGTCTACACAAATTTAATGGAAGTGGAGCCGCAGTTTTAAATAATGTGTTGAAAAAAAAGAAATATTGCGTGATTTCGGATGATGACAGCTATATAGGCTAAATTCCTAAGAGAGGGTTAGTTGGAATTCCAAGGGAAGAAAAAAATATAACTGCTCCATAGGATTAGAAGAACCATTAGGATGTGACGTGCAAAATGCAGACACCATGTAGTTGACATTAACTAAAGACAAAGTGTTTGCTCAGAAAAGTAAAAGTTATTAAATAAAAGGTGGAAGAAAACCTTACAAAATTTTTGCAAGTGGTTTTTATTATTTTCCGATCTGTTCTGGGTCAAGAATAGTATTCCTTATTATAGCTCAATTTCCCCAGACGCGATGCCCGGAAATCCCTTAACACTCTCTGTCGGAGTATCACTGGAGATACTCACCTTAGTATCACTAATCGGACTCGAGGAACATGTATTACTCAGACTCATTCGTCTTCATATCGTCCTCGTTTGGTTGCTTCTCCAATAAGCTCTCTCCAGGCTGTCTCAATTTTAGAGGTTGCCGATGATACACTCAATTAGGCTTCATTGCCCGACCTCACATCTAATAAACTATAATGGTACTAAACTCTTTATAGCAAAATTATGATAAAAATATAGTTTTCTTTTGGGACCCTTGAAGACAGTCAAGGAGCTGTTATAGAGAGTTCACCTTGCAAGGCATTGGTTCCAATTTTGCTATCTTCGAGCACTAAGTTACACCTGTTGAAGTTGATGAATCATGGGAAGGGAGAGTTTTTTCCACAGATAATAAAGGTAATATAAGGTATGATGAGACACATGGCGGCTGAGACACCTCCGTGAAATGTTTTTTTTCCTTTCATTAACCCATGGTTTTTCTTTAAGAGGGAAGATTGCAGATTTCCTTTTTGTCCCAGGGACGCTACTGGTGGTTCTCGTGTCCGCTGGAATCTTGATAAATCCAATTACGCTCTATCAGATTACTCAGGTATCCCGAGGCTCAGCGAAATAAATTTTTAAAACAGCAATCTGCCGATGCATAGCTAACGAGAACTTTAAAGAAAAAAAAAACAAATCTTCATTATGGCTGTAAAAGTTCCATACCGTAACCACAATTCACAAAACTAGGTATGAGCGATATCGATTGTCACATAGAGTCCATTTTTGTGAGTACCAGTCTTAAGGCAATTGACCTTGTATCCTATGCCGCTGAACGAAACCAAAAATAAACCATTCCTGAAATTTCAAGGGGGTAAGAATAGGTTAGGTAACTCTAGGAAATAGCAGTTAACATTAGCCCCAAAACGCAGTATTACAGCTATTAGCACGGCAATATTTAACCACCGAAAACTATGAAGCTATGCATTCGATTGACCAGCGGAAACTTTGGTTCACTTAGCTTCTTGAACTTCATCAAACAAGGTCACCTAGGATACTATACCAGCTGATTGGTGGGTCATCGCATAATCCTCATCCTAACTTCCCCTATTCGGAAGCATTTTTTTTATTTTCAAACACACGTAACTTGTTCGTGATCAGCCCTCCCTTTAGTTCCTCTGCCTCTCTCACCTCGTCCAAAATGTCTGTCCTCTTCCTCCCTTGCCAAGCGTCTATCCTCTATCACCCTCCTCAGCGTTCCCTCACCTCTCGCAAAATACACTCTTTATCCACACCCTTTGAACCCCTGCCACCAACTGTCTATCAGTTTCTACAATACCAAACGCTTTCCATAAATCACGGTAAAATACGAGCGAAATATTTCCTTGATTCCATAGCATCATCAATGGCTTCCAGGATTCGGTAAACAAAAACGATTATCAAGTCTTTCCAAAAAATGACAAAAACTCGGTCACTACATCATTGATGTTAAACCCGACAAATTCTAATCACTATTTAGTATTCTGTTTCTACCAAGCACTTTCCCAACCATCTGATGCTATTAAGTTAATTTATTTCATGAAAAATGCTACAATACTTCGAAACTCCAAGTGCGAACTTGGATAAAATACGGCAACCGCTACTGAAACACATGGAATAGAAACGTAAATCACGTTATTGGCTGCAAGAAGGCATTTTTTTCGACGAGAAGAGAAGGTAGATAGACTCGTATAGGAAATATAATATGAAATATGGTTTATAAATTGCCCAGCAAACCATACCATAACTACTATAGTATTTTCCATAAAAAATTTTCATTCCAAGCCACATTTATTATTTCGACAAAAAAATTACTTGTTCACAACAAATATTCATAAACACGTTATTAGATCGAGACCAGGCAGAGACAGTTTAAATGATAACATTTTCTCGCAAGAAAAACACTAAGGTTACTCTGACATCCATACCAGAAAAAAAATTTCACTTGGCCTGCCTTTGAAAGATTTACGATAACTTTGAAATATTAATAAATAAAACTCTGTCTTTTGTCACTTGGTGGTATTCCATAGTCAATAGAGTTTGGTGAATAAACTTTCTTTAAAATTCTAAGTTAGAGAAGATTCCCTAAAATTATCCATTCAAATCCTTCGGGGAAGCTCAAATTGTGCAACGCAAAATAGAAATAGTAATACAATGAAATTGCATTACAGGGTCTGCGCATACCTCATGAGGTTCATTAAGAAGTATGGATTAGCTGGATTTATTTCAATGAAAAAATCAAATATGTGACATTTACAAATAAAGAAACGAATAATACCACAAAAACTTCTTCATTAAATATAACGCCTCCGTAAGATAAAAGAAACAGCTCGAAAAGACGGAAAGAAGAGCTTCAAGAGTGAAAGCAATGGTCAATAGTGCCCCATAAAGCAATTCGCAAAACAACTTTCACGTGATTCGGAAATAAGAAATAATTTCTCCCATAAAGTAACACCACACACCCTCAATGAAATCTATTCTATGGGCCGAATCCTGAATCCTCGCTATAGCAGAATCTCCGCTGGATACGTCATCAGATGCTATAGCGGCTCACCTCCGCTATTGACGCCCGCTACTAGCCCACTACAGCAATCATGGCCGCCGGATTTCGTCTGCTGGACGTATCTCATTTATAACCTATAAATTTTGATGTAAAGAGAGCTCTATGCTCATGATAACCATTTAAAATTAAATAAAATAATAGCTTGAATGCTTTAATTACCAGCTTAGATGCTGAAAGGGGTATCGAACGTAAAATAACTAATGTCATCAAAACCGTATTGAAGCCTCCTCTGCTTCCAAATTTTTTATTGCTGTTAACTTACATACGGGCTTTGTCATCCCTTAAAAAAACAATTTATTTTAGTACAAGCTTAACAATAATGCAGTTATTAGTCATCCTTGCCTAACAAATCCACATTTTGCCTAAAATACTGATGTCAACAAATCCGTTTTCGAGCCACCTCTGCCAACACTCTATTAATGTTAGTTTAGGTGTTGAGATAACCATGCCACTGAAAAATCATTTCATTTTATGTACAATTGTACCTAAAACTTTTAATATTGTGGTATAAATGATGAGTAAAAGTTGAACGGAGTATTATTAATATCCCTCTGTTTACGATACGTCGTTACAATCGTCTCATGATGGATGACACGTACTTCTATGGGCTTTAAAACACAATTCCTATTTAAAGGATAGCGCTTGTGTCTAACCTATCCTGCAAAACAAATTAAATATATGGTTTTACCTCTAAATTTGCCGTCAACAGTCACGAAGTTTGTTGGCGATGCGAACGATATGTGTGCGCTAAACTATCATTGTCTGCCTCTTTTATTATTTCATTTGATTTTATTTCATTTCGTTGCACTCCCATTTTGAATGTCGAGGTCAGTCTACAGCCATCAGTATAGTGCCGAGTGTTCTTAGAGTACAGAAGTTCATACAGATTCGAGAATATTGCTTGAGCACAGTGAGCTGATTGTTAACATGCATCAACAGGTGCTAAACGACAATTTTTCGGTTTTTTTTGCGATATTTGCTTTATATTGAACGCATACCTAGCAGAGAAGGAACATCAGGGACCGGAAAAAACCATGGAAATTTTAATGGAGAGCGAATTCCGAGCAAGAGATCGTTTCTCCAAAGAAACAGTGAGGGATGTGATTCTGCCAATGATTTACGAGGATCACCCCTCCATCCATTTTTTAAATTACTGTCATGCTAGAGGTTTTATGCCATGGGAAGATTTAAGGTAGGAGATTTTTGTTTCAGTTATGGCATTGTTACAGACAGTACTGTTATAAGCCCCTTACTTTACTCAAGTAATATATGAAATAATTGGTCATTTCACCACACTTCTGGTTAAATGATCGTTATACAACAGTCAAGTCAAGAGTCAATACATGGTACACTGTGTCCAACGGGATTACAAACAATCTTCAGGAATGGGTAAAGATCCCGGTGCCAGATGAAGAGACCAGTGATTATCAGCGTCTCTTCTATGCCATTAGAAGATTCCCTGTAGCCATCGGTTGCATATATTGCACCCAAACCACATCATAAATCCTGGAGGAGAACTAGCCGAAGTTAACAGGAGTAGGAAGGGGTGGCTCTCCTTAAACGTACAGGTTTGTCATCTTACAGTATACAGTATTTCAACTACATTAATTCAGCAAAACCCAAAAAGGAATATAAAGTGTGAGGAATCCCAATGAAAAAATTAAAATAAGTGTTTTATGATATTCTTTTAGGTGGTTATTGGTCCGGACATGGATATAACAGACATTGTTACTAGATGGCCAGGATCTACGCACAATGCCCGAATATTTAACAACAGGAGACTTAAGATGAGGTTATACAGAAGAGAGTGGAAAGGAATTCTTCTTGGAGATAGAGGTTGCCCACAGTTGTCATACTCATACACACCTCTGACCAACACCAGTAACTGCACCTGAAAGACGGTAAGGTTGTGAATGGTTTATTCAAGAGAGAAATTAATATTAATCTTGTAAATGGTCTACAGATGCTGCAAACTTTCTACTAACTATGTACATTTACCATAGGCACAATGCAGCACATGTTATAATGAAATCCCTTGTGGAAAGGTGTTTTTGGTTATGGTAAAGGAGATATTCCTGCCTTTACATGAAACTATGGACCAAGCTGTACACAACATTTATGGTTATATTAGCTGGTGCTGTTCTATACAATGTTGCCAGGAGGCAAAAGGATGAAATTCCAGATGTGATGCCAGTCTTGGGCAAAATTCATGTTGTGGTAGTGGTTGTCAATCAGCGATATCAAACTGTTGAAAAAAGTTGATATTTCAAATAGGAGAGGTAAAAGGAAAGTTTATTGGAGACAGAGTAACCACATCTGACAAAGAATAAATGGAATTGGCAGTAACTTGGTGGAATTTCTTCATAATGAAGTGATGAATAATTTAGTTTTCCAAAAAAGACATATTATGGCCTTACTTATCACTTTTGAGTAAGAAGGTAATACATCTTTTGTGGAAAACTAAGTAATTATTTAATCCACAGCTAACATTGTTCTACACACCACTGGTTCAATTCTGCACCTGAAATAGTAAGCTTTCACTGACTAGATACTTGAAATTATGATTATATAGTAACTTACTACAATATCAATAAAGGCCTCATAGCATGTGAAAGGGGTTTACTCTAAAAAAATTCAGTTAAAGGAACCAATTCTAATTTGCTTAGAGCTAATGATTCCTTTCATTCGCATTACCGTGTAGCTGGTCCATCATTCTTGCCCAAAGTGCCTTTGAATGAAGGCACGCTCAGCAGCTCCACGTTGATTTCGATGATTGTGTACAGCTACAATATTGGGCAAGTATGCCGCCATACCATATCTGGAATATTATCCCTTCACTGCCAGGAAACATTGTGTGGAACAGAACAAGCTAATATAACCATAAATGTTGTGTTCAGCTTGGTCCTTAGTTTCATGGAAAGGCAGAAATATCTCCTCTTCCATAACCAAAAACACCTTTCCTCAAGGAATCTAGTTATATTGTGTGCTGCATTGTACCTATGGTAAATGAACATAGTTTGTAGAAAGTTAGCGGCATCTGTAGACCATTTACAAGATTAATATTAATTTCTCTCTTGAATAAACTCGGTGCTATACTGACAGCTGTCCACTAACCTCGACATGCAAAATGGGACTGCAACAAAATGGGAAATTCCAATAATAAAAGACGCAGACAATGAAAGTTTAGCGCACATATATCGTTTACATTACCAAAAACGTCGTGACTGTTGACGGCAAATTTAGAGGTAACTAATCTATCTATAACTAATCACTAGTGCTATCCTTCAAATATGAATTGTTTTAAAGCCCAGAGAGGTACGTGTCATTCATCATGAGACGAATATAACGACGTATCGTAAACAGAGGGAGAAGCACTGTACAATTCCATTGATATTAGTAACACTTCGTTAAATTTTACTCATCATTTTACCACAATAATAAAAGTTTAAGGTGCGGTTTCACATAAAATGAAATGGTTTTCCAGAGGCATGGTGATCTAAACACGTAAACTAACATTAATTTATTGTTGGCAGAGGTGGCTCGAAAACGGATTTGTTGACATAAGTATTATACGCAAAATGTGGATTTGATAGGCACAAGATGAGTGATTAATGCATTATTGTTAAGCTTGTACTCAAATAATTCTTTTTAAGCCATGATAAAGCCCATATGTAAGTTAGCAGCAATAAAAATTCGGAAGCCGAGGAGGCATCAATACGGTTTTGATGGCATTAGTTATTTTACGTTCGATACTCTCTTCAGCATCTAAGCGGGTAATTAAAACATTCTTCCTATATTTTTATTTAATTTTTAATGGTTATCATGAGAATATAGCTCGCTTTACATCAATACTTATTGATTATAAATAAGATACGTCCAACAGACGAAATCCGGCGGCCATGTTTGATGTAGCAAATAGCATGGTCTGGGGTTCGCTACAGCTTGCAGCGGGCATTTGAGGCAAAGCTGGGTCGCTATCGTTAGCTGGTGATTTATCCAGCGGAGATTCTGCTACAGCGAGGTCTCAGGATTCGGTCCATAACGTCGCTATATCCGCCAATGTCATACGATTCGTCAATCTAACCCAAAATACATGAGGCAACACGCTCCCCCGCCTACAATCCAAATTATTGGAGTAGCGGCATTTTTGATAGTTGGAGTAGCGGAGCCTCCGCTGCATGAACAGCGGAGTTTCTGGATTCGACCCTAAGGATGTCTTTCAGTACTCCAGCAAGAGTAATAAAACATTAGTTGAAGGGACCAAAACATTACCTCAGCGGAGTCTATACATGAGAACTCTCTAATTACGCCGCAGAGTACAACGAGGTTACTTCTGAAGAAAACGCAAATGAATAAGGTACATTTCAAGTAAAAGGTACTCATCCTCGTAGCCCAGCGTCGATGCCACTGCTGCCCATGCGTCCGCTGCCCATGGCGTCGATGAAACCGACAAATATGAACTGCCTTCAAGCGGTCTTAAAGACCTAGATGAAAGTTTGAGTGATTCGCTGTAGTGATGGGCAGTTTCATTCCTTTCATTCTCGTCCACTTAAAGGAGCGAATGTGATGATTCGTTCTTTTTTTAAGTTGCCCTCGGTATCTCTTTTACACGCAAAATTTTTCATTTAATCATGAGGGAAATAAACCATTGAGCCTGCATTTTAATTAAGTATTTATCTAGGAAACCGCTTTACACTTCAGGTGGCTTTTGCTAAGATATACTATTCATGTGTTGGTGTATTGGAAACCCAAATATGTATTGTTTCCACACACTTTTTTTAAGCGTTCACCGTCTCTCCTGAATTGTGTTAATGGCATAGGCCAGAGTTAAGCATAGTTTTTACAAAAGTTCACTCAATTCAAATATAACAATTACATATTAGCTAAAGCCAGCACTCATTAGTATTATGCGATTTTTTTCTTCGTTCAATACCGGGCGCCTTTTCCTTCCCTCTTCCGTCAGTGTCGGTGGTGTCGAAGTTGTTGACTCGAAAACTTTACGTGAAAAGTAGACACCCTAGATGCATTTTGTTTCAAAGGTATCAGAAGGCAATCTTAAGAGCACTTAAATTTCACCAGATATCTGCCGCAAATATCATATTTAACTGAATAGATAAATAATAAGACTCAGGTGAATCTGTAGGGAAACAATTTCAGTTTTCGATATTGACTGCGTATCGAGCAATTTTAGTCCAACGTTTCACTCTCGCTGCAGCGAGCGTCATGTAGGTGAAGAGAGCCATTGAGTGAGCATTTCAAACGAAATATTTTCCTTGCAAGCCGCTTTGCACTCCTGGTGGCTTTTGCTATAAAATATTATTTTACCCTATGCATTGACGTATGGGACACCCGAGTATATATTGTTTCCAAGCATCAAAGTTGAGACTATGGGCAGAAAATCCTCGTTACACAGCCAATGTCGTACACTACACCTCCACTAACCAACAACTGCGAAATCCTACACTCCAGAATAATTTTTAAAAAAGTTTTTTTTTGATCACACACAGTTATTGTCATTAAGTAGAATTGGTTCAATAGGGTGAGGATAAAAACTAAATGAAGAAACGCTGAATAATTGCCACAACTCGAGTTTTCCCATTGAGGCCCACATATACCGTTGATGTGATATGCCCTATGTAACTTAACACATCCATCAACAAGAAATTGATAATTCATCAATGATCGTACAATTCATCTTCAATTATGACCAGGTTTGAACTTTATTTTCACTATTAGTATTAAGTGATACATCCTTTCGATTTACTGCCCAGCACTGCATCTCTCTCTTCTCAATTCCACCGCAGTAGTCACTGCTTTCGAATTCCATTTCAACCCCAGCATGAAAGAAAATTGTAGAATGAATACCGGAAAAAACACTACAAGCACGCTGACAATTCACTAACATCCACAAGTTTGAAGCGCAAAGAGATCCACTCATGTCAAAGAAGAAGCAACGACTGGCCTATTTTCAAGGGACGCAGTCAACATCAGCTTTTGCTCACTCTTTCATTCCGCGGCCGGAGAATTATTTTTCCCTCCCTATCGCATTTCTTCGACCATGAAAGGCTCCACTGTGGGCCCAGACCATAGAAGAGGCAGCGCGTGACCCAAAGATACGTTTATTACGCGGGAATACCCGGAACTTACCTCGGATATCTCCGATGCATTGCAGTTAGTTCTCTACACATTGGGGACAAAAGTTTTCCTCAGTGTGAAAAGTGATTCAAGTCGGGCGGTAAAGTTTAAAGAAAATATACAAAAGATAAGGAAAAAATGTAAAAGGTTGATTTGCCAATGAAAGTATTTAATTTTGAGTATATTTAAATGTAGCAAAAGCGCTACACTCGGCCAGTTTTGATTTTATATTTTTCCGACAATGCGCGCAACAGAGCGTAATGGGTACGAGAGCCAGAAGTTCCCACACACAAATCAACTGTTGAAAGCAACAACATAATTAGCAATTAAAAATCTCAGTTTCCATAAAAAATGGAAGAAACTCTCGCCCGAAGAGTTGCTCATTTAAGGAGGGAAGGTATATGGAAAGATACTCTATGGAAATGCTAAGATAGCACACGCCAGAGGTAAAACTTCAGAACTCGGTGATTTGAATAAAATAATTATGTACTCCCGGGAAGTTCCAGGTTAACGCTAAGAGTTTTTTTTGTTGCTTTTTCCAAACTCTCGGTTAATTAATCGTGTAAATTACCAATCAACGTAAGAAATGTTTTAGTTTTCAGCCCAAACAGATATTTGTTCTATTCGCTAGCATTTACTTTCCAACATATGGTTCGACAAAATTCAAATTTAGCATATGCCATTACATCCTCGTCTTCCTGGTTTTGTCCTTTCTTTTCTGATAATTGGTCGGGTCCTCTCGTTCCTCTGACTCATTTCGTTCGACACCTTTCGTTCCATTGGCTACTTTTATTCCTTTCGCTCATTTCACTCCTCTGAGTCCTCTCCGACCTTTCGTTTCTTTGGAACAAGACGATTATCACACCTGGAGTCGTTCCATCTGCGGAAGGAAAAAATCGTTCTGAAATGACACATAACTGATTTTCTGCACTGTCAACAACTCCGGACATAATTGGCAATGCAGTTAACTGAATGAAAGTGAGAGAATTTTGGCCTGATGTGAAACCAATAATATATGCTCATTTTCATTACGATGGAAAGCGTAGAATAAAAGCACATCTTCATAGAACTGGCCAAACGTCCAGTCACTCCGCAACGTATCGCGACACACTACGCTATCGGTTCATATAGCTTGGCTGACGAACCTCGGAATACGTTGCCTATCCAGGCCCGCCACTGATGAGAGGGAATTTGGGGTTACACACTTCAATATCCTTGAGGCATTGCGCCAGGTTAAGAGGGACCGCATTCAGAGAGCGTCCTCGTTCAGGGGCGAGGATGGACTTGTACCAAGCAAGCGGACTTGAGGATTGCATTAGAAGGAAAGGAACGAGTAAGGAACGGATTAAAATAGAAAATGTGGTGAAAAAGCAATACTGAATGAAGTAAACGAGCGAGTGCACTGGATGATAAAACGAAGAATAGCCGCATACACGAGAAGACGACCTCTTGCCATGGTATGACGGAACATGAAGATAGCTATCGGCTTGTCTCGGCGAGTCTTAGTACCAATCACATACCACAGATTAATATTAAAACGACCAAGGATTGAGCGTTGAGTATTTTATAATATTATGAGATACACTGACTAAAGCAATTTGACCTAATTGCCTTTCATGACAGTAGCTTCTTGACGTCACAAATTGATGTAACACAAATTCAAAAATTCATTCTCGCATTTACTTTGATCAATGGCCTACGCCCTGCATCCGACATTGCGCCCGAAAAAAATAACTGATACTCTCCTAGATTTGTCTCGTTCCAACTTTAAGATATAGAAAAACGAAAACGTGTCAGAAAAACAATTTTGAACTGGTAGGTTAAAAAGGATTCATGTTAGTGCCGCTTTTATACATGTAAATACCTGCAGTGGGCACGTAGAAACAGCATCTCATTGATGTGCATTGCAATGAATTTTTGCTTGGTTTCCGAAATTGCATGCGTAGGGATATTAGAATGTAAAAAGGAAATGGTGTCATGTCACAACTAATTAATAACGTTATAGTAAACAAGGAAACGCGAGAGCGTAAACAGCATTCATGTACTAGTAAAAATAGGGTTTAAATGAACAACAATTTTAATTACTGAGTTCCCTTGGAGCCAAAAGACTAATTTTTCCGCCTTCATTGCTTTGAAAACCTTTATCGTCGCAGGGTATGGCAACGTCCCAAAAGGATCGATCCAAGTTGATATTGTGTGTTGAAAAATGTAACGGGTGGCCTTCTGCTCCTCAGTCACTTTGTGCCTCCGCAGAGCGCGATAGTGCCGCAGTCGCAGGACTGCTACGTGCAATCAATTGTGCACAGTATTGCGTAACTACAACGTAGTCCCTTAAAGTAGTCTCGTAGTCTCTCTAAATCCCTTAGAGGAGCTGTTATGCCACCAACCATCAAGGGAGAATCCCTCAATAAGGCAATTATTTAGTCAACCTCATATTTTGCGATACAGCGCGGTCTCCTACATCGAGCGGGGCATTTTAAAGCCTCATCCTCGCTGTTTGGCCTTCTTAAACATCGGAGAACAAGATAACGCTCGAACACCGAGCCACCTCCCTTCACCGAGCCTACCATCAGAGCTGGGCGGCGATGGTCTCGTGAAGAAGAGATCATTCCATTTTCAATCTCGTAAGAGAACTGTCGAGTAAGATTAACAGGCCAAAGAGTTGCAAAGACCCTTGCTACCCGGAGTGATTTCATTTAAGTGATAGCGCTCAAACGCGAACGAAGAAGAGAGCTTGGTCGGAAGCGTGTCCCACTTGTCTTAGAACATATATCATGGTGTACCTGAAAATTCTCATAAACACTAGAGATGGCCCAGGCTAGCCTACGTATTCTCAGCTCCGACAGCAGACCTATACGAACGGCTAGCGTAACGTGTCGCGATACTTCAAAAAGATACTTTATATACTGTACAAATGAAATGACCACAAGATTTCCATGCTGGAGATGAGGACGACTAGAATCGTTATTCTTAAACTTCTTAAAAATTTCATTAAAAAATGCACAGAAATTAAAAATTTGAATAGCCAAAGAAGCTTACTGCGGACAGTTTCCATTTAGAGTATTCTTTAATTCACTGGAAAACGTCAATTGCATGGAAATATGAAATTACGCACTCTCAATTTTATCCCCATTCATGGCCTCGAAGATGTGATTACAGGGTGATTTCAATTGTCCAATTGTCCCAAGAATTTTCAGAGAAACAACTTTTTCTAAAACTACCTGCACTATTCCTAACGACTATAAACTGAAATCTATTAACCAATAAGTAATAAATTTTCGGGAGAACTTTTTAATCGCAGCCAAATGTTTTGTGGATTTTACTGTCTATTTTTAATTTGATCAATTTACGGAGAGATATGCATTTTCTTAAGGTGCGACTGGGCTCCTTTTGAGAACTATACTCAAAGGGGAAAATGCCTCCATTTTAGGGATAAAGAGAAGTAAGGAAAAAAATCAGAGGATAATTTAAATCGTCACGATATTTCGGTCAACCATTCAGCTTAATTCTCTTTATGAGGGCCAAGTTGGCAACAAAGAGAAGTATTTTGCCGGAGCCTGAAACGGCAGCAGGAAAGGCTGTAGTATTAAGGTAATGCTTTCCCGGGATGAACAAGATGATAGAATTACTAAGGCTAAGTGCTTTCCACTGTTTTTCTCTGGAGGAGACGAAAACTCAGCGTAAGTTGTTAGTTCGTATTCAAACGGTTCAAAATGTGGATTCTGTGGGGCTTTTGGAGAGATTCCAAAAATTTAAGACCATAAATCTTAACTCTGGAGATTTCCACATTTTGCACCCCTTTTATTTTACGGTCAAAGGGCAGATAAAATTAATCAATTACTTCATGCTTAAGTGATTTCATATCCAGCAAAGGTTGACATAACGCATGGACGAAAAGTAACTATCTCATTATAATTACGAAGATGAGCAATGGATATTTTGTGATCATACAAATTTGAACAAAACAGTTTCAGTAAAATGAATTTATTTACAAGGCATAAACATATGCTTAGCCAGGCACAGGAGCATTAGAAGCAGTTAGGAAAAAATTTATCAGAGCAGCAATGACGAACAGCACTAACGCACCATGAGAATGTTAAATGGCATTTCTTATCGGTTAAATTGCAATCATAACGCGTCGAATGTGATCAACAAATTGGGCAATACATACAAAAATATGTGTTGCCCAATTCAGCCAAGTAATTTAATGATCGAGATCTACAAAGTCGGGTCGCGCTCGGGCTTGTGTGAGGTGAAGACGTCATGTCTTTGGTCTCCAGACCCAATTGTTGATAAATGTTATTAATATGAAAAGCAATGTTCCTCGGTCCACATATTCCCTTCCAACATGGAAATATCCCTACTGAGTTATTTTATTTGCTCGCAATCTTTTTCTTTTCCATAATAAAATCAGCAATAATCGGCGCACGAAGTCATAAAGACAGACAAACGAAAGGAAATATAATAAAGTTTCTCACTCTTTTACTCGAATTCCTTTTTTCTCTTGAATGCGTGATATTTTGGGAAAAAAACATTCGTAAAATTGCTCAAATTTACACGTTTTTACTGAACCACCCCCTCTACGACCTACAGTCAGCCGAGTCTCATCCGAATACATAGGGAACTAGCAGAGACGCTTCTCAACGGGAGGATGAAATTGAGAAGTAATATACCTAGTAGGTCATTGTATGTAGCAGGGAATTTAACCTCCCATTCATATTCTGATTTTTATTACCGAAGGGTAATTGCTCGTTTAGTCTTTAAGAGATCTATTTCTGAAATTGTTTATTTTTGAAGAGTAAAACTGATAAAAACAGTTTAATGCGTCGATAATTTCTAATTTAATTTTGAAAATAAAAAATGAAGCCAGCAAGCCTTGGATCACTTCGACCCGTTTGGTGTCAAATCAGTTAAAAATTTCAAAACGCAAATAGTTTATAAGTACTCTCTATTATGCAAGATAATATAATGAAAAATTTCAGATCAATTGGCTCAGTTCTGAATTCAATTCTTTCAGGCGTAATCTTGTGGAAGTCCATTATGAATAATGAAAATACCAACTATGTTTCCACCAATGAGTCTATTACTGGTACAACTAGTTTCAATGCTACAGCGTCATCATTAGGTATCCGACTGAATTCAGAACTGAACCGATTGATCTTAAATTTTGCATTATTCTATCTTGAATAATATAGAGTACTTTTAAACTGTTTGCATTTGAAAATTAAATTGCAATCATAACGCGCCGAAGGTGATCCTCAAATTAGGCAATATATACATATGATCGAGATCTAAAAAGTTGGATCCCGCTCGGGTTTGTGTAATGTCTTCGGTCTTCAACGCTGCTGCGTTGTACATTTTCACATGTTTGTATGGATAACAATCATGAACATACGCGAAAATTTTCAAGGTTCATAACTTTATTCATTCCAAAGCTAATTAGAAAGTAGTGATTATGCACTTAGATCCCGCTGGAACCCCAACCATCCCTCTTGAAATCTATTACGAGGTTTAAAAGGTGTTGTACGTACGAGTAGGCCTCTAGCAGTGTACAAAAGTCCAAGTAGTTGGCGACGTACTACGCATACCGATGGACCCAAACTCTTAGAAACCTTGTGACGTGCTTACTGAAAATACAGAGTGAAAGTCGTTGAACTCTTACGGAGAGGAAGGGAAGAAGTAACCCAGCGGAAATGCCACCAATATTTGCTAATACATATTCGACATTAAAGCCATAATATCCCCAGTAGAAGTTTTTCGATCAAAGTGACTCCTTAGGTTGCCTTAGAAATATGCTAATGTTAAAATCTAAGGAAAATTGAGGATATTCGCATTACGAAGTTACCTTTAAGCAAACACGAATCGAACAATAGAATCAACTGCGATGATCAAACTTTACATTCTTTCAGACATCCAATAACGAAAATTAAAACTCTAGATCTTGATTTAAATTGATTTAAAAAAGCAAAAAAAGAAACCTCTGCACTGATTTCAGAGCTTAAAAAGATGTCATTTATGGGGGCCTAGCAAAAATGTGAAATCCCGAGCAAACCTATGGAGAAATTTAGGTCAATTTTAATCCTTAGGGATAGAAATTTCCCAACAGAAATATGCCAACAGTCTAATCAGATTAAGTAGCTATCAGCAAGAAAAAATATGGCTCAACCGGTTCAGTCGTTTTTGGGTGATTGAGTAACAGACAGACACCCCTAAATTTTTAAATATTGGTAAGGATACAGACCTATAAGGAATCAATTGGCGTTTATGAGTAGCTATTTTAGTTAGAGATGCATTTTTGTCTAGAGCATACTTCTTTGATGGGGACAGAATTTAATTGAATGCAAAATTATCAAACGAGCTATTAGATGATGTTATTTTGATGCTAGGAGTGCTCTCTAAGGCATTGTAAACGACTCGGGATTGTACATTGTAGAATTTAAATTATTAATGACTCCGCGTAACTGAATTATGAGAAATTCGAGTCATCATTCATTCAGCATAAGCAAAAGTCGTAGAAAATTCGATTTATACGAATATGCCCGAACAGAAGGTTCGAATATTAGAAACAGGGTTTTTTTTTACTGAGGGAAATTTTATACTTTTCCAAACTAATAATTTCCAGTTCAAGAATCAGAATTTAAGAAACTTAAAAATTTTGCGCAAAAATACGTCTATAAGGAAATTAGTGGTATCTATATATGTATTTGACTAATTTACATCATGCTCGACGAGGGGGGTCATGCTAATATTTATTCATATGTATCATAATACGGATTACATTTTACCTGGAATATGGTATTTGCTTTAAGGAGTTTCTATGCTTCAAAAATATTTTATACAAAGAAAGAGAAAAGCCAAGTCACCAGAGTGCTCTCGCCCACCCCTAACCATAACAAATTACACACTGCTACAACTATTCTAGCATAGTGCAGTCTAAGATTGACAGATTCGCTAAAAACACTGCCTGAAAACTTAAAACGGCCAAGGGCACGTTGTTTCCCTAATCAGTCAGTTCAAATGATAGCCTCCGTTTATTTTATCATAACTGATTTGTCTCTATAGCCTGGCATGCAGTAGTGTCCTGGCACGAAGATGTGGTTTGGCGAATATATGGATAACTTTCTTTATAAAAGCTTCGGTATTTCAGGTTAAAAAAATTAAAAAAACAGAGGGTTATTTTTCTTTGGTCCACAACCATACGAACTGTTAATGATTACCATACAACTTTGATAAAATACGTTCTTAATAATTGATTCAAATTTACAATTTCAACCCCGAAGCATATGACACATTGGTATAATTGTATCAGCAATGATTGACAAACGTTTACGATCAAATTAGTAGGAGAGCCATTCATCATTTAATCTCGTAGAATATTGGATATTTATATTTTGCTGCCACCTAAATCGTCAAAAATTCTAATCTTACATCGTGCTAGCAACATAGATCTGAATACTAACGGAATTGAATCGTATGACGAGATAATTGAGTCGAATGCTTCAGTTTAAGGCCTGATTTTTTAATTTATGGGTAAATATTTTTTTTATTGAGAAAAAATGTAGCCCTACTCAAAGGAGACCCTTTGTTAAAATATACTTGCCGATTCATCCACAGCTTTCGAGTCTTACCATCAATTTTCAATATGCCAGTCTTCAAAAGAATGTAAAAAACATTAAGGACTTGTCCCTAAGCAGGCGCTTCGACACGCCTGAAGCTTCAGGCCTTCACATATCAAGTGTTTTACATTATGTTTACCCACATAGAATATCGGCGTTATTTTTCGGCTCTCAATGCACTGGTTCGCTCCAAGTTATTTAAATCCTTACGGCTGACACGTGTCCAATATCGACGCGATGCCAATTTATCGCCGTGTCATGCATCCACAGGGCGGGACGCCGGAAGCTTAGTAAGCAGAGGCGAGGCAAAAAGCAAAAGTGATGAGTCTGCTCTAAAACTGAGGGCCGCGGGTGTAAATTAGGGGATGAGGCTATCTTTAAGGAGTGCTCGCAGAGGCAGATCGTCCCGAGGGGACTGCCATTGATGGGCAAATGGGTGGTGGGGAGCGGTAATGTAGTTGGAACGAGGAGGAGGGCGGGCGGAGGATGGGAAATTAGTGGAGGGGACAGGTTGGGAAGATAGGGAGAGGGAAATGAAGGGATGGAACCGTTGCGGAAGTAAGAGAGGCGTAGGGCCGTCTCTCTCTCTCTCCCTCTACCCCCGCCTTTCCCCTCCCCCAACAGCCTGCACGGACCCATCTCCAGCACTTTTCACGCTCGGAAATCGATTGAAACCCGGTAAAGATATAGCTTTTCACGGACACAAGTATGACGGCTTTGGTGATTAGAAATTAAACTTGACTGAATCTTCTATCTTAGATAGGTTAAAATCGCGACATGACAAAAATACAAAGGAAAGTAACTCGCTCCATTAAAAACCGCCACGAGTGAACAGAGAGATTGTCACACCTGCTATAAGGAGTAGGTTGGGGACAGTCATATCCCCAGAGGCTCCAGGCAAGGCGTACCTTACTACAAAAATTGAGATAAGGTGAGTTTCTTGATGACTGTAGGAACATATTTTAACCATATTATATCACATCAATCAACGGGAGTGACAAAATAAGGAGTGCTGCCGAGCTGATATGCACAAGACTTCGTTCTTTCAACGCATTTTTTGTGGCTAATACGAAATAGAGCGATACCCTGGAACACTCCATTAACATGCAATTCACTTCCATCCCATCCCTCTTTTTTTTATTTTCATTCCTTTTTTCCGTCCGATGTGCTATCACCCGCCACCAGCCGAGTAACACTTAAGCTTCAGTATGCATGCATCTGTCAGCGAGCGAATGCATAGCGGTATAGATAATTTGTGATAGCAGTAAAAGTTATTTTTACCAAATTTTCTTAAACATTTCTCAGATGTCAGACCATTGTTGTTGTTTTCACCACGATAGAGATTGATTTTTTTCACCAGGATTTTTAGTTGGCAGGCAATAATTTTCCACTTTACGATATTATGAAAACAATTACGTACATCTGAATTTAAAGCATTCTACAGATAAAACAAATCATAAAATATCGACGCACTGTAAACGGATATCAATCATTCAAAGTCAACATAATCACACATTTACTAAATTTGTCATCATATGACCATTTTTAAGGTGGCTGCATCGAATCAAAGAAAAAATTACTTCATTGAACTTTGAGAAAAAGTAATATTTCTTCTTCATGCGTTGAACATTAAATTCAATTTCGGACTAAACAGTCAAATACTGGTATATCAATATGGGAATACGCACAAGGTATTCCCATTTTTATGTAGAGACCACTTACGGTGCCAGCTCTGGATACGAAAAACCCCTCACGTTCACATTTAACACAGTCGCTTTCCCTTCATATTGCATTCTTAACAGGGATGAAATCATTTACAGTAGTTAACAATAGAAACTGATACAGATTTAATATCGGTAAATCGGTATCGATAAATATTAAACATTTAATATCGGTTGGATATCTTATATAATATGGCTCCGCGCATTCACTACTCTTACTCGCGAATTTATTTTTTCTACACACTACTTTACTTTCAGGAAATCAAAACGGAGAAATAAATATTACAGATGGACAGAGCTCGATCGTGCTTGCTTCGGAATTAAACTGAAAAATGAAGAAAATAAAGGCCAGACTGTGAACCAAACAGGAGTGTAAAAAAATCATGTTAAAAAATCCCGAACCTCACTTTCTTTACGGAGTAACTATATAAAGTAGATGGCTCCGAAGTGTGAGTGCGAATCGCTTTATTTCTTCATAGAGACGCTGTTAAATACGACTGTATAGCTTTGATTTATACCGGGGAAACCCAATGGGGTTTTGAACTAAAATTTTCATTGTACAACAACTGAGTCTAAACGATAGTTTATGACCAACACATGGAAAACACAAAATATCCGTTACTTAGTGAGTCGTTAAATTACTGTATTAGTATCAAAATGTGAATTTGTTAAGAATCCGTGGGCGCCGCAAAATGATATTTCACTGAACGCAATGAATGAATGACGTCATTATTCATGCTACAAGGAGCCATTACCGCGTAATACTGCCCACAAACGCCAAAATACTGTATTTCACTAAGTTTCAGGGGAATATAATAGTATTTCACGTATCAGGAAGGTTTCCATTAGGTGATTCCAACCAATTACAACCTAAATATATTGAAATAATTCACAAATTTAATTAAAATAAATGATCGACTCTTCGCAAGAGAGATAAGAAGATCAAAAAGTAAGGCCAAAGCTCACTTTGTAAAGAGGACTACTTCACTAAATGCCCGCTTATTCTAGATCAAAGATTTTGCGGCTTTCAAATGTAGAATGCTAAAAAAGTAGCTACGCACTGAATTAACATTTGAGTTATTTTTACTTTTAGGAAAATAGGATAACTAGATGATCAATGCAGTGAGACATGATAAAATGTTACACCAGTCATTAGTGTTTCTGTATGCTCGAGTGGGTAAAATATTTTTTTTCTACCCTTTCAATCATTGCGTTACCCGACACAATATAATGGATGCAATAGACATTCAAATCGCGATGCGTACGTATAAACCACGATTCTCTCACTCTTCCTCGGGAATCAAGAATAATTTGTTTCGGAGAGATTTTCGATAAATTATTGAGCTTCGATATAAAAGACTATCCTTTTGACCTGAAAGAGAGGTAGCTCGTGCGTTGGTGGTGCACGCGTGGTGTGCGTACGAAGCACAGGCACGGAAGCCACTACATCAAGGCTCAGTCCTTCGGCTGGTATCACCAGTGACGTCATTACCCATCATTCTCTGTTCTTGCCGTTTTCACACCCGTTTGAAATAATCGGCTTTGTGCTAATTTTTAGAAATACAGTTTCAATAAGGAATAAAACAAGTTATCGCGCATGGAATTGCGCAAAGAATTTTTTAACGCTGTTTCTGAAAACTTGTTCGTTGACCCATTGCTAAAGGTACATACAAAACAGTATTGACAGCATATAATTTTACTCAATTTTCCGCAAGTTCAAAACTGCCATTAATCTCTTATGAATAAAGTATAAAACTCATTATTTTCACAATATGCTGTGCTTCTGCATATCTTTCAAGTCTGTAAGTCACACATTTTTAATAGCATACCGAGTGGAGAAAATCAAGTCCAAACGTGGTTGATTTAGTGCGCTGAGCTAGTTTATAACTACCATATTTCTCTCCAGAGTAGAATCTAACTCTAAATTTTAACCTTTTCCTTTTGTAGCACTTCTAATTACTTTCATACTCTCCAAGCCAAATATTTTTCATAGTTTCCAATCGGAATAAATGAACTCTAAATATATTTGATTTTGTGCACGAAGATACTCTTGTTATCCTTTCGAAAGGAAGGAGTTAGCTCCACACGCATAGCAACGACTAACAATATTCTTCTACTTAATTACTTTAAGTAAATAGACACTCAAATATGAGATTTTCCTTCTTCGTATTATTTTCCCGAGTAGAAAACCAGTATTTTTTTGGAAAAAATGTTGATTTTAAGTTCTATTTCAACAATGAAGAAATGCACAGGGAAAAAAGAAAAATGAAAGGAAATGCTTTCCTTTATTTAAAAAAAAGTATGCATTCAGCGTCTCTCCTCTGTTGCTGCTATTTCTAGAGATTTTCCGGATAGAGAAAACATCACTACTATTTAAAAAAAGGATGCGCCATCACGGAAAAATTACTGCCGATAGAAAACGAGGAGGGACAATATTTTTTAAAATTGTCGCGTTTAACTGCCAATGCGTGTGTGTATACGTGTGCACGAAAATGGATTTTTTTTTCAAAAATGGTCAGGCAACCATCATGGATAAATATCAAAGGAATGACTAAAAATATTGTTTTTCTATATACCAAACGAATTGTCTACATACCAAAGGAATGACTAAAAATATTGTTTTTCTACCTACCATAGGCAAGCGTCTTTGCTTAGAAGAAACATTCAAAGTGTAATAAACGAATTGGAATCATTATATTTCCATGCAATTATTTTCTACTAACGCAAAAGAAATTACTTTGAAAATGGTAACCAATACGAATTAGCTAAAAAATTATTCACGGGAGTAGTACAACAATGGGTTGCTGAGGTTACAACAGACGTCTTTTAAATACCAATTTCAAAGAAGCCGGAGCAACCCATGAAAGTTCACCCAGGGAGTTTGAAAGGACAGTTTTCTTCAACGTCGAAATAATATGATTAGTAGCAGTGGCCATTTTTTTTGGGTATCATAATTTAATTTTGACCGAAACATTGTTTTAGAAGCACCAGATAAATCGCGAGAAAAAAGTGCACAAAAATTAAATGGATATTTACACCAAAAGGCAATACCGACGCCAAATGCAAGTGGAATCGAAAAATCATAAAATATAAAATATTTACCGAATGGCTAAAGCAACCACTCAGAGCACAAATGCTTGAGTAGTTATGATAAGTCAGATGGTAGTCGCGATCAATTATTTAGACATCAACTCATCAATTATTTAGTCATCAATTATTTAGACATCAACTCCGGCACCAACCATCCATGTATGTCACAAATGACTTAATTCAACTCGATGGCCTTAACTGCCGTGCGATTGTGGTTTCCAGTATTACTCTTCGCTATTTACTGCTAAAGCACAAATATGTGAATGATATGGAGTAATGCATCTACTACTCCAAGTTCTATCACAAGATGCATCTCTACTCCATCAAAGGGTAGTTTTCCAAGGAAATGCGACCATTAACAACAATCGGATTACAAAATGTTACTTTTCATAAATTATTTCTTTCCAATTGAATCTTTCGAACAGATGAGGTGGGTTTACAGAGGATAGTATTTTAAAAGGGAGGCAAGTGAGGCGATACCGGCGACGTTGTTTAGATTTCAGCCAGTTTTAGCGAGCATACTACTACTTATCCGATCCCAATTTTTAAGGTCAAAAATAAAGCGTACATATTGTAGAGTTCATAGCCACTTGCAGTTTGTTGCTGTTTTCTTCATCGAGACATGTCAGCAGTGAAGAGCAGTAATCCAGTCTTGAGAAATCTTTTGGTGTCTGCGATGATTTCTTTCATAGCAACAGTTTCGCCGTGCTATTCTGCCGGCTTCGTCAAAAAATTTTACTTAATTACTGCTCTTAAAAAAATCATCGCAGATGCCAAAAGATTTCTCAAGATTAAATCATGAGCTGCGAAAATTTACTAAAAAAGCAGTAATCCAGGTTTGGGAAAATAGTGATAGTATGAGGGTGGTGCGTACTTTAGGGGGTACCATATTCTTCGATCTATATAGTAGGTGTAATATACCTAGGGTTTTCTGTTTAGTATTTTGTACTTGTTGCTTCCAAATGAAATGTTTATCAAATATTATATCACGGTTTTTCATCGTTTCATCGTATGATATAGCTTCCTATTTGAATGTTGGGCAAAGACGAAATATCTATTTGGGCAAACAGGTGACTTTACCCAATTATATTGACTTGGTTTCATACTCATTTCATTGAAGATGGTTTTTCTGCGCACAGAATGTTATTCGCTCGATATCCTCATTGATCAATGCGATTGTAGAAGTTAAATCAGATATTGAGGAGTGACAATATATCTGGAAGTCATCAGCGTAAAGATGGTATTTACAGTGTATTATGACTTCGGGAAGATCATCATTGAACAGTGAGATAAGAAGAGGGCTAAGGACTGAACCCTGAACTACGCCTCTTGGATTATTCATCCATCCAGTTAGAATGTATATGATCAGGTACAACCACAGATTTACAGTGTATTATCGAAATATCCTGAACTTAAAAATTGCGAGGTCAAATTGAATGATCACATACAATTTAAATTACAAGTCACAATTAAAATGATTTCCTCTAGACTCATCTGCAATTGATGCAGGGCATCCGGGTAATTTACATTGATAGTCAGACACGACTTAGAACACATATTGTACCACTAATAATTGTACTCAATATTTAATGAAATTGCCACAAGAGGAGGCAACGATATTAGAGTTGGCGCTAGGAATTATCAAAGGTCTTATGAAGTGCAACAACACATCTTAATTTTCAAATGGTACAGATCACATGGTAGAACATTCCATAGCACCAAGTATTTTTCCCCCAAAGGATACAGTCACATAAGCACGATTAAACATTTGCCTTTTTATTTTGAAACCATTCGTCCTGAAAGGACAGGAGGACAGCAACATTTTAGAACAAAGCTCTATGAATTTCTAAGAGGTGAAAACGCCACTTTAAGGCGCAAACAATATGCACTAGAAAGCTGATGGAAAACAAGAAAATTTTCCCTAAAAGAATCACCCTATATTTCGCGGACAACATGCCTTCTGCAATTAAATATATCAGATGTCGTCACTGAAATTACAGCACATTCTGGCACACCAGATGCGTAGGTACGTCGAGACGAATCACAGGTGAATTAGCGTGTTACGTGCACTAGTGTAATGTATCTATGACCTTTTTTTAGGCAGAACTTCGGTCACGGCGCTCGAGCAGATACATAACGATCCACCCGTAGAGGAGGGTCAAGGAGAGCATCATTTTTCCTGGCTTTCAATTTGAATTAAACGAAGAAAATTTTTTTCTTCAGAATCAAAGCTTCGTTTTTATTCTTTCTAAAGCGCTACAACCTCCCACGGGTTTTAGCTCAATCAACAGCCCATCTTCTCCTAGCTCTCGCTATCTCTCACCAGTTAACAATATCCATTCTTCATGGATCTTGAATGACATGACCTCTCCATCTTTTCCTGGGTCTTCCTTTTGGACTACCTCTGACTGAAGTCCATTCAAATATTGTCTCGGCCATCCTAAAATCTGCCACGCGTGAAAATTATCCAAGCTATCGGATTCCTCGGATGAGCCTCTGGTTAAAAACACATATTTCGTAGCCTCATCATTCACAATTAAACTTCTCTCAAACGACTCTCTTTACGGTTCTATAAATTTTTCTTTAGTGATTTTTTCACTCTTTCCTTCGATGATGACGTCATCAGAATATGATGATGACGTCATCAGAATATGATGATATTTGCTATGTTCTATTCTTCATATTTTCAATAGAGTCTATAATTCGGATGGCAGCTTCCCTGACACGACTGAGCAAAAATGTTGATAGGGCACCACCCTGCTTTACACTTGATTCAATGGAAAAGCCTCTATAGCTCGCTATTAGTTTTACTCCAGCATTTGATCCGTTTATTGTAGCTTCGGCAACCCTCGCTAGTTTTTTTGGTATACCTAATTTTTTGAGACTCGCAAGAATCGTCTGTCTATCGCCTTCATCAAACACCGTTTTAAAATCCATAAACAAAAAAGCAGAGTAATACCTTAAGCATAACATTTCTCAAACATCTGCGTCATCATAAAGCTATGATCCATTGTACATCTGTCATTTCTAGAACCGGCTGTAGGTCTTCAAATATCTTCTCAGCATATTCAGCGATACTGTTATAAAGGAAGCTTGATAATATCTCGTAGGTTACATTCAGATATGAAATGCCCCTAAAATTATTACAGATAATTTGTCACCTTTGAATATGTAAAGATATTATTAAACCTTCTTTTCAGTCTCAGCGCATTTTTTCTTCTTCATATAATTTAATAATTAACCCTAGTTCTTTTTTCCATAGTCATTTCTCACCATTTTTTATAAGTTCGGCTGCAACATGATCATTTCCGATGCTTGATAGCTCGTTATTTTCAGCATAATCTAAATTACTTCATTTTCAGTTGGCTTTGGCGTTTACGACTCATCGGTCAATGTTGCATATTTTCCTCTACACCCTCGAACTGTTCCATCCTCTCTGTCTTGCACGTTAAGTGCATTAGTCTTAACATCTATTATGTCTTTTCTTTCAGTGAAACTTTTCCGAAACTTGAGCGTTACGGACCTCGGATCCAAGCCAAAGTTTTGATGCCAATCTCTTTAAATTTTCATTACATTTTTTTACCGGTGTCCGATTTCTGACCTACCATCGATAAAACAACAGCCTTTGAATAAATCAGGTCGATGTGATAAACACCGAATGAAAACATAAATTAAAGACGATTTCTCATTTTCAAATATAAAATGCACTTATACAAAAACTAAGGAAAATAAAACAGTTACTACAAATCCTGGTTTTCTCCAGCATGTTCTAGCTTCGTGAACTGATAAAAAGCAATGACACATCACGTACCTAGTTGTATAAACTAGTAGTACACACTAATACTTTATGGTGCAAACGGCTAATTTGTTATATAAATAGTACATAAAATGAAACGGGACCGGTGCTGAGTACTTTCCAATTAGTAAAATTTGATCTAGAGTGAAATCTACTGTGTAAATATAAATCTACTTTTGAAGAGATATATCTACATTGACATTAAAATTCTATAATTTCCAAATTCCATGTCGACATTAAAGTCTAAAATGGAAGCGACCATATTCATATTCAGCCGTTATAGGTGGCTTCTTTCGTGACTTGAAAAGGGACACTCAGAGGATTATTAAATGGGCAATCATAGGGTCATTGCACGGATTCGGCAGTTTGACCGAATCGGTGAGTCTGCACGGCGCGTATGCACCCGGGGAGCGGTGGGTGGGCGGGGCGACCGGGTGCGGTGCGGTGGGGGGGGGGGGAGGGGTGCACCTACGTAAATCTGGTCCCGTTTGAAGCGCTGATGGAGGTTGGCAGCGAAGGCGTCCTCGGTGAGCGGCTCCAAGAGCACGGCGTCCCAGGCGCCCACCTCCTGCTCGAGGCAGACGACGTCGGGCGGGCGGCGGGGGCGCCGGGGCCGGCCCGTGCAGTACCGGCGTCGGTGGTGGGGCGGGGGCGAGGGCGGGGGCGGGGGCGGCGGGGGAGGACTAGAAGGGGCGGCCATGCTCCCGTCCTCCGCCTCGCCCTCCCCCGCCCCCCTCGCCCGCTTCCGGCCCCTCCTCCTCCCCCGACGCCTCTTCCGCCACCGCCGAAGCCTCCCGGCCCCTCCGCCGCCCCCGCGCGACCCTCCGCCGCCGCCGCCGCTCCTTCGGCCCTCCTCCTCCTCCTGCAAGTGGAGCAAACACGAAACTCTTTGGTAAATGGAGTCCACCACCGCTGCGAGAGAGGGAGTGAAAGGGATGAGGCAATGAGATGTAAAGGGTTGAAGGCGATGGGTGGGAGGCTCTCTCCTCAGGGGCGGGGGGGGGCAAGAGGGGGGAGGAAAAGGAGGGGGGTGGGGAAAGGAACGGGGAGGTCGGACGCATTAATTGGGCGAGGGAGAGTGAGCGAGAAAGAGAGATGGTTCCTCCTCCGTGCCATAACTACTCGCTCCCCAAGAATCCCTGCACGAAAAATCGTCCCTTTTCGGTTCGTCCGTCCCCCGGCGCCCCTGAGAGGCCGATGATGTGGGGGTGGGGGAGGGGAACGATTGGGGGTGGGAGGGAGGGAGGAGGTGAGAAAGAGAGGGCGAGGGGTGGAAATTGCCCACCCTTCCCGATTGACTCGCTAATGGAAAGGAACTGCTTAATGCGTCTCCTCGTATTACAATCCCGATGCGATTCCTGGCTTCGTTATCGAGGCGACCGAGTGTGGAAGGAGAGCACAAAAGGGTGCGGAAATGTGCGATCCGGAAGAAAAAAAAAATGAGAATCCCTCGGCGTAACCATCCACGTCGCTTTTTTTTGAACGATTCTCCTCTTTTATCTATTCTCGCCGTCGGCATTCCCACGCGCCCCGACTTTGAGGCAGGGACGGACGGACGGCGTCAGACGACGATTGACATCCACCGGCTAGCGTGCGAAACCAGAGCGAAAGGGCGAGTTTCTTTCATTTTCTTAAGTGAGCGCCTTCCATTTGTAGGTGAAGAGTGAACGGGGAGAGTGGTTGTCCACTTTCCCCGTACAAAGATTCACGTGTGCACGTTAAATGTCCCCCACAGCTCTACACTAGAAAAGTACGGACAACGTCTGCCCACGACCAAAGCAGACAACAGAGGCAATTGACGAAGATGCACGGCATTAAAAACATTGTTAAATTATAAAAAATATCACAAATTATAGAATCACATGACTCAAACGTACTTAATGCTTGACAGTAATTTTTTTCCCACATGAACATGTTTACACATTCCCATGTATTGGACAGGTTAGTTTTGGTTGCGTTGTCCATTTTTTCCCAATCCAGAGCTTTAATGTTCCCCTCTTCCAGCACGGGGACAGCCCCGTTCACGAATAACACGGGGAATCACACGTCGCGTCACCTGCCACTCCAGGAAAGACACCCTGGGCAGTCCCAGGCTCTACCACACGCCGATCGTTATCAGAGGGTTTAGGACGACGAGGAGGCACTTTACTTTCCGTGCGAGCGAGCGACCACAAGAAAGAGAATGGAATTCGTTTGGCAGACCATGAAGCTTTTTGATGCAGAAATTCAGCTTCGTTGGTGGTGTTGGGGAAGACAGGATAGTGATACTTTTCGGCAGGCGGCGACGGTAGTGTTTTCAGTTCGTCGTAAGTGTTTTCAGTGCATCGGCAAAGCAAGACAATGCAAATTGGCAGACCTTGACCATAATACGAGAGGCCTTCACTTAATGCTGAGCAAATCGAGTCAAGATGTAATTGTAATAAAACACGAGAAAAATGGATCTTCAGATGTAGACCACACACGAGTTAACCCCGGCCAAAATCATTTATAAGTATGCCATTATCATTCAAAAACGTTCATCATAGCACCGTAAGGCCAAGGCCTTTCAAGAAAACTCCGATCTCTAGGAGTATAATGGGGAATTCGGTTAGAGGTTTTTTTGGCTAGTGTCTCAGACAACCGATAATTTGATGACAGGAGTAATTGTCCCTTACGATGCCGCATGGAGAAACGGGAATCACTATAACACGTTAATCATCCCTAAACAGCATTCATATGGCATTCACAGAGAGGGTTATATCTTTCATCCAAAATCTTCCACACTATTAAAAAAAAAATTATTTCAATCTTCAAAAGGTTCAGCAAGGAAAGAGGGTACACAAAGAAATTTTAATGCCAACGGATGTTAACAGTATGTCTAGGACAAGAGTGTAATACACACTTCGCTTCTCGAGATTCAAGAGAATAGCGCTTGAATAAGCCTCAAGTACTGGAGAGGAGATTCAGTTGATTGATATTGAAGCGGAAAAAACCCCATAAAATAAACTGTGAAGTAATGCCCCGAGAAAGTTTTAACAGTTTACAAACATAACATCAATAGCGTATCGGTGCTTAGTACCACATTCAAAAAGTGCCCGCCTCCTCAGAATTGATTACAAATATCATAAGACACATTTAAAGAATAATTCGCTGCGATCGATTAATCCTCACTGAAATTCTTTTCTGATCGGCACCAAAATCACCGCATTAATTTATGTTCAATGATCAACTCCTTAACAAGGATGAAAGAGTGAATTTGTAACGCAAGGATAAGTAAGTTTATGCGTGGTTAC
Organism: Ceriagrion tenellum; assembly: GCA_963169105.1. NCBI lineage: Eukaryota > Metazoa > Arthropoda > Insecta > Odonata > Coenagrionidae > Ceriagrion > Ceriagrion tenellum. Next base: position 25,131,790 of record OY720632.1, read on the forward strand.
CATCCACTATCATTCAAATAAAGATTAGCCAAATCGCATACAACTTGTAAGGTTTTCCTTGTTATAATATAGCAAAGGAAATTTTCCACCACCACCACAAATATCGTCCAATAGGAGAAAACGGTCAACCTCTATCCATTTTGTAGTCCACTTAATATAAAATACGGGTGTATGGGTGTGATGAGGTGGAACCGATTCATAAAGATAGAGGCAAAGCAAATGCATGTGTCCAAAAATAAAAGTTTCCTTTAACACCCCCTTCCTTCACATAAGCCAGAGACCTGAGTGAACGCCGAGCTTCAACCCCCACGCACCGCGAGAGTGCGAGACAACGCCAGGGTACCCGGCAGCGGCGCATAAACAAACATCTCTCTTGAACCTTTTGGCCTTCCCATGTTTTTTGTTTACAATTTTCTCTTCCCCGCGCACGCGTCCGCTCCTTACATGGGATTTCTCCAAGCCTTTAAAGTTTCCGTTTCCCACCGACCACCCCTATATAACCTGCAGCGATTGGTCAGTCTCCATTCTCCTTTCCCGCACCCTCATCTTACTCGACAATATTTGTACCCTATAATACACCTGATTCTCGAAGCTTTCACATGAAGATGATGTAGTAACATCGGAACCAGTCCCATTAAAATTTTTACTACCTACTAGTAAACTGAAAGTGTGCTTCAACCGATAAAGATATTAGGTCAACTGATTTAATAGGAGTTTCAGTGTCACCATCAATCAACTTTCAATAATATGAAGTTATATGAGTATTTTTTACTAGAGACCAGAGAATTTCCTAAAGGTTACTCTTTATAAAAAAATATGAATCCTTTTGCAGCAACAAGGTTCTGAAGTTATCAGCAAGGTTCTGAAAATAGCATTTGCGTATCGCTTGCAATAATAAGTTGAACCAAATCATAACCCATCCGTTAAAATTCACCTTAATCAAGCGACTGATTCATATGATTTGAAATCCAGGGAGCGAGCACGGCCGGTTATATAATAAATAATTTCGAGAACGACACTGCCTGATGAAATTTCAATATTATCCCTGTAGCCTAGAACGACAAAATAGGTTAATGAAAACAAATTAATTACAAGGGAATGATCACACTCTGAGCTGCATACTGGAAACTGCTCCATACTAAATATTAGGTTAAAATTGAGCCATTTCGTTAAGAGTCCCGTGAGGGTATAGCTAGAAAACAGGTCGATACAGAAGGCACATTGCGCTAAAATCACGTCGGTTTTGCCCGAATTATTTAATTATTTATTTATCTTCACTATCCCGAATACAGCCCAATGGGCCAATTTACGTCGGGTGAATAACAGTAACAACGAACGCGACACAAACACCCATGTCCTGGGCAGATAATATTCTACCCAGGCGGGACTCGAACCCGCGACCCTCTGGTTAGCAGGTGCGGACTTTACCCCGCTGCCACCGGATTATGACGATTAACACGACAAAATAGGTGATAGTGATCGACTCTAATGCATACGACCGATAGGAATTGATTTTTATGATCAACGAGCATTTGGTGCTGACTTTATTGCCAAAGGCTCCGCGATACAATAAAAAATGACTCGAAAAGCAAAAAAAGACTATAAAATGCAGAGATCAAAGGGAGGGAGCATGAAGAAATCGAATACACACATGGAAACTAAAACCAATACAAGAGATGACTAGGAATCCAAGGACAAAAATCTACGAGATGATAGCCAGCATTCATTTGTAATTCAATCATAAAGACCATTTCACTTAATGGCACAAGTCGATGCTCGGAAATAGCAAGAGCGCAGGCACGGAATCAGAGCAGGGGCTATTTTCTCCACCTGTCGAGCATGAGTTTGACCATGCATTCTTGCAATACTTCGCTTTACGCGACGCATTTTTAATGCACGTCCGAATACACATCAGATTGCGCATAGAGAGTACTCGCGTAAAACGGCCGTAAGATTGGTTGTCTACAGCCCTCCAAAGTAACCTGGTCCAAGCTGACTCATGTCCTTAAACTCATCTGTTACATTTCCCATTTAAGTTAACCTACGATATGTCCCTCAGTATTCCTCTTAGGCCTTTCCTTCTATGTATTATGCTCCTTACGAGTATCTCGTGTTTCAATCGTAGGTAAAACTGTAGGAACCACACAAATAAAACTGGTAGAGAGAATTTAAACAATCCGAAAATAGTTTTTATTGAAGGCAATGCTGGAACGGAAACCTTACATCTACATGCTATATCATCATTTGACTTTTATGCATCGACGAAGATTTTATCCAACAAATCTGCCTTACTAAAGGAAGTAGTAAGTACTCTATTTGGGAGGCTTGATGAAATAGCATTCATAGAATATTGCTGGACAATAGCCTACCTTTTTTTACAGCTCTTAAGTAGTTGTATATGCGACCCTCACATCCATTAATTTGTATTACGCGGTGCCGAAATTGTTTCATGTATATGTGACTTTCGTACATGTTCCTCAGTCGTACTCGAGGGGCTTTCCCAATCGATGATATTCTTCACAAATTCATCGTGTCAATAAGTGTGATCAATCCATCTGGACCCAGTCCTCCTCATAGGGTTCCATATGGTTTCCTCCTCCACTAGAAAACTACTTACTCATCTAAACACTTTTTCGCATCTGATCCCATTCGATCGTTCGACCTTCACCATTTATCCTCAGCATTTAGTCTTCAAAGTATTACAGATACATACAAATACAAATTAATGCTTTAGTTTCACCTGCTGACCTGTCATACAGAATCATTTTTCACTTCGTAATAACCACGCTAATTACTATCGCCGACTATAGTTCCGACAAACACCGTCAATGTAAAGGGCCTTGATAGTGACATTAGATGAAGAACCCAAGGTCGGCGAGAATAACAAAATGTGGCATTAAAAAAGATGTAAACCATTTCAAGAGTCTATTCTCATCTGTTCCAGCATTCTAAGGGTCCCTATTCCCAAGAAAAATAGTGCCACACTTCACATGAATGTTTTCAGGGACAGCTCCCTTACGGGTAGTCTTCTTTGAGCATATTAGTTGTCATTACATCATGAATGACTTCTTGACTCGAGCTATTCTTCGCTCAACCCTAGAAATCATTCGTGATGACACTCGCTGCCCTTTGATCACTTCCCATCCCAGCCCTATTAAGCTATTAAGGCAGGTGAATGATTCCAATAGTTCAAGCACTTCTTCTTACAGCATAATGTTAGCATTTGGATCCTCACTTCCACACACAACACTGCTTTTCTTCTTCCATTTGATCTTCATGCTGTATTCCTCTGTTGCTTGATTCGTTTTAATATTGGATTTTTGCACGTGTTAAGGCCACTATGCTATGACAGCGATGTCATTAGCAGAGCGAAGCATGTTGATTTCACCTTCACTCACTTTAAATCCTTTGACTACCACTCCTTGAACATTAATGAATGTTTTTTCCAGGTATATATGACATAGTGCCCGCGATAATTCGCATCATTTCCTAACTTCTTTATTTAATTCAGCGTCTACCTTCCTTTCGTCCTACATTCTCTCCCTGGTGATTAGCCTCCTAAAGAGTCTGAGGATTATTAAAATGCCGTTGTAATAAATGCCTTTTATTTTAAGAAATTTGAACATCTTATTCCATTCCACGTTGCAAAAGCCCTAATATTAGTCAATGAACGTCGTAATAAGTGGTTTGTTGAAATGAATCAAATCACTAGATGAGGCATTCATTGACTTGAAAGTCAGTGATATGAGAACAATTAGCATCCTAGTACAACAAGCAGGAATAATTAGAGCAACAGATAAAAAAAATTATTTAAAAAAAAGAAGACAGGAAAGAGTAGTAATAAGTTAACCAGCGGATTGTGTAACATAACAACTATAAAAATAATATTGTAAATCACGCACAATAAGGATGGTCAAGTGAATGAATGAAACATTACAGAGCCAGGAAGAAATAGGCCCACTTCACGCTAAGGAGAATGAATAGTTAGTTATAAGACAGAAATACTGAGTACGCGATCATAGGCTATATGGAAAAAAATAATCAATCCCAATGATAACCTATTGAGTCGAAGCAATTACGAGAGAAAACATCAAGAAAAACAATCGGCCAAGACAATAAGACATGGAAAATTAATACGATGGAAGTTTAGGCTGACTTTGTCCAGAAATGTTACATTGTGAAAAGAAGAAAGTATTAAAATGAAAGAGAGGAAGACAGGAGAATGGGCAAATTATAGTGGCAGAAGATAATACGCAAGAACAGGTCCGCCATCGCAATCACTTATCAATTTATGTAGCAATGAACTGTCGAAGGCGAGATTATTAAGGGACAGTGCCCAATGTAAACACATCTTACGCCGTGTCCAGTTTTGGAGAGAATGACCGTAAGCCAAGCATATATGCGAGGAAGATATGTCAAAGATGACCGACCCGTTAAGGTAGGTTTAGATGGGAGTAAGATTACCCGAAACACTCTTTTACAGCTGAACTCTTCAGCTCAGCAGCCTCTCCCCATCAAGTGTAATCACATTCTTACCCTCAGCCACCCGCCCGACATCCTCCCGCAATCTCGGCCTCCAGCTTCCTTTCGTCTATCTGCACCTCTCCCAACCACCAACTCTGCCTCCTCCCTATTTTCTCAAGCATTCTGCTCACGTCACCCACCATGAATTGCACTACCTCGTCCGACATCCTTTCCGTCAATTGCACTTTCGCAATTTTCCTTCACACCCTAATCCCAAATGATTGCAGCCTACTCACATTATCTATCCTCACGGTTCATGTCTCCGCACAATAATACACTGTTACGTAATCATATTCTGGTTCTGGACATGTTGAACTGCATGTGTGACGCGTTCTCGGCGGTTGGGTGCTTTGTTTTACAACAGTGTGGCGTTTTTCCGTTCTGCGGATGTTATTTTCATGTCATGACATATTTTCAATAGTTTTCCAATGTATTCCAAGTATATTTTAGTATATTAAATAGGGCGCATTCCCCCATGTTTGTCGGTGCGCGCTGGGAAATTCCGACCGCGTATACACCCGTACGATTTATTTATTTACGTTATGTAAGTTTAACAATACGTAAAAATCTCGAACACACAAGTCATTTCCAGAAGGATAACAATAGGTCGCAGCGAGTAACTTTAAAAGGAGGGGCGGGCGTGACGGACGTGCCGATGGGTTTTTCATTGTTTAGATGGCTTGCAACGAGTAACCACGCTGAGCTAGGAATTGGACGGGGGGGCATTGTGTCGACCGCCTGCCACGAGTAACCACGCTAATCCGAATATTGGAGGACGATTATCGATGGAAAGTTTTTTACTAGAGTAGTTTATTAATGTTGATATCTGATGCAAAGGGGGTTAATATATGTTCTGTCTGGGTACTTTAGAGTGTTGTTTTTGTGGTGTGAGGTAAAATTCTGAGAAGTGAAACAGGGAGCAGGTTTCATTGTTAATTGTACTATGTTATTTACCGTGTAATGCAAAAAATTGATATCTGTGAGATAGTGTCCAGCAAAAGAGTTAGTATCACGCCACTTTTTTTCAACACCTTTACATTACATTACATTACAACACCTCAATCCACATTAGCCTCAAAGCCAGTCTTATCTCTTTTTTTCTCACACAATATCCTCAACAGTATTTCTATCCAATCAGAGCGCATACTTTGAACGACTCCTTCTAATAACTTCACTACTAACCCCAATTTATTCCACTTCCCAGTTTCTTCCACCTCACAATAATTAAAATCCGAAACCTGCTACAATTGTATCCGCCTACTTTAATGACCAGCTTCGTTTTCCGTTGTATTTTAGGATTTCTTATGATAAAAAGAAAATTCATATGATGGACAAAAAGAGAAGTACTCTCTTACTTTATGATATATGATGGCCATTCATTTTGTATTTCTCTCGCCGATATTCGAGATTATCTCGTAATACCTGTAATCCTAAGGATGATTGGATAAGTATAACCTGTTCGTCAACTGATAAAATGAACGTAAATGACATCATCTGCAGCCCTCCAAAAATCATTCTAATCTTGTTCTTCCCATGCATTTTTTACAACTTCCTCTAAACACTCATTCAAAAAAGCGACCGTCTCCGTCGCCTCGGCCAATTGGATCATATGTGTTTCAGTTTCGAATGTCTCCCTAATCTCTCCAATCTACTTCCATTTTCATTGCCATCTTCCTTGGTTTATCCGAATAAAATCAGACAAACGCCTTTTTGAAATTCAGAAAACAACAACGGGTCTTGATAATACTCTTGCTTCTTCCGGTAAGTGTTCTCATTACCACTATCGTATTACGGGTCACCTACCATACCATACCTCGAACTGGTCGTCAAGTACTTGTATGCTCAAGTCTTACACCATACCAGGTGTGGCTAGAAAATAACGGGTCTGGTTTTCTCTGAGACAAACGGCGCGAGCCTCAAGATCAAACACCATATTGCCGAGTCTCCTGACATCCCCCCTCCACATTCCAGCCGGTTGGACGACATTAGCTTGCTCAGTGCGGCCACATCCTTCGTTCGTGTCGGACCGTGTATCTGGCGCTCGCCGGAAAAAATGGTAGGCATTTTAATTGAGCAACGTAAAATTTTTAGTGAAACTCGGTAAATCCACAACAGAGACCTATTCTCTCTTACAACAAGTATATGGGGATGAATTTATGTCACGTACACGGGTTTTTGAGAGGCATAAAAGTTTCAAAGAAGGGCGAGAAGATATCGAAGATGATCCTCGCCCAGGACGTCCTTCAACTTCGAAAACATTCAAGGCCATGATGATTTTTTTTCGACATCCGTGGAATTCTATATGTAAATTGGGTTCCTGAAAGTCAAAGTGAACCAAGAATATTATCTTGAGGTTCTAGCCACTCTCCGTGAGCGAGTAAGAAGAAAGCGACCAGAGTTGTGGAAGAACAAGTCATGGATTCATTATCAGGACAAGGCCCAGCCCACACTGCACTGATTGTTAAGTCATTTTTGGCCAAGCATGGGATCCCTGTGTTGGAACATCCACCATACTCTCCAGACCTAGCTTCGTGTGACTTTTTTATGTTCCCGAGAAGTGAAGGAAGCGTTAAAAGGAACCAGGTTTGATACAGTGGAAGCTGTGAAGGAAAAAGCGACGGAGACCATGAACATGCTTTCAGAAAATGACTTAAAACACTGTTTTGAACAGAGGAAAATTCGATTGGAAAGGTGTAGGGATAGTGGAGGGGAGTATATTGAAGGGGATAAGGTGAAAGTTGTAAAGGAAAAAAAATAAAAAGAGTTACACCAAAAATACCGTTTTCTTCTAGCCAGACCTCGTATGCTAGTAATTCTACTCAGTGCTCCTTTTGCTGCAAGTAACGTAAGCCAGGAACCTGAGGTACTGCACATTATATAGAATTATTTTAGATCGAGTCTGACAGACATGATACGGACATTAATCATAACAAAACTAATATGTAAGATTTTAAAGGTGGAAGAATTATGGTTCAATTTTAACGCAAGAGGGGCGAAATAAGTTCCACTGGCAGCAGTTTCGGTGAAATGAACTGAGAGCTGCCAATGCTAGAGGAGGATTTCGATAGCAGAAGGCACATTTACCGGAAGAATTTGATGAGCCCAGCTGAATTTTGAATCTACTTTCACATCATTCAACCCTCACAGTTTCTTTACGTGCAATCGATTCGCATGAAAATTCTAGGACAAGACACACACAGGTCATTTGGTTAAAGGCGGTGAAACATCTCTCTCTAAACATGGGTCACTAGATTTTAAATACTTCATTGAATAGCATCTACTTCAAGATGACAGTACACCGTACTCTGAATACAACATGATGACCAACAAGAATGCCTCACAAATCCCTAATTGAGCACGATAGAACACGAGAACTAGAGTTCAAAGTTAAACGACAACATAAAAGGGTAGGGTTCGGGCACGATAAGAGAAAGGCTTTCATGTAAGACAAAGAGAGCATCCTCCACGAGAACAATCAAAACCCCCAACACGACACCGAGGGAGATAGCTCGCATAGAATTTGTAAAATCAAATGGAGGGAAGGAGCTTTATGAGAAGCGATGAAGTCGGGGTTTTGACGCCGCGAGGGTTGACTGAGCGTCGGAGCTACAAAGGAGATCCGATGATAAATTGCCCAACGGTAGTTTCCTCGAGGGTGGAACAAAAAATATTCAAATTCTGTCAACTTTTTGTTCTCGGTATTAATCTCTCACTTTTCCACCACATTTCACGCCGATAGTCACGATTTAGCCCCGACAGATCGAGCTATAATCAAGGCCTGATTTACTCTTCACTCTTGGATGCTTCGGTCCCATCAAATGAGCAAGACAAGAGATGAATAAATAGCGTAATGAAGCACTGTTGGCATTAAAAACAATTCAGCAATGGTTATATCACAAAATTTAAAGCTATTTATTCTACATATCAGTCCCCGTGAGTAGGATTCGAAAAAAGTATTGCAGCCTTAATTACGCAAAGGAACTCATTCTGTAAAAATGTAGAGGTGAACTTAGAGAATTGAGTACTCCAGGCTTTCAACGAAACAATGAGCATCCTCAAGTTTCCTTAAGAGCAGTTCAGCGCAAACTGCGACGAGGGACTGACTGCGGTATTATGGATCATAAAACAGCACACAGGAGACAAAAACGGATATATAGCAAAGGTTCACCAGCCGGTCGTCCGATGCAAAAGGCAGACGCACGAAGAACACAAGAAATGTGTTGATGGAATTTTTAAAAACTCGTAAGGCAATCCGCGTTACTTTCCATAATTCACCCACTACCTCCGAGAGAGAGAGAGAGAGGGAGATAGGAAGAGGGAGAGATAGGAAGAGGGAGAGAGAAAGAGAGTGAGAGATATGCGGATAGGGAGACAGGAGGGATATTAATAGCACACGTTTCTATAGGTAGCGTTTTCGAGTTTTCTTCCGCCCTCCCCCCACTCCTACCGCCCCCGTATAATAGCAACCTTTCTTTTTATTATTTATCTCTTTTTTTAGGCTTTTCCGTCGGTTCCACCCTACACACGCTTGCGGGAAAAGGGGCGAGGAGAGTGAGTATGTGGGTGTGTGTGTGCTTTTCCCCGACACACCCCTTCCCTCAGCCTGCTACCTTACAAGCGTGCGGGAGGAGGGTGAGGGCCAACGGAATGGCGCGGGGGGCGGGGTGGGGAAGGGTTGGAGGTCGGTGGGTACGGGGAAGGGAGCCCTTCTCCCCCTCCCCAAGGAATTAGGCCAGGGAGAGGTGGGTACAGGGGGGATATTCCTCCCCCTACCGTCTCCAACCCCTCTCCGAGTGACTGTGCGGGGGGGGGGGGGGTGGAGGCGGCCGGGCGGGGATTAAGTCACATGCGGCGGCGACACCGGGGGCCGTGCCTGCCCCGGAGGGTGGGTGGGAGCGGGGGGAACGAAGGCCCCCGGAATACGAGAAAGGCTGCCTCTCGCGCTCCTCCTCCTCCACACTCCTCTCGCCCACACCGACGCCCTCCACTCTCGCGTTTCGTGTTCGCTTTCTTCTTCTCCTCTTTCCTCTTCCACCTTCAAGAGTCGTGAAGAAGGCTTCCCGACTTGAAGAAGCGCGTGCTCACACATGCACGCCGAGAGATGCAAAAACACACACACGTCTACTCACTCGAAAGGCTTGGGAGCGGGCGACGCTTACGCTCAGAGGGAAGGGAAAGAAAAGACAGCAGCAGCCGTGTTTGTTCCACCCTCCCTCCTTTCCTCCACCCCCTTTCTCGCCGGGAGGGTCAAAACTAGTGAAAAGAAAAGAGAACGAAGAACAAAAAGAGTCGCATCTTCAGACGAGAGAATGCTTTCCGACAAAAACGAGGACTTTCCATCCAGCGGCAGTGAACTACGGTCCCCGTGAGGCGGAGGAAGAGATGTCAAAGCGTCGAGATATCAAAGCAAAGCCCATTGCACTCGGAAGTGTTCGCGCATTATATTAAAGTCAATGGAATGAATGCGAGGGGCGCAAGGATTTTGATGCGAGAAGAGAACCGGGCGACGAAGACGTAGAAAATGCGATCCCTCTTTCGTTCTCATGGACGGCGCTCGATAGCCTCCCCGAGCGAGGGACGCAATCTGCACCGGCGTGAATCGAGGCGAACCACGTACTCACGTGAGCCTCAAAACTATTTCTCTGCCTTTGGGAAATCATCTCGGATGGAAATTTAGGATTTTGAGATAATGGTGATAGGATTTAGTCCACTTCGGATTACGTCAAACGCCACCCAAGAGACAATGGAGAAAAAATTTAGGCTGGAGCAATTGAACGATAAACTCAAGAATTGGAACCATAATGTAAGAATCAAATGAATGAACTCTGCTTCAATGAGAGGTGGAACTTTTTCCCAACAGCCTATCGGAAAGGGGTGAAGTATAGCTCATTGTGTTTACATTCACACGGGATTCGGCGTTTGAATGCAAATGCCAGAGATCTAACATGAAGTGCAAAACACATAGAAATTTAAAATTACACTCCATAACGTTCAGGAAGACCGGATTGAAAAATTTATAGAATTGAGGGCTAAATTATTTGATCCAAAGATGAAATCACAAATTTGCTCAAACAATTCACTACGGTCAAAGTAAACGGAGACCATCGTTCATCGTTTCGTTAGGTTCAGCACTCGTCTCACGTGGAACTAAATTAAATGGCGAGCGGTAAGTATACGTTCGTGACATCTTAAAATAAGGTGAATCGAGAAAGCACCTTGATTTCAAGAAAGCATTCGGCAAGGTTTCTAGTAAAACACTTATATTAAAACAGCAATCATGTGGAGCAAATAGAAAAAATAGTGAATTGAATAAGTGCCTTTTTAAATGATCGCAAGTAAAAAGTCGTCGTTGACGATGTTAGCTTTGGTACGATTAGAGAGACATTCGGTATTCCACAAGGAAGCGAGGTCGGTCCCCCATTATTCATCATTAATATATATAACCAAAGTTCTCCAGTTGGCAGAAAAAATACAATTTGTACGCGATGCGATCATCCAGCACAAAATTGGCGAAAATAAAGACTGAGAAGCTTTCACAGTGGTGAACTGTGGTGCATTTACTCAGATTTGGTTCTAGCCTCCACTCCTAGCACCACGAATGAACCTTGCTTATGTCCGATGATGGAACTTATTTTCGCGAATTTTGCGGAAGTCATCACACTTCTGCCATATCTACACTACGGGTGGGGCAAATATAACGTCTTCAGATGAAGTCAAATATCTTGGAATTACCATAACTTCAAAGCTATCGTGGAGAACACATACAAAACATAAATACACAGCAATAAAGAAACTAGGATTTTTCAAGTGCATAGTACGAAAGCCCACGAATGAACAAGTGAAAGAGGGGTGCTGCATCGCCACACCTCGAATAGGCCTGGTTAGGCCACACCTCGAATAGTATTTGGGATTCTTGACAGAAAGATTTAACACAAAAAATAAAGAAAATTCAAAGGACAGCTCCGCGCATCTTTTAAAACTGCTACCAGAAAGCATATATTGTTTCACAGCTTTTTGGGGAATTAGATTAGGAGCCGCTAGATACTTGTAGGCTGCACACGAGACTTAGCTGGAGAAATTCAGGACAGGCGTGTTTCAGTATGACTTACGGAATACCATCATGACGCCGAACTACATACGTGGCTCCGATAGGAGCGATAAAAGAGAGATACAGTGCCGAACAGATACGTATATAAACTCGTTATTTCCACGCATATCAAGGGACCATAATAAAAACTGAGCTCCACTCTAAACACTCATAAAATACACTTCACCATTTCACCTCCAAAACCCTTTTCTTTAACACCTTTACACAGCTGGTGTCCTAACACACCCAAGAAAACTGCCATACTCCCATACATACTCCCATAGTATGAATGTGTAGATATCGGCTTCGGAGTCAGTTCTCACTTCCACTCTACCTTTTCTCCTCCTGTCCTGAGGTTCCATAAAATGTTACAGCGCCCAGAAAAATGCGATGATGGCAAGCACCAGTGAGAAGGGCAGGCACCATGATTTGACCAATAGACATTCCGTAAAAATAGCTGAACGTAACGCTCGATGGGAATACTTAACGCATATAATGAGACTAAAAAATTCAACTTTAGCCTCATGGCCTTCCTTAAATATGGTTCAAGGAGGATACTTTTTGAGAAGGTGAAAACTTCCCTCGGTAGAAATAAAATTAAGACAAAAATATCATCTCACTGGCAAGCAAGGATTTGTCAAGAGAGGATGTTTTTAAAACAATAACGTCAGCAGACAGCTCAGAGTCAAGGTAATAAGACACAAATAATGGATTCAGCAGAAATTATTTCAAATTTTCTTTATATTTTCCGATAGGACTTTTCATCTCAGCTGGTTTATAAGAGCTGCAAGCCTACCCAATTATGCCAACCCCTGTCCCAAGTTCCCTACAGTAAGGATACATAAGAACAAAGCCGACAATTATGCTCTGACAACCTCGACAGTTGAGTCAAGAAAATTGGCGAAATATGTTTGCCATTCAGGATGAAACCACAAGAGCAATCAAAAGACTAATGTTTTACGCACAACCAGACTTGCTTAAAGGATTACAGGAACAAAATATGAAAGGCCTTTAAGAAAACATCAGTCAATGTGAACATATCACAGAGAAATAAAGAATGTTTGATAGCTTCCATTTTGCAAGCACCTTTCCTACCACTTACCACCCTTCAATTACTTTGACTTTATTGATAATTAGCCGAAAATATTAAACTTTGCATGCTGAAGATACATTTTAACGTCCTTCAAAAGGTATGAGATGAAAGCGAATGAGACACATGATACCTTGTAAAGTATAATATAAAACTTAGTGGTAATTGTGTTTCAATAATTATTCAGCTTCTCCCAGGATTATACTTGATCAAAGTTCCATGACGACACAAAAAATCCGAATAATCATTGTCTATAGAGTAAACAGCAAGCATCTATAATCTTAAAAATTATATATCACTCAACGAAGACGAAACTTCGGAACTAGTGGATCAAAAAGATTTATGGAACTAATAGCAGTTTTCTTATACTTATTTTTTGTAATATTTGGTTATCTCGATTAAGATAAAAGATTATTAACGATTTAATCACGCAAGCATTCTCCTTGAAAACATTCGGAGGCACATTGAATGACGTATTTTTAATCAAGCACTTAACGGTGGTCAATCCAGATTTATGACAACTCAAGTTTTCGTTCGAGAGATTTAGTCTTGCAATAGACCCTCAAAGCTTTTCATGAAACCGCGTGCAGGCAGTGCTCTTGCCAGTGTTTTTTCCTTGATGAAACCACTAAAGGAACAAGTCTTCAAATTCATACCTCCAGGATCACTTGATATATACGGGTGTGTATGGTGATTTGGATAAATGACATTTTAATAATACGTAATACGTTTTCACCCCTGAGATGCGTTTTATAAACAAAGCCGAATACTGTGATAATTGAGAGGATTTTTCCAGCTGGTTAAAATTCAAATTTTGTCTTGCCCCTGGCGTGGGTTTATATGCCTTCTCAGCGAGATTTGAACCTGAGGCCATCTCAAAGGTAGTCGAACGACTAATTTACTACGCTTCCCTTAGCCGATTCAAATATAAGTACGTCTTACTAGTTAACATATGAGAGGATCTTTACAACTACAGACAAGCGGGTGTCTTTTCCACGCCTATCTCCATAAATCGAGCAATATTTGAGAGTAAATTTTCTCGGCAATAAACTTCAAATAAGTTGCATACATTAATTGTACGAGAAATAAATAAGACCGACCGCATGCAAGACGCACGCCCTCGTCTTTTCCTGTTTTGTCTTCCTTGGACAAAGCTCATCTCGAGTCTGATTCTCCAAAAAGTTGGGACCATTCGAATGTGTGAGTGATTTGTGAGTGCTTGTGAGTGTGACTGATTTGTGTCCGTCCCTAGCGTGGAATTTATATTCCCGGAAACATTCACGGATAGTGTGTTTGCGGTTGTAACCCAAGCATCCTTAACGGAGTCTCTTAAGCCCAGTGAAGGATCGCATTATGGGTTGGGTGTGCGGGTCTATGAGTGGTCACTGGCGAGGAATTGACATTCCCGGAAAACCGCCACAGAGGGATTTTCTGGTTGAGAGGTTGTGGATGGTCACTGACGTTTCCGCTAAACCAACACAGCAAATATTAATTTTCCTTTCTTTTGATGAGTGATGCCAATAATTACGGCCATTAGAAAAACTTCATACCTTTCCAAAACATTCAGTTTTTTGCAATTATGTCATGCGTGGATGAAATGCTTTCTCATAACAGCGCATTGAGCCAAAAAACTATTCAAAAGTCAGCATGCAGAGAAAATAAGCCAACACCCCTTCCTTTATTCAGAATCCGGCCCCGGTGGCGGCGGGGTAAAGTCCTCGCCAGATAAACTGAGGGTCGCGGGTTCGAATCCTGACTGGGTGGCTTTTTCACCACCCAGGGCATGGATGTATGTCAAGTTCTGTTGGTCCGGTCCCTGGAAAACCTGATGGCAGGCTTAGCAGCCTATCGGGATTCCGGGGACATACGGGCCAACAGAATCGTCCGGCAGCAAAAAAAAATCTTTCTCCAATTTTGGACTAAAGATAACCTAGATAAGGTCATTCAATTAAGTAAGGGTTTATTTTTAATTTAAAAAGTTTAATCAAATTAGAGAGATAAATTTCTTAGTTAATTTTTCAAAAACAATCAAGAACCAAGTGAATAGAAAGAAAAAGAATGTAGTATATAGGACTACACATTCAGTTTCACTTACAGGAAAACGTTTTCATGGTAATTTTAAATGGGTAGCTCAAGATAAATGCTTGTCCGAAGGGAAAATACTCCAATCCTCCATCATGCGCAACATAAAAGCCACATTAACTGACTCAACATATATTTAAGGCCCGAAAGGCAACAGGCATGTTCAGGCGGTTTTTCCATCAAATAATCTTCTCCACAGCCTTGCCAGGACGATTCATCTGTCGATCTGATGGAAGAACAAGAACGAACAGAAACAGCCCGGGTCACCTTACGTTTCGGTCTCATACACATTATGCTTATAAATGTCGTGTTTTGCAGAAAAGTACCACTAACAGCATAAATAAAGCATTTATCATTTTTCCGTTACCAACTAAAACCAATCTTAGGTAACTTATATGAATAGAAACGTTTTGAGAGCTGTCGAAAATAACATTGAGTTAGTCCGAGCGAAATATCAATTTACTTAGAAATCAATGAATTTGGTCTCGTTTTAAATAAAAAGACCTCACCTATCCAATGACACCGAAAATTCTACCCCTTACCACATTACTTTCGGAGATATTTTCCAAAAAATACCGGCCCTTTTACATGGGAAACGGCATGTGCATGCACTCCAAAGAGACATTATTTACAAAATTAGGTATTTCTAACACTTAAATGTCGTAAAAAAAACTAACAGCGTGTAGTTTGTATGTTTTCTCATCTATATTTGAAAATTAATCATATTGTCACCCCAGTAAATTCTTCAGGATTACAAATAACCTTTCATTTTGAAGGAGTTTAAAACGCACCGCGCGAAAAAATTGAGTCAAGTTAAAGACTTATTTAGATATGTTCATTTAATTACTTACAATTTCTGTCATATAAAACTATTTTATTGCATCATTATTAATGCAATATTTAATTCATGTGTCCTACAGCTGGTGAAATTACAACTTATAATTCGAATATGGCCTCTATCTCGCTCAGACTACCTTAAAATCATATTTGAGTTTCATTCCATCTGTGAACACAGCTTTATGCACACACAAATCATTGTCAAGCGGTACGAAAGCCAAGGTGAGAGGTTTCCCATAGGATATGCTGAAAGGCACTGACTTAGAAAAGACATGGAAAGCTACAATGTGTTCCACGGTCGCCATCGTAAGGTATAGCTCGCCTTTGGCGTCACTCTCCCGTCTCGGATCGGAAGAAAGTATCGCTGTCCGCGGCGGCGCTTCGACACTTGACCGAGGGTCACGGCTCGCTCGCGGCCCTCCTCCCAAGACGCCCTTATTGAGTTTGCCGCACCACACACCCAAGGGAGAAGGTGGGGAGTTGGAGGCGCGTTTGTGAGGGTGCGGGAGGACAGGAGGGTGGATAGCGAGAGGAGGGAGGATCACCCTCCTTTGGGGAGCGGGGGAGAGGGCGGGGGGTTGGCCGCAAAATTTTCCACCTGGCCGCCCTCCTTTCGGGTATCCTCGAGAGGGCGGTCAGAAACGCCGCCACTGGCGCCGCGAATCGGCTTCGCGTGTTCGATGTCACTTGTTAACGCACAAAAACCTGAAGGCAGAAACAGGTTAGGTGATAAAGAGAGTTTTTGGGATAACTTCCGCCTCACCATCTGATTAAAAACCTATGTTTCCTATCCATTTTCGGTGGCTTCTGCGGGCGAGACACTGACACATACAACTGTCATTGAAGTATTACGGTCAAGAAGATAAACGCTGGTTTTTCATGAATTGTTGAAAATAAATACATCCTAAAACATTAATTCATTACCTAGATACGATCCGCGATATATTTGGAGATATGCTAAAGTTACGGGCGGGATATATCCTCGACGGATTCGATCGAGTTCTGGAGGAAAAATGTTTTATAACGAGAAACGTGAGAACGCCCAATGTTTTTTCTGCGTCCTGGATTCCATCCACAAGGTCATTCCCAGCTGAACTAACCCCATTGAAATTGTCAGCATAAATACAATGCAGTGGCATACAACAGATGGGATGGATAAGAAAATAAAAAATCCAAGTAATTACACGATGTTCTGGTTACTACGACAGTTAACCGAAAAGTTCTATGGAGGCCAGTCGATGGTCTACGTCAGTGGTCGAGATGGGTGGAGAATAGGGGAGTGGAGGCAGATGGTGACGGCTACGCCCCACCATACCCCACCTGCCACCCCCTAGAGCCACCGCCTCGTGAGCTAGCATTCCAAGACCCCAAAAAGCAGCGTCCTCCCTCCCCAGACACACCACAAGAGAAGAAAGTAGCGCACATTTAATGATCTCACACGAGCAAATGGGGTAATCCTGCCATCGCTCGGAATGGAAGTCGTATTGCTATTCTCCCACTCCCCTATATTCGTGGACGTGAGGGGGGAGGAGATGGTAGAGGGAGATGGGAGCGAGCGGCGGGTGACGCGGGACACAACGATGACACCGGCAGATGTCGCGCAGTGGACACACACGGGTACACGAATGTATGTATGTATGTACAGTCAGAAGTGTAGAGGTGGGGGAGGGTGGTTACGTTCCCACGGGCACACTTTAATGCTGCGTGGGGGATTTAGAAGGTGGGTGGAGTTGGGAGAGAACGCCAGCCACTCATATACCGACGGGTTCAGCGTAGCTCTTCTAAGCAATCGCCGCTCGCTATGCCCATCAAATGATGAAACGAATTTCATAACAGATCGAGAGCAGGCATTATGTGCGCTGGAAAGCGAGCTGGAGAAAGGAAAATCTCTTCGATAATCGCATCCACCATCTGCTATGTGCGGTGATTTTCACTGAAGGCGTACAAAATGGACAACACAAATATTTAAATTATTCTGAGAGAAAAAGTTTTCTTCTTCTGTGCGTATACGCTTTCGATTAACTATTTACAAATAAATTCATCCGTTCCACAAAACGTTATCTACAGACTGATTACCGAACGTTTCTCCGGCGCACAGTTTCATTTCTGACCATCCGTGGGCGCTTAATTACACTGATGCATTCCGCTCCTGGGCTAACTTTAACACCTCGAATTGAATTCCTCCATTTTCCATTGGACATTCCTCTGTTAGAAAACTTCGATCATTGAGGCAAATATACATACCTAACAATGTAAATATGAAGTCAACAAGCAGGTACTTGAAAGAGATCGTCACACTTGATTGATGACACACACACACAATGAGTGGAGATACCTTGGCTGGTCATAGCAGAAAAAAATAAGGAATGTTATCATACATTTGAGCAAATCAGGGTTTCCTCACATCGTGTCAAGCCTCCATATTATCTGATGGTTACAACCTTTAACATATTTCTATGCAGGAAACTTAAGAGCTGGCAATCCACAAAATCCGATCGATTAACACTGAATGAATTCGTTTCCCGAAGAGTGGGATGTCGAGTATCGCTCACCCAACACCTGTTCAGCAGCTACTTGAGAAAGGTAACGATTCCCAATATCTCATTAAGGTACCACTCATTTGCCTCGGCAATTCAAAACACGGAGTCAAGACGCATTATCCAACGAATGAGAGGTTCCAATAGAACCCAAATTGAGTATTATTGGACATCATAATGCCCTTTTAAGGCACAGCAATAAACACATTTCCGCCCTGAAAGAGCGAATTCGAGATATTCAGGAGCTATGCGCCGTCCAATCTGGCTGTAGTAAGACCTGCTATCGCTTATTCTACAGACCGGGTTGGAAGACCTGTTCCACTAGACTATTTAAAAGGTCATAGGTAAGAGCTACAGCAGGCATAAAGGATTAGAAATTATTTCCTCACGAGCCGCCACTTAGTTTACTAATAATTTTCGCGCACTAATGCCATCCATGACCGACCTCTCGATTTGGCCGAAATTCGAGAAGCCGAAGCCATCTTTGCATCAGTTAGAGAAAATAACTTAATGAAAGCAGAACACTAAAAATGTTATTCTTCGCTTGTGTTTTCATCAAATGTTATAAAAGTAACATTAGTTTCAACTTTTCGTCGTCATCGTAAGGCACTCAGATCAAATATTTGTCTGGAGGAATAAACATTCAAGCCAGGAAGGAACGTCTGGAAGAATCTACAAAGCCTCAGACAACTCACACATAATCTTCTCATACTATAGTCTGTCCGACATCATGATATACTACACTTTTTATAACATGATTCCTTCATGGAAATAATTATCTTTCCTTGGAAATACGACGGACTACCCCACGACTAAGGTTGCTATAATGTTTACTCCACAAAAAAATGTGAAAAAACTAAACCTCTATAGCTGGTGCCACTAAGCATGGGCTGTCCTTGAGTAAAACTCAAGTATGTCCATTGTTCAATCCTTTGTGGAGAGCGAAAACATTACGGGATGCTCGATGAATTGTCCTGTTTTTTTTTTGAAAAGTGGAGGACCATGACGATGAATGAAGAGAGCTCGAACGCTTCAGAGAAAAACTCATTTTTCGATGAAGCCACAGGTGTGGGAGGTACCAAAAAAATCAAGCGGGCAAGAAACATTATGTATGCATAATGTCACAGCTTCAGGAATCTCTCGAAATAACAAAGTTGATTTGCCACTGCGCGTAAAAGACAGCAGAAAATTACACACTGGATACGTGATTCAGAGCTTACACTGAGGAAGTGAAGTAAAATTACATGATTTTAGATAATTATTCGAAGATAGGTGGCTTCATTAAAATTCGGGCCCTTAAATTACGAGAATAACTACCCAAGTTAATCTTTAACACTTAATAGTCCTCCTTGACGCTGGAGACAATTAAAGCACCGGCCTTATGAGTGTGGACCCCTAAAATTCGCTACAACCGAGGCCGCTCGTGCTATTGAGAATATGCGGATGGTAAGATTAGAATAGGGTTATCCGAGGAATACAGATGTGTGGAGAGATATCCATCGTCGGACTTAGCCCGCTCTACACGAAAAGCACGAAAGGGGTCAAAATTTAATGTCCCTACCCTGAGACGGAAAACCACTCTTTAAGTGATACCTCGTGGCGCACGATGAAGATTTCACTGAAAAATCTCTACCACTGCCGGCATTCACTCCCAGGCTCTCCGGATGGGAAACCAGAACTCAGCCACGTCGATCCAATTTGTAGAAATGATTTCTTCCTACGTCCATTACTGCCAACACCGACACGATATGAATTGGCCAATAACGCACGATTCGAACGAGCCAAATACGAACAGAGCAGAATCGACTCCACGCGCTGGGATATTTTAAGCGGTCTGGGAGCAACGACGAGGGAGGAAGTATCCAAAGAGAGTAGAGGAGGAAAAGAGGAGGAAAGAATAGACGGAGAGAAAGACGAGGAGAGAAAGGAAGAAGTGCTATGAAAGGGACGTAGCACGCCGCTCGTCACAAACCATCCTCGGAGAGAGCCATCCCGTTGGAAAGCCCTTTCCGGGGAATGCTCCCCGACCATACGAAGCATCCATTCACGCCTCCGTCTCTCTCTCTCTCTCTCTCTCACTCTCCCGCCCCGAGAACGTAAATCGCCCACCTATTCCCATCCCGTCCGTAATACACAACCTCCTCCCCTCCCTACTCGGCACCTCCTCCTACTCCACCCCCCCTCACAACCCACTCCTAATGCGGCTCCGAATGCAACGATATGTATGGGTTCTGTTACCAATTCCTCTCTCCAGCGCCCGAGACACACCCGCACCCCACCTGCCTTCTTTCCAACCCTTAGCTCCCTATCTCCCCCCCTCCCTCCCTCCCTTCATCCCCTCCCCCCCCCTGGGCCAGCCAGATCCTTCCCCGCGCCGAAATAAAAAGACTGAGAGGAGGAAAAAGGGATTCAGTCGGCAGAGCCACCCGTGTGTCGCTATCCCTTTCGAGGTAGGGCGATAAAACGACAGAGGCGATCACTGACCAGCCCTCATCTCCTGCCCACACCCTTCCTCCTCCCCTCTCCTCCAAACGCGACCCCTCCCCCCCGCCCCTCCTCGCCCCCGCTCCTCAGAAACCCCGACAGCGACATCATCGCCGCACTCCTTATTCCTCATTCGGCTCGAGAGCCAAAACCCCTTCCAACCCTCCCTCCCCGCCCCCTCCCCCGCCCCCCCAAGCGCCACCTCCGCCCAACCACCCACCCGGCCTCGCCAACCCCCTCTCCTCTTAACTCCCTCGACACTCAACGTGTGCCCCTCTCCCCGTCCCACCGCCCCTCCCAACCCTGATATTGATTTCCTAGCCTTGGCTGATTAAGATGGAACTGACTTCCCCCTTTTCTCTCTCTCTCTCCACCCCTCCCTCCGCCCCCACCTTCGGCGCCTTCGGTTTGCGCACCGCCCCTCTCCTCCTTCGACCCCCGCCCCCACCCCCGGACTCCGAAAACCTCTCTCTCTCCCCCTCTCTCTCTCCGCGCCCATTCAAACCGACCATTTCATAATGCGGATTTAACGTGCGCGGAGGTGAAACGTGTACGATTTTTGCGCTGTTCCACGCTCGTGAGTGACGGAGAGGGAGAGTGTCATATGCGGGGAGGTCGGGTTTTACGCTCAGAGTGGGGCGAAAGACGGAAAAAATGAGAAGAGAATGAAAAATCAAAAAGTAATTTTTACAGGGACGTTCGCCCTCTCCCCTCGATTCGAGCATTCAATCCCCTCGAATATATCCCACATATCCACGATACCCATTACAACGCGAGAATCTTATTCCGCAGAGTTTCATCCACGGCCACTATCCTTTCTTTCGAAACTTCGCACATCCTTCCCCACACTCTCTTGCATCCTACTCTACATACACTCGCGTATTTCCTTCACAATCCCTTCGAGGAGTCCCCTCCCCTCGCATCCTCCCACTCCCTCCCGGCATCTCGAATACACGGCGACCCGCCATTTCCTCGACTCGAACTTCCTCGCGGAGGAGCGATCCCCCTCGAGAGACCGCCGTCGCGGCCCTTCTCCTTCTCCGCTCATCTTAAATGCTCTCCTTCCGCCCCCTTCCCCCCCCCGGCCCTCCCCCCCACGAGGGCGAGCGCGCGTATAGAGGGGCTTTCTGAAGGAACTCGTCTTCCCACCTCTCACTCCTCCTCCCCGCTCCCATCTCGTCGTCCCAACCTTTTCACTCGCCCCGCCCCCCCTCCTCCCCCCACCAACGCCCACTCCGCCTCTTAATCCTCCCCCGCCGACCACCACCGCCTCACACACCGACCTCCCTTCGACCGCAAGCGACTACCTTACCCCCTTCGGCCTACCCACCCCCTCTCCCTCCCCACGCTCATTCCCACCCGAGAGTGTTCACTCACACTGTCGCTCCTCTCCGCCTCCTCCATTCAGTCCTACTTTCCGCAGAATTCCCCCTCCCCCCACCCCCAAACCACCCTCGCTCCCGAGTTTCCCCCAAAAGATTGCCCTCCCCCCGCCTCCCTGCCCCCTCCCCTCACTCCCCTAACCCCACACGCCGGCTCTCACACACGGGGCGAGCGCATTCTTCAGTTTTCCTCGGGAGGAGGGCACCCGGCGATCCACGCCCCAAAGGGGTCAGGAGGGGGCGAGGATGGGCGGAAGTGGGTGGGAATCCGTGCCCTCTCGCAACCCCTCCTTCCCCCTTCTTTGCGAGTACACTACCGTAAATGGGAACGCCTCTGGTCGCGACCGAACCGCAAAGCGAAGTGCGAAGACGAAAAGAAGCGGACCGGGTGACGAGTGCCGAAATATGAGAGAGAGAGAGAGAGTGGGACGAATCTCGCCGCACCGGGTTACCCTCAGGATTTGCCGTTCACCCACATTCTTATTCGCGATCCAACGCCGGGACGAGTGGCAGGGACACAAGCCATGGAAAAGGGTCGGAATTGGGAAAAGGTAGAGGTAAATGAATAGGGAAAGGGAGAGAACGAAATTGATTTGAATGCTGAGTGATTGCATCTCACTTTGTTTTCGCTTTGGTCACTGATGTTGCATTCACACTGATGCATATTCACGAAATTTAAAAATTCTAGCAATCGCCTAGACTTACCTCTAGAGGGTCGCCAGATCAAAACAGTGTCTTAAGTTCGAAGCCAAGATATTTGAAAAGTGGATGGGGCGGATGCATTAGTTCCAAGTCACGATAACTCTGCGCTTCAACTGTCCCACCTTTCGCCTTGAATCGGAAAAAAACTGTCAAGGAGAAATTAATCACTTGATGAACTAGCATGCAAGTCTCTCCAAAGACAAAGAAGCGAATGAGCTCAAGACCTATGGTGCCCATTCTCTATATTCTATATGTTATATATATTCCATATGCTATATTCATATGGTGCCCACGATTGCTCCTGACAGTAAAAAGAAAATAAACCCTCTCACATCATCGACGAAGTCGACGACGCAGGTAATGAGAGAGAGACAATAGAAACCAACAGAATTTCTCACATTCAGAAAAGACTTGTTCACTCACAACAAGTCAACAATATCTAGTGAACGAACGCCATTTTCCACTCGCCCCAAGGGCGGCTCGAGGGGACCCGTGTTAATTTAGATGAAATGGAACCTTGCTCAATATGGCAGTGACTAGTTACCAAGAGAAATGCGATCCCACGGCGCTCTTTAGATAGAGATGCTCAAACTTTTCCCACAAAGACGTATATTTAACCGGCTAATGGCTTTAAGTAGCATCAGATATGGTCTATGTGTGGATTTAAAATAACTCGTTGGCGACCCTATCGTATTCCACATCGTGACATCAAATGGAGTCGCGACCCAAGCCTTCCTTAAGTCACAAATATTGTATTCGAAGAAGCTATGCATTTACACATGAGTATCTCAGATGAAACTTCTCCCCGCCCCTTGACGTAGCGTCCGCACAGGTAACTCCTCTATGCCCGACTCAACTGGCCGCGCACGACTTCTGATTCTCGGATTTTTCCCTACACTAATTATTGCTACCAGTTACACCAATGGACAAACAAAGAGTGACCAAAAGAATGATGCTAATTAATTGGTGAAGGAGTCATTTCTAATGACGGACAATATGACAAACATTCAATGTTTTGGTATGAAGTTTCCCGCAGCTTCTTTTGTTTTCCGTAACTCACTGTTAGAAATCGGCAATACGCAGCAAATCCTGGAAACATTTTTTTTGTTCTATGAATATTGAATTGTTCTCAGACAGCTAAAATTTTAGTTTTTTAAAGCAATACCTCGAAGTTACGAGAGTAATAAATTACCCACTGATGCAAAAAGATTCACGCAAAAAAAAACAGAGTAATCTGCAAATTAAACCAACCCTGGTCAGTCACAAGTCGGAAACAGCCTCAATAGCGCCCAAAACGACGTATCGATCCATCGCATTCAGCCAGACTCGCGTCACTTGCTGACGTTTTCTTCATTTTAGGATATATTCATCCAAGGTAAGTACATTTAGCTGGCATGGAGTAAATGAAAGATAGCCTATATGTCTTCCAACAAACAAGAATTAAGACTTTCGGGGGTCTATATGACGAACTGTGAGCAAGCGGAGCTACAAAAAGCCTCCGTTCGCTTCTCCTGGGGATCCACACAGTCATGCATGCAGAATTGAGATGAAAAATTCAAACCATTTTGAACGAAATGAAATATCAGTGGTTAACCTCAGGAGCCAGAGCATGAATGTGTCTATGTCTCTCACACTTATAGCGGAGAAACAGCGGAAAGCTTTGTTTCCGAGTCCAAAATTAGAATTTTAAATTCAGGAGTCAGGTTTTAAGATCACCTAAGTAAGTTATTTTATAGCTTTTGGAATTACTAGTGTCTTCGTAGGTTCACTTATGATTGATTTCTTAGGGCAGAAGACTAAAACATAGGCGGAGGAACAATAGCCTACATAATTAAAACCTTCGGAAACAGCATATTAGCTAATTTTATTTTGACAGACATCTACAAAACGAAGGCACCTGAACTATAGGTAATTCGTAACTTTTCTTGATTTAAACACCATGATCTCTCATCACTCCGACTTCCCCAATGAATAAAAATATTTCACAGGTAGGAGAAAGCATACTTGGGATTTCATTGAATAATTGCAATTAAAAGTTTTTTCTTAGATTTTTATGTAAGTCGAATTAAAGTAAATAAATATATAAGAATAGAGCTTAAGTTAAGAGCTTGTTTTTGTGAACGAAGTACGAAAGACAGCACACAGTATTTTAAAGAGAAGTCATGGAAAAAGCCATTTCATTGCCATAACACGATAATGACACTCTAAAAATGTTAATGCATTTCTAATGGTTAAGTAACCGTTAGTCGTGGGATAAAATATTACACACGATTGATGCTGGTGGAGGGCACAAGTACCTCACCAGTACGGTTTCATAGCTAAGAGGTATTTTCGATTTGGCATATTTTAAGGCTACAACTACGCAAACCTTAGCCCAAAAACATGTGAATGCAACGCATTTAGAATCTTATATAATAATAGAAACCAGCAGTACATATACACTGGAAAAAAGGCAAAATGTTAGTTACAGAGTGATTACTTACAAGGATAGAGTCATGACAGTCTAAACATTTAATAATTAAGGGCTAATTTTCTTCAAAATCCCCGGTTAAATTAATTTGGCAAGTTATTAACTAGCGGTGAAACACGACTGACAATACAAAGAGGTTAATAACCAGGGTCATTCAATGTCAAATCTCAGAGTTGTTGCCCTCAACATTTCCGATTTCGTTCAAACATTCTGACATAGTCAAGATTTACGCCCCAGGTGATGGGGCAATATAGTTTTTTTAAATTCTGAACCGTTGAAAAATTTCCACATTATTGTATCATTTTGTTAAATTTATGCTCTCATGTGGTCATATTTTTGGTGATATCTCCCGATCTATTTGCCCCACGTCATCGAGCATTCCATTTGAAAGTTTGAGGAATTTTACGGTGCACACATGTATTAAATTTTATGAAAACGCACAGTTCTGAATATTTATTGTTGTCGTGAAAAATGTTTGAAATGGTTTTTGACTTTGAAGCTCTCCACTAAATGTAGTATAAGAACATTTGCTGTAAAGCTCAGACTCTTTTTCGTAACATATAGAGTTTTCGCGAGGGTAATATTTTATTTAAGAAAGAAAAATGTTTTAACGTGATCGCGCAACGTAGCCACTGTGTCTCATTGGTGAAATGAGTCAGTGCAGTGACTTAAAAACATGCCTTGTTGACGTATTCACACTCCACATGCTTCAATAATGTATATTGCAGAGTAGTCAACATTGTAGATGTAGATCTGTAGAGTGGACACACTACAAAAGTAGTCTTGTGTTCGAAAAATTAATTTTTGGTTAATCATAATGGTTGAATATCGCCTTGTAACATACTTATGTCATGCCTAGTTCCCCAGGGAATGCAATTTTTATCCATGCTTATTTCATGGAGGAAAATGAAGCCTTACGCTGTATACAATGTTTTAGTGAGAATCTTTAAGTGAACACTCCGAATTAAAAGTTCAACGGCCGTTTAGTTATTTTACCCTTTATTAGGGCCTCCACGTGATTTGCTGTATTTTCGCAGTCTTTATTCCCTGAAAAACATAATATACCCAGTTAATGCAATGAGAGAGCGCTTCGGTACCTTATTATCACAATATTATCGTTCATTTAACCTAGAAACTAATATTTGCATATTACAGCCTAGAAAACCAGTTAAAAAATGGTCTGGCAGTGAAAAAGTGATGGAGAGATGACTTCGTGTGTGTGATTACACACGCGCACACACGTTTTCTGAGCTCCGATACATGACTCTGATGTAAGACAACAAAAATTGTGACTGGAAAACAATTTTTTCGATGACAATTTTGAAATTTTTCGACTATTGTACCGTTTTTTTTTGTCATAATTATTCATTGTCAGGAGTTGACGAAACGGTAATTAAAATTTGAAACCTAGACAAAAATTCCAACGAAATTGGTTCATTCTTTTGTGGAAGCAACAAAATGAAGCTGGAAAATCAGTCATAGAACGTCCCCTACTAATTCCAATGAAAAGAGAGGCCTTGCGCTCCCCTCGATCATTTGCTGCCGCCCATCACCTAAACCCCGAGAAGCTGGGGAAAATCCATAAAATGAAGTTTCCATTTAAGAACTTTCAACTACTGGAATAGCCGCAGAGGTATTACTAGCAAGGACTTTATTAATAAATATCATATATAGCATTATTTCCTAACTTGATGAGAAATTTCGCTTCCAAACTGGGCGTCAAGTGCGTCACTTTCACAACAGTTGATGTACGGTAAAGTTAAATCAAAACGCGCAGATCTTTTTCAAAGACTTCCATTTGCGGTATGCATTCTTCTGCCAGAGGTATATAGAATTTAACTAATTACTACAAATTGCTGAAAACAATTCACAGGAGTAGTCAAGTCATCATGAAGTCCGCAGCATAATTTCATGAAAGCACTCTAAATGTCATTCATTCAAATTCATAAAATTCTACAAGTAAAAAGTACCTAATTGTTCCGCCAATTAATTACATCCGGGTTAGACATTTGACATATATCAAAACGTTAACAAAAACCTAGCTGCCTATAGCTGCTTATTCGGCTTCAGGGAAGATTATATTTTATAAAGGCCGAATCGAGCTAAAACAGGGAATTTCCAGTTCGTAGTTTTAAAGCGCTGAAATTATTTAAGTCAGAGCAAAATAACCATCGACAAACATTTCAAAAGTTATTCCAGGTTACAATTCAGACAGGTAATTAATTCATTCAAGACAGTAAATTCACGCATAAATAATTGATTCTAATATTTTAAAGAGTTAAATTTTGATTTTTTTTATGTAACGGATCATGGCATAGAATTTTCCTTTATGGAAGGAATTTTACTTCAAAATGAATTGTTTACAAAATAAAGGTATAACAATGGCAAATAAATATGATCTTTCCCTCAGAGCAGGGTGTCATATCCTTTGAACACCCAGTGTAACTCAATTGTTGAATATTTGGTTGTCGGATTCGTTCTTTAATTAATCTTTACCGCATGACTGTGGAATTTCCGCTCCTCTTATCTCCGCTTGTAGAGTGACTATCGGCGATGGGGATTCTTCCCGCCATTGTATACTTCAACCGCCTCATCAAAATATATTTGGTTGAATAGAATAGCGTAGATGAATACGAATATAAACGATTTTTTTGTGGGTTCGGGATAAGGTCCTATTACATTTAAGGAGAAACAGAGTTTGTAGAGTGTAAATCTCTAACGAGGAAAGTGCTCACTGTTAATTCTCAGCAAATTCAATAGTCAATTTTCCCTCCACTTTCTGAGGCACTGACTACTTCCTCTACTCACAAAAATATTCTCTTGACTTTAGGAGCCTAATGCTATAATGCTCCCAAAGTAATGAAAGTGGGAACTTGTAGAGTTGGAAGAAATATAGTCCGTAAGACCTCAGATGGATCAAGTGACCAGCTGAGAACATTATCATCCATTTTGAAGATAGGAGAGATATCATCAAAAATATGACCACATGAAAGCATAAATAAAAAAAATAACGTCATGCTGTAACTTAGGAACGGTTGAAAATATTTATAACCTAAAATCCCTATTATCTAGGGCGTCAATCCCGAAAACATCAGAAAGTTGAAGGAGGCCGATGGTCACTCCTCATATTTTGGGTGTTTTGACGTGGAATGATCCACTGCAATTCAAACAGCTCAGTGAAACCCACAGGGAGAAAATCGCTGGTCTGGACCGCGATTCGAATATCTAGGGACCTCACCGATTTCGCGTCGAGTCGCCTTCCTAAGCATAGTGATGCAAACCTTTTCATGGCAAAAAGTGGGTTAAGAAACCATTATTTTCAAATTTATGAATGACAACCAAGGTAAGTTAAACAAATTAAACCTGGGTCAAGGTCTCCGGTCAATATCTCTTATTCTTTTGAGTCTCCATAAAATAAGAAAGAAATAGATTTCTGCTTCTTTTTTTCAGACATACTACAAATGACGCGGTTGATAAATTTCCGTGGACACAGCACGTAACAAAGTGAATCCGGCATACGGTAGAGTGGTAGAACGTAAGGCGATTTTTGGCCGAGCTTATGCAGAACTTAGCCGGACGCAATGTCCCACGATGCGACGATAGTTCGTCATTTCCGATGGCGTCAATCAAATTTACGTATATTCTGCCACGGGATAATCGCCGCCATTGAGAAGGAACAAAAAAAGCATGAAACGAAAAATCGAAACGATGAGGTCGAGGGTTACGTAATTCATAGAGGAATAGCAAAATATTGCATAAAGAAGTAGCAGAAAAATGGAACACGGTGGGGAGAAGGAGAGGGAAGAAGAGGGAGTAAGACGGGAGGAGCCACTATCGCGCCTGTTCTCACCACATGGCCACATGGAATGGATCGAAAATAAAAGATATTAAAGAAAATAGTGAAAAAATGAGAGTTCGGTGAAAAATTCAACAACGGTAGGCCGCGAATCGGTGACTTGAAGTACTCGTTTGATGAAACAAATTATTTGCCACTAAAGAGGAAGGTAACTTTTGTACACTAATTAAATGATGAGGAGAGCCTAACTGGTTTTATTTGGGAACTTAGCTAAAATTCACTCAACTCCCACAGTTATTCCTCCTTGTTCCACTGAGATAACCCACTCATAGGAAAAATTCAATTTAAAAAAAAGCAAGAATTAATAAACGAAAAACATAAAACTCTTTAGCTGATCTTCAACCAAAGTTCTTCATGGTAGAAATGATTTTTAATCTTTATTTTTTTACCTTTTTGACCAAATAATATAAAACTATTTGTTTGCCGACGTTTCGAATTATTTCCATCCTTTCTCAGGGCACTGAATGCTTCTGATATAATGAAAACCTAAAATTTTGGGGCCTACTTTGAGTTATAAAATAGCGAAATTTAGATACCTTTAGTAAAGAGCACGTTTTATTTGTAATAAAAAAGGAACAGAAGAGGATTTCTCACAGAAAAATTCAGAGTCGAATAATAAATCTCTTTACAAAGGACTCTGGAAATAAAATTGAGTCCAGTAAAATAAAATTCATCCTACATTGGTCTATACGATTACGATCTCCATCAAATTCAAAGAGCATGTTCTTCACTGACTTAATCTCCAAAAAATTCTTGAATTCTTTATCATTAGCATCAGCCTTATTGCTGCCAGTGCTGAAAATTTCCGAGATACGTATAAATGTTGAGCCAAAATATCTTCCGCCGATGTTGGAGTCAATGGCCACAAACTTCCGGCCACTTCCGGACACAAACATGCGATACTCTTTGTGATGGAATTAGCCAGGGGCGGTTTATCGAGAATGTTTGACGACAAGCTCTACGTAAATATTCGGCATTCATTCCAGCACACTTCTCTACTACCTCACATTAGTCCAAGTCTTTCCTGATCCCGTAACCAACGAGGACTTTCTGAGGATCCAGCAGGTTAATTTCGGTGCTCAGATGAGTGTTAAAGATGGTCTGACAGGTCATGACTTCTGGTTCCACAATAATACTCTTCAAATCTCTGAATGGAGATTTGGGGGAAGTCCTAAGGCAATCTGACTGGAATTCATTTAGAAATGGCTCGACCTGAGCAGCCATGGTCTCAAGGAAGGCGGGATGAACATTCAGCATCATGTTCCTCTAACACTCAAGAACTACCTCGCAGCAGTTTCGGCCAGGAATTCTGATATATACAACTGACTCGATTGGTCCCCGAATACAACTGACTCGATTGGTGCGGTTTTGCAATAATATTATAGAGAATGTGATAACATTTTGTTCTCATTAATGCTTTTACTTAGTATATGCGCTCCCCAAAACTCATGGTATTTCGTAAAATTTACCAGTGATCACTGCACTCGATGATGAAGGAATTAGAAACTGCGGTAGCTAGATAAACTGCCGGTAGTAGTCGAAATCGTCTCTACAATGGGATTCCCACAGTTTTTCTCGATTTCCTAAGGAAACGTTAGTTTTTATTATTTCTGCAGGGATTATGGTTATTCTCCTGAACAAGAGATTCCGCGAATTTCCGTGAAAGTTTTAATTCTCGGGAGTAAACATAGACATTGTCGGAAAAAACAAAGTATTTTTTTCGGCAAAAATAAACTATTAAAAAAAGATGATGTTGTAGAAAGAAATAAATCCCTCCACCTCTGCTTATGGGTCAGGGTTCGTCATCGTTTGGGTTCAAGTGGAGATTGAATGAGGATAAAACGCGAGGTCCGGTGAGTATAGTATCAGCAATCTGCATTCTGAAACCTCCTAACGTGAAGTTTTCAAAGTGGTGGGTGCGTAACACCCCATTATGTTTCCCTCTTCTGGAGTGTTTTACTAAAATAACTATTAAGTATTTCACCCATCGTGCGCCATAAATTAAGGTTTATGAGTTATAGGAAGGGACTCTGGAATTTCGTGAATGGGTTTGTGCACGATTTTTTTAAAGAGTAAATAAGTAATTAAGAAAAGTTAAGCAAAGTATTATTAAATCATGATGTGATGTTTTGACGTTCGCATTTCACCCATTTTTTTCAATTGCCTTATTCACGCAATTTTACGCATTTCTGTTTCTGACAAGATTATTGGCGCAAAAGTTCACATTTTTATACCTTTAGTATAATATATTGCAAAATATTTTTGGGTTTTATTTTGACACGCAGAAACACGCAAGATAAGTCGTCTAATTCAATCACGATTACGAGGGTTCAAATGTTTAAAATCTAATAGAGAGAAATAAATACAATTATCATCAATTATATGTTACTGCATCTTGCAACCAAGAATAGCTAATGTCACGAGCTACCGATCTTGTGTTCACCGTAATATCAACTATCTAATCGTGTATCTGTTTCAATGAATTACGATACCCATATCCACAGCTTTTAACTCTGATAATCACCCAAATAGAACAAACAGATGCCGTAAAATTTGCCTGCATTGAAATCGCGATAGATAGCGCCACCATGATCGGCCAGATAATGTGCGATCAGCGATAAGATCTGCGATTTGTCTCATTCGACCGCAATACGTCGATTTACGTAAGGCAATAGCCAGCAACCAACGGCAGATGGAGGCGATCACTGTGCGAACAAAATGGAATGAAACCAAGGATATCACTGATGAAACAGCTCGAACTCACGCATAAATAGTCAGTCTCTGCAAGAGATAAGCCGTAGCAGAGAGCTATGAAGAAATGGAAGACGCGCATGTCCCTCTTCATTTGTTCGGCTAGCCTCAAACAACCGCGTCTTCGGAGAGAACAGCCACTGGAGGCCAGCAAGAGTCGTCGATTCCGCTAAATCGAAAGCACCAAGGCGTCATTGTTCATCACCACAAATAAAAAAAGAATCAAAAGCATGTAAAAGGAAATAAAATGGATACTAGACAGATTGATTTTTATCTCATGGCTCTTTATCATCACATATGTCTCGGGATTCACGCCCAATTTGCACAACTATCGTTCGTGACCACGAGTCGACAAGACAAATGTGACGCAATGTAGGTAGCAAAATTTGCCAACGTCCACGCCGCCGAAAACCGGCCGACCGACGTTGCCCAGTATGTGACCCAAGATAACTTAGGAGAAATTCCCATCCGGAGAATTGCAGTCATGACAGAAGATTTTGATGAGCCTGCTCGCTGAACTTAGAAAGGATTACAAACAACGTTAGACTATAAAATGAGGGGATTGGCTAGAGTACTGGCTAGCCATACGGACGGCCAGGGTTCAAATCCCTACAGAGAAGGATGTTTTTCAGAGAAAACCCGATCCCTACTTGAGTGTCTTGTGGAGGGTGTTCTGGATGGGAGGAAAAGGAGTACTGCACTTAGAGTGCAGTACTTTTCCTGTCGGATGAGACGTTAAACAGTGGTCCTCTTGGCGCCTTTTAGCAGGAGCAGGCTAATGCTTACGCCGGGTTTCTATCCACCCTTCCCCCTTACCTGTCCCCTATGGCGCAAATGACCTTAGCTGTTGGTCGCCTCCCCAAATTACAATTCAACCCTCTATATAATGAGTGCAGCTAAGTCTTAAAAATAGGCAAAGAGGCCAATAAATCCATAAATTGGACTACATCTGTAATATGAGGATAAAAAGTCCAAATTATAGATGTAATATAGTTTTCACCCACTAGTGTCGAGTAACTGTCTCCAACTTCATGACCTGACTCCAGCGGTGGATGAGGGGTGGCAGTTACGCCGGTGAACTAACACACTAATCGGCTGCACGCATTACTAGCCAACAGGTGCAAACATTATCGGTTCTCCATGCATTCCTCAATGAACTAGAGACATGTTAATGGAGAGACCACGGCGAATTCGTGGTATCTTT